>OX031008.1:113633031-114124820 GCA_943735925.1 Pollenia amentaria
TGAATGGTGGACAGCAGATAAAAACCGTTATTGAGTGGAATTTTATATATAATATATAAGAAAAATAAACAAAAAGGAGTTAGTATACTAACATATTTTGAAGTGTAAAGATAAAAAAAATGGCATCGGCATTTACTATTGATGATATGATGGACGTGGTGAACCGCACCTCAAGATTTTTAAGTTTACCAGAAGAACAGAGAAGTGAAATGCAAGAAAATTTTGCATTGTGGATGGCCGGTGATGATGAACAGCCCGAGGACAGTACTCCTTTCGAAGGCGACGACAATACGGATCCAGATTATGTGCCGTTGTTAGATGATGCGGCTTCCGATGCTGAAGCAGATATATCTATTGAAACGGAGAGTCTATATGACGATGATGAGGAACTGCAAAATTTGTATGAAGGCACTGCAACTTTACCCGAAGCGCTTGAAGCCGTCGGTATGAACGAGGAGCCATCTTCGTTGAGCTCGTCTAGATCGTATATGTCAAAGGATGGTAAGATTTGGTCAAGCACTCCGCCGGCATCTGGTAGAACTCGTGCACATAACTGCGTTACTGTGGGTCGTGAATCCATATTTAAATCTCTTCTAACACCCGAGATCGTCAGCATAATTGTTCGTGAAACAAACCGTAAGGTCGAGGAGATGTGCCGTAAATGGTCTGAGCTGAATCCTGACCAGACACCACGAGAGCGGATGAAACCTGTAACCGAAATAGAAATGTACGCTTTTTTTGGCCTTACCTTGTTTGCCGGCATATTTGGGTCAAACGTTCAGCCTAGTCATGAGTTGTGGGGACACAATGGAAACCCTATCTACAGGGCGACGATGTCTGCTATACGATATAAACATATTCTAAAATATATTCGATTTTATAAATTTTCAAATTTACAAATAGGCCGCCATCGACGACATTTGGAACATGCTCATAAACAACTTAGAGCGTCGATATGTTCCGGGTGCCCAAATAACTGTGGATGAGCAATTGTTTCCGTACCGACGCTTTACCCAATATATACCATCGAAACCAGCCAGATATGGTATAAAAATATGGTGGGTGTGTGATTCGAACTCAAATTATCCAATGAAAGGAATAATTTATGTTGGAAAACAACAAAATGAAGCACGTGCGGTAAACCTTGGCGAGAACGTTGTTCTCAAATTGGTGGAAAAGTATAGTGGTTCTGGTCGAACAATATATGCAGACAACTTTTTTTCATCATATGATTTGGCCACGGTTTTGATGACAAAACGGTTGGCTTATGTAGGAACCATAAGAAAAAACAGGGCCTGCATAACGAAGGAGATGTTGGACCCTAAAAGAGAGGTTTACAGCACATTATTCGGTTACCACAACAATAATGTCGCACTATGCTCATATGTGCCAAAAAAAAAAAAAAAGAAAGCAGTGGTTCTCATCTCCACGGAACACTATAATTCCGCCGTCGACTCATCGAAACCAGCACAGAATCCGTTTCAAATATTGGACTATAATAAATATAAAGCAGGAGTGGACACCATGGACCAGATGCTTGGTGGTTACACCTGCAAAAGGGGCACAACCTGATGGCCGTTGGCCCTGTTTTTCAATATGCTGGACGTTTCGGCATTGGCTGCATTTGTCATTCATGATAAATTGGGGCATGTAAAGAGAACAGACAGAAGACGTATGTTTCTTATGGAATTGTCCGAACAGCTGGTGATCCCTTACATGGAACAAAGAGTAACAAGCCCTATTGTAAGAGGCTTCCAACATGTGAAACAGTCCATGGCGTTATTCGGTGTAGAGGTAAGTATTTCATTTATTAATTCATTGAATTCAAATTCTAAATCCATTATCAACTTTGTTTTTTTGCAGGTAGCTGCAGGCCCGCCCATAGATGACCAACCAGCTTATGCCGCATCCTCTGCCAGCAGACCCTCGTGCTCGCTGTGTTTTAAGTTTGATAAAAAACAGCGAAAAACACGCTTTCATTGCATGCATTGCAAAAAGCCGGAATGCCAACAACATTCACGTGCCAGGTACTCCTGCATTGAATGCCGTATTTAAAATGTATTTCTTTACATATTATTAATAAAATACCGTAAATAGATAATAAAAATGTATAAAAATGCGTTATTATTGTTCATTATGTGGTTTTCCAAGCATAAAATGCATTTATAGATACTTTTAGGACACCTGACTATGCATTTACATACAAATCCCATGTAGGTCTGCACAGACCTGGTTATACCATTTAGCGACAAAAAAACGTTATACCTCCGAGGGTTAAAAAAGACAATCATTAATACATTTATAATTTAATTGGTTTAAAAAAGTTAATACATGTTTAAAATGTTATCAAAACAAAGTAATGTTAAATAAATCAATATTAAAATCATATATTATTAAAAGACTTTTTATTATTATTTAAAACATTTGTAAATGTAATGAGATAACAACTCATTTCGTAACCTGCATTACAGGCATTGAATGTAACAAAAAAAATTAAAAAAATTAACAAAATTAATTAATACATGGTTAACTTTCTATTTTGGGTGAAATTAACCCACAAATTCCACATGAGTTTTGTTTTTCGATAGCAGGATAAGCGTTATAAGCGTTATTGTTATAATTTGACAAACTCATCAAATATTTATTATATGAAAATATTTTTAGTGATAAGAAAACTATGCCAATAACAGAATTGCCACATTTGGAGCGAAAAGAATAATTCTTAATTGTCAAAACAACATTAAAAAAAAAGAACGCATGTGGTATTTGTGGGTCAATTTTGCCTAATATAAAAAGTTCATCCATAATTAATTTGCTAATATGTATATGTAGAAAAATCATTTAACTTTTCTTATTTCTGTTTATTTTTTTTTTTTTTACAATAAATACATTTAATGATAAAACCTGTTTGGGAAATTTTGACCCATGAATACATGATAAGTGTTAAAAAAAAAATAACTATTTGGTGCAATTTTTGGGCCGGTGAAATCACTGGCTCATATGCTGCAATCAACGTGCATACTTGATTTTCGTGAAATTGGAAACGAAAATTTGACGCGTTATTGCCAACACAGCCAGAGTTTAAGCCCAACCATAATATGCATAGCCTTGCTTAACCTACCGTCAAGAATTAACAAAAAGTCTCTCAAATGTATTTAAAAAAACAAAATAAAAAAACATTTGATTCCGTACGGAATGTGGATCAGTTTCGCACTTTGCTAAAGCAAATGACAATTTCATAAATCTTAACAAAACGTTTCCTTAAGTTCAATATGGTTTGCCTCATATGATTTACATGTATTCGCACATTTGCTCAAGCCAACTTAAGCACATTATGGTTGGGCCCTTAATGCGAAGGGCATGTAAAAAATGGATCTCAAGGTAACGCTATGTACGCGCTAACTATGGCAGCCACATGCCAAAATTATATATTAAAAATAATGTAAGTAATTATTTATTTAAATTTAAAGATCTTCGCCTCTAAAATAAACACCCGATACTTTTAATCGCCAAATATGTATGCACACATCGCGGAGATATTTGAAAAAAAATATTTTTCTATAAACTACCTTCTAACAAATCAAGAGTATTCCTTAAATTGTTAACATAAAAAAATTCAAGTAATTTTAGAACCGATTTTTTTTTTAACATTCTGAACAAACTTTAATTTGGACAAATTTACACGATGTCTTTTCAGACATGGCTTACAAATTACGTTTGTTTTGTGTGCGGGCGAATATTGATACAGAAACACTTTTTCTCACATCCTTCCCATAAATGCTGGAAAATTATTTAAATAACAGATAATTTTCCCAAAGTGAACATACAGAAACACTTATGTGAGAAAAACCATTTTTTGTTTCATATTGCACTGTTTTTGTTATAATTCACTTGTTTCATGCGGGAAATTTTACGATGCGAGAAATACAGAAACGGGCTACAGGTTAGAGAAAGGTATATTTATAGCAGGTAGTCTCGGAAAGCCTGCTGATTATTTTTGTATTTGCTTGTTTTGTGATACGAACTGTCAAGTGTGGTTTATGTTTTTTCAACACGTGTTAAATTTCTAGTTAAAAAAGTAAACAAGTTTTTTTTATCAAATTAAATAGTGAAAAATTGATAAAATTAAAAAGAAAATCAAAGTTATTTACAGTTGAACCTCGATTGTCCGGCTCGTACTGGACCGGAGTATGCACGGATAATCGAAAAACACGGTTAATAGATATAGTATGGAAACACAAAAAATTAAATTTTTTTTAACTTGAAATGTTCGTCTACATTTTACTAAGTTAACTTACATATGTATATGTATGTATTTGATTGAAAGATAAAACAATCTTTTGTTTGTTGCACGGATAATAGAGGTAAAGCACGTTTAACAGAGGTATAAAAACAAAGTACAGATAATAGGGGTAAAATCACGGACAATAGAGGTTATAAAAGAAAGCGAGCGGCATGCCGGTGAATAGATAATAAATAAAAATTTTGGGTAAAGACTTAAATATATAATTAGAAAAAATTAATAATTCATTCTGTGAATCTATTTTCGTTTAATGGCGTTTTTTCTTGTTTATTTTTCATTTGTCTTTTATCAACTCCTTCGCTGTTTGACAGTTCGTATCACAAAACAACAATAAAAAGCCCTGTTGTTTGTTTTATTGTACAATTGTTGTAATCTCGCGGCTACCTGCTATAAATATACCTTGGGTTAGAGAAGTAGATCGGTTGCCATACAGCAGACACGAAACGAGTTTTCATGTGTTCATATGTATGCATTGATGTAGATAGGGGAGGGGCTGTGTTCGGCAAGCTCAAGGCGAATTCAACTACAGGTGGTGTCGAAACTACAACAATCCAAAAACAACAGAAACAACATAGGTTTTTTTGCATTGCATTGTTAGTGTTTACGGTCCAAAACGTGAACCATTCCTAACAAAACAAAACAAATTGGCTCGAACTGTCAAAATCAGATGGCGTTTCCACACCAGCTGTAGTTGAATTCGCCTTGGGCAAGCTGATGCACAAGTCAATACTCAAAAACATTTTTAAAACCATACCGGCGAAAAACAATTCAACTTTGATTTGCTAAAAGCCAAAATTGGCAAGAGTATCTTTCCAAACATTTGCAAGCTTTTACAAGTGGCAATGAGCCTTCCTATTAGCTCTACTTGTTGCGAACAGTGTGGCCATTTTGTCATTTTTGCAGCTAAATTTAGCATTACAAATTTCTATTTAGCTGCAAAATTTTCATTTAGCACTTGGCATTTTATTTAGCATTTTTGGAAAATGTTTTTAGCTTTTTTAGCATTATTTATTTTAAAAATTTTTAAGAGTAGTTTTATTGATTTTACTTAATTTTTTTTAACAATTAGCATCAGGGAATTATTTCTTTTGCAAGTTGCTTTTTATATTCAACATTTTTAATTTTTTTCGAAATTATTCTATGAGTTAAATTTCATAACTATTACAAAAAGCACTATTATAAAATACCCCAGTAAAAAAAATTTGTGTTTTTTGAAGCACTTAAGAGAAAAAGCGCATAATTGAGCGCTTCAATAAGAGAGCTCTTATACAGCAGTAAATGATAATGAATAAAATATACAAAAATAGCTGCTATTTTAGTGCTGCAACGAAGAAGGTTTTAAAGCGATAACAAAATAAAAATATGTTATGGTTTACGAAAATGCTTAAAAAAGTCATTTAAACAAGGAGTGCTTTGTTTGCGTCTTAAAAGGAGCGCTTATTGTCAGCAGAAAATAGTCCTCCAAACCGGGAACACTCCATACAAAAATCAGGCATCCCATCAGCAGGTTTGAAGCGATTTGAGGTATGAATTCATATATAAAACCTGCTCCTTTTGGAGCACATTTTTTACTGGGACATAACTGAAATTTAACTCATAGAATAAATTCGAAAAAAAATAAAAAATAGAATCTGGGAATTTTAGTTCTCATGTTGAGTTTAATTTTTATTATAAATTTTTATATTAATTCGAATGTGTATTCTTAGTCAAATTACAATTTAAAAAGCTTTTATACTTTAATAGTCTTATTCCTTCAATATTTTTCAGGAATATTTTCTATAATAAAAATTAATTTTTATTATAAATTTTTATATTAATTCGAATGTGTATTCTTAGTCAAATTACAATTTAAAAAGCTTTTATACTTTAATAGTCTTATTCCTTCAATATTTTTCAGGAATATTTTCTATAATAAAAATTGAAGGAATAAGACTATTAAAGTATAAAAGCTTTTTAAATTGTAATTTGACTTCGAATACGCATTCGAATTAATATAAAAATTTAAATTTTTTTTATAAATGTAAAAGGGATAACTTTTAGGTTAAGAAACCTTACCTTACTTGTTAAAAAAATAGAATATTCAGGGAATATAAGAAATGCCCTTATCAGGTCGATTGTAAATATTATTTACCCTTTGATATTGCGATATAAAAGTACAATGAAATTTCACTTTGTAATTAGATAAAAATTCAATAATGTAAATGCTTGGAAAACTTGTTTGCTCTAAACTGCTGAAAAAATAATTAAATCTTCAACTTTTCTTAAACTATAAGAAATAAAATGATCTAATAAATTTTGTATATCATATAAATAAATCGTTTAAATTTTGCATATATCAGAGGTTTGCAGGCCCTCCAAATTTTAAATTTAATCCCTACTACCTGAGCTACATACATATTTATATGTATGTCTCAGATGCTTTACCAAAATCTACCCACTTGCTTAAATATAACCATTTATTTCAATTTCGTTAAAAAATTGGTAACTGAAATGTATTTAGTTTCGAATAATATTTCTTCATACTGGTCATAAATTTTTAACAAAAATCTTTAAAAAATTTTTGCATTATTTTTTAGCATTTTTTAATATCATTTTTATGCCAGATTTAACTGTAAAATTTTTTTAGGCATGGCCAAATTTTTTAGGCATGGTTGCGAAATAAGTTTCACAGCTATAGCGTAGAAGTATATATAGAATAAAAGTAAAGTTAGTAGTGCAGAATCACTTTCTGAGTCGATCTAAAGATGTCCGCCCGACTGGCTGGCTGTCCACCTAACCTTGTGCGTAAAGTACAGTTCACAATTTTAAGATAATTTGATGAAATTACGTACATACATAGGACCAGGCATATTGAAAATGGGGCTAATACTCGATTGTAGTAACTAACACTTAACACGCTCATTGAGATTAGATGTGTGACTTGTCTAATAGTGGCTGTTAGGTGTCAATTGACCCCCTTCAAGGACAACCCCATGTAAAAGTGATAGGTCCTCCCATTCATATAAAGTGTTAGAACTAGAACCGGTCTCTACCACCAAAGACCTAACTAGGGACTACTTTGGTGTCAGTTCGCTTCCCTCCAGAGATAGAACTCTAGAATGTAAAATAGGAACCTCCAAAAGAGAGTGATCGCTTAGGCAAGGTGTCTGTTAAATGAGATCACACTGTAGATATAACGTTTTGAAAACAAAATTGGTGTTAGCAAGAGATTTTATGAAGGATGGTCAACAAAATTCCACTTTTAACAGATAAGGTTCGCCAGGATAATATTATATTTCCGAATTCTAACGAAGAAATTAATGTGCAAAAGGGTATACCGGTAGGCTATTTGGTAGAGAACTAGTCTATCAGTGTGAGAGTTGCGTGTTCGATCCCTTGCCAGAGACCAGGGATGTTAAATTGGGTTTACAATTTTGTACTAAATTCCAAAACAAAATATATTTTTTGGACCTTCACGGTACCATTTTTTAAATGTATTAGCGCAAAATTGACTCGTTTAATTTAAATTTAAAACAAAAACAAACTTTTAAATTCAATTGTATACAAAAAACCAAAGCTTAACATTACTATACATTATATGTATGAATAAAATAAGGTACATAAAAGTCTTAAGCTTCGTACAGACCGTGGTCAGATCTTACAATATTGGTAAGCAGCGTTGCTTAAATTGCATTAAAATTTACTAAAAATGTCTTGCAACGGTGTGAACATTGTAAGCTCATTTGTATTTGGCAGACATGTAAAATTAACGCATCTGACAATGGCACCATTGTCAGAAAAATATTTCTATTAGCAACGCCTGCTTACAATATTGTAAGATCTGACCACCGACCAGGCGCGAATTATAAAAATATGTTTTGCATATTTCGATTATACACGAATTTCCGAATGTACAAAATTTTTGGAAATCCCATCAAATTTTTTTTTTTGTTTTATATAGAATCTCTAATCCAATTTTCAATAAGTATCCAAGTATTTATCCTAATAGTTATTTATTATATATTTCCAATGAAACATCTAGTTTACTGTATTTAAATACATGTTATTCTACATTCAATCCCAGCAAGTGCCCTTAATTATAAAAATATGTTTTGTTATTTCGATAATACACGAATTTCCGAATGTACAAAATTTTTGGAAATCCCATCAAGTTTTTTTTTGTTTTTTATAGAATCTCTAATCCAATTTTCAATAAGTATCCAAGTATTTATCCTAATAGTTATTTATTATATATTTCCAATGAAACATCTAGTTTACTGCATTTAAATACATGTTATTCTACATTCAATCCCAGCAAGTGCCCTTAATTATAAAAATATGTTTTGTTATTTCGATAATACACGAATTTCCGAATGTACAAAATTTTTGGAAATCCCATCAAGTTTTTTTTTTTTTTTTGTTTTTTATAGAATCTCTAATCAAATTTTCAATAAGTATCCAAGTATTTATCCTAATAGTTATTTATTATATATTTCCAATGAAACATCTAGTTTACTGTATTTAAATACATGTTATTCTACATTCAATCCCAGCAAGTGCCCTTAATTATAAAAATATGTTTTGTTATTTCGATAATACACGAATTTCCGAATGTACAAAATTTTTGGAAATCCCATCAAGTTTTTTTTTGTTTTTTATAGAATCTCTAATCCAATTTTCAATAAGTATCCAAGTATTTATCCTAATAGTTATTTATTATATATTTCCAATGAAACATCTAGTTTACTGCATTTAAATACATGTTATTCTACATTCAATCCCAGCAAGTGCCCTTAATTATAAAAATATGTTTTGTTATTTCGATAATACACGAATTTCCGAATGTACAAAATTTTTGGAAATCCCATCAAGTTTTTTTTTTTTTTTTGTTTTTTATAGAATCTCTAATCAAATTTTCAATAAGTATCCAAGTATTTATCCTAATAGTTATTTATTAGTATATGCAATATTTGTATTTGTGTTATGATAATTATTTATTATATACATTTGAATATAACCGTTTTTCGTATCATATTTTCAAAATAGTAGGATTTGTATTGGAATTTTATATGCATTGCCATTCTACCTTCCCATATATACATATGAATATATGTATTGGTCTAGTAAAAGTTCACCAAAGAAGAATTTTATAACTGTCAAATTTCAAGTGCATTGATAAGAAAAGTTCTTTGATATACAAAAATACATAAAAATGAGTGAAACAATGGTCAGTCCGTAATTTTTTTTTAATATAATGTACCTATATAAGTATATATCATTACCTTCAGTCGAAAAGGATGTAGTCCAATGTATAAATTTTATAGGAGAGAGAAAAAATTTTCTAAGGTCTTTAGTTCTGAATATATTTGAAGTCTGTAAATCCAGTTTTGCTTCATTGCCGACTCTTTATTGGCTTGCAAACCAACTAAAAATAATACATTTATGTTTTATATGCTTTTTGTGACTTATCACCTTTTCTATTATATATTTTATACTTTTAATGTACATTTTAGCATGTCAACTTGCAAAAAATTAAATATACTATAAAATTATTTTATTTATTTCAATGTTGACTATTAACAAATATTAACAAATTTTTTTTTAAATTTTCACATTTCAATGGGCCCTAGCGCTTTTTCTTTAGCATTTTTGGAATTACATCTTAAGCATTTGGATATACATATCGTTGCAAAACAAGAACTAGAAAAAATGTTTGTATTTTTTCTGGAAACGATGTATTTTTGTTAACTCTATTGAACTGCATCAAAAACTTAATTTTCAAAAGTTGTGGCATTAGCACATTTACGGCTGAAGGCATATGTACGTATGTATGTGCAGCCAAAATTATTTTTGTCTTTCCATTGTTATAAGCTTTAAAATTCCTTTCTAAATAAAAATAATTCAAATAAAAAAATTAGCTGTAATCAACTTAAACCAGAATAATTATATATGTATCTTTAGATTAAAACCCAAACAGTTCGACTTAAATTCATTATTTCATTTTAAAATTAGTGAAGCATATTCCTTCTTCCAAAATTTTGTTAACAATTGCATATGTTTTTTTTTTTGGTCGAAAAATTGGTCAAACAATTTAGTATGATGTAGTCAAATAAATTGTTTCAAATAAAAAAAAAACATTAAAAATAAATAAAATTATTTTTATAGCCAAAACGTTATTTAAAAAGATTCATTTATTTTAATTTATATACCTTATTGTTGAGTTTTTTTTTAATATAATATAAACATATCGTTTTTAATAAACTTTTAAAAACAAATTTTTTACTTGTTTTGTACCATAAAAAACTCCCCCCTCCCCCCCCCCCCCCTAAGGCTCAAGCTGGATCCGCGCCTGCCACCGACTGTACGAAGCTTTATAAATATATGAGATCAAAATCAGGTACTTATTTGTTCAGTTAATAAACTATTTGGAATTGTTACATCATAGCAGCATGAATATGTCGATCTGAACCAATTCTTTGTTTGTATGAGACTTGATAATGTTGGCACATGAAGTAAGTTTCTTTCCTTAGTTTTTATATTTTGAAAAGAAAAAACTCTTTCCACATTTGTAGACGAATGTGGAAAGAGTAAATTGCCTTAATATTTTATTTGCTTGGAATTGTTTATTTTACTAATTAGCTTTATCAGTTTCCAATTATGTATGTACTGAAGGCTAGTTTACACTATTATACTTTGTATTAATACATGTCAAAAACTCAAGTTTTATGTAAAAGTGTGATAGTGTGAATGCAATGTGTCATTAAAATGACAGGTATTACGAAAAAAAATTTGACATCCCATACGACTTCATCGGTTTTTGAAATTTTTCTAAACAAAAATACTTTTCATTTGATCAGGGTTGCATTTTAACAAAAGCAAGTTCATGTGTGATAGTATAAATACAAACCGTTATGTTAAATTAGATTTTTTGACAGTGAAAACAAAACTCATTAGTTTTCTATCTCACAAAGTATTATGGAATACGTAAGACTTGTGTGATAGTGTAAACTAGCCTTTATTTAATGCAAACTGTGTCTTTAATCTGAAAAATAAATGAAAACAAAAATAATAAATATTTTCAAAACTGACATGCAATTTTTATTTTTTCTAAATTGCACAATATAAATAAAAGAAATAAAAATAAAATGGCAACAAAATCAATTTAAAATCTAATGAAGTCAAATAACTCAACATCATGCGTTTGAAATGGCGCCTTCTTGTTAAAAAGTGTTGACAGCATGTCCGGCTAGACAAAAAATAAAACATATTTATACTCTTGAGCAACAACAAGAACAAATCTCATACCAGACCACAAACAATTTAATCCCCCTCTTTTATTTTAAATGTTAAGATTTTACTTTTGCAAAAAATTATAAAGCTCTTAAATTCCGCTATTTAAGTTGTTGGCTGTCATTTAAGTTAAGCAAAAAAAAACAAAAAAAAAAAAAAAATAACACAAATAGTAAAACAAACAATAAATAATCAGTTCGAAAAGAATCAAGATATTTTACAGACCCATCAACACACGTAATTACAACCCTCCTTTGCACTTTATTACATTCAACAACCGGAACAAGATACTTAACACTACAATCGATTCACAATGTTAAAAAAAAAATTAAATTAAAAAATAAAAATTATAATGCAGTTCATATATTAGCAGAGGCTTAAAGGAGTGTTTTTTCGATAGACTTCTCTCAAAGCACTTTCTTTTTAAAGTTCCGATTTTTCTCAATGCCAGATTTAAGTTTAGTAATGATGGCCATTGCTGGAAGAACGAGTACTTAAACAAACAAAACTTTTGAAGATACCAGTCACTGTTTGCTGTGGATTTCGGGCTGGCGGCATCATCGGTCTATAATTCTCAGAGAACGCCGCAGCGTCGGCCGGATTATTGACGTCAAAAACAAGCGCTAAAAGCTTATGATGACTACGGTTCTTGCCAATTTCTGGCCTGAATTGGATTGGATACGGACACTAACGACATGTGTTTGCAAGAGGACTCCGCTACGGGCCACATTTGACAAGCGATTTCATCTCACGTGGAGGTGATGTGAACTGGCCACTTAGATCTTACGACTTGACCCGGTTACTTTTTCCTGTGGGGTTTTCTTAAGTCGCAGGTCTATGAGAATAAGACATATTACACAGCCGCCCTCAAAGCCAACTTAACCCATGTAATTGGTCAAATTGAGCCTGATTTATACGCCAGTCATGTAACACTCGACATTTCGGACATGCGCCACACAGCGAACATTTGAACGATGCTATATTCCACACATAAGAGCTTCGACAGGCTTTCCAAACAAAATTCAAATTTTTAATGATAACTCACACATACTTTATTTTATTTTAATTTAAAGATATACAGCGCTTATTGATTTTTTTCTGCTAATTTTCTAAGCACGTTGATATATTGCCAGGGTATCACACAAATTTGGAGCCGGATTCAAAGTCATCGGTCAGCTTAAACCTTCGTATACGAAGGCGACTACTTTCAGAATCCACTCAAGAGCATAATGGTCCCCACTAGAGATAAGCGATCCCGTGATTTTTAAAGAACATCGTGATTAGTGAACGTGATTTAAAAATCAATGCTCCTTAAAACTGTGATTGTGATCACGTTTTGTTAGTTTTTAGTTCTTTTATAGGAAGTGCGTGCGTCCAAGCTATGTATATGTACAATGCGCGGGCTTTCGCATGAGCTTTTGTATGTACTTTGCAAAGAAACAACAACAAATATTAAGAGCTTTCAAAGCAACATTATTCGCTATTAAACCAAAATGAACGACTTAAGCTACGGTCACACTTGCCAAATATTTGACGAAAAAACGGGACCAGCCGGCAAGCTTCTTTAATTCCAATATTTATTTTGTTTATAATACCACATCTCACATAAGCAGTTTTTTGCTATGTCAAGCAGTATAATAAGTTTTATTTTGTGATATTAAGAGCATTTTAAATATCACTAACTATAACACAGGGTCTCCACCTGAGATAATATCTGATATAATATGTGAGAGAACATCGGCAGAATGAGAGAGCACATTTCTTAATGTTAATCTTAATCTTAAACAAGGGGAACATGTATCTTATAAGATTTCATAATTTACTGATTTTCGTACAGTAAACTTGTGTCGTTTTTTATCCCTTTTTAGTTTTTTCTCTGTTTTTAGTGTTTAATATTGTTTTTTAAGCACTTTTCACAAGAATTCAACTACTTAACAACTTAAAAAATTTAACATTTTAATGATAGCGTCTTATTATTAATTTATATGTATGTACATAAGTATGTGTATTTTTGACAGCTCATCTTATAAGATAGTTGTTATAAGATTTCTAATAATATTATAATATTAATAGTAACACTATTTGAGAGTTGAATTTGAGTTTGCTAATATAAAAATCTTATATCTTATCTCAGGTGGAGACCCTGTGTTAACAAAAATAGTGGTTATGCTTATTTGGTCAAATATTTAATAAGTGTGTCAGTAGCATTAGCAAGTACCTGTTACTTGACAAATTTGGTCACAACTTTGATTTGTGATTTTTCAGTAGCAGTGATTAAATCACAGGTACAGAAATATCGCTCATCTCTAGTCTCCACCAGTAATCAGTCTGATTTTTAAATGGTACTCCACCAGTAATTCATCTGAGTTTTGCGTGGTACTTCACCAAGTCACATCGAGTCGAAAAGATTTACTTTTTTGCGTTAAATAAAAAAAAAATAAAAAATGGAGGCTATTCTTAAAACATTTCTTGAACATTTAGATGAAAACAAAATTTACAAATTTTTTTTTTTTGGTTATCTATAAACTTCTTATGCTGGCCGTACATGCTCAAGTCTGGCACTGCATAACGAAACTTGTGACACATACTATACCAGGTAACTGTGCTTTGTTTTATTTTTAATTTATAAGCGAAGAAGGCAAATTGTTTAAATAAATTTAAAAAAAAATGTGATCCTTTTTTATTAGCATTTTAAAATTTTTTTTTGTAGGATTCGACTTTCATGAGTATATTGCTGCTTTGAATGCGCCAGAATTCTCAACGAAAGCAACAATTAAAATACAGTGTTGCATTTTTGTGTTGTATTTGGTATATTATTGCTACCACCGTTTACATGAAATCGCTTTGCCAATAATATAAGACGATTCCACTCTTTCCAGGAGCTGTTTGCGAAGTATGAGGGATTAATTACTCAAATGCATATATGTATGTATATTTATATGTATGGGCAGAATGCGAATAAGCAAACATTCATACTAGAGATAAAACCATGAACACAAAATCGTGTTTATTTTTATATGAAACTAGCTGACCCGGTCCGCGTTGCTGGCCCTAAGCAAACATTTGTGTTGTATTACCAGACGATTTAAATTGATCTTTAAACGAAATTTACGGCCTTTAAATTAAAATCAATGAAATACCTATCATAAAGTTTTTTTTACAGAATAACTTAATTATGGTGTAGATAAAATATTGTATGTATGTATATAAATGCTGTGAATCTTACAAAAAAAAGTGAGCGTAAAAGTGGGCGGGGCAACATTTTCTTTTCGCAAAACCTAAGTTAGACCATGGCGATCATTTTAAAGAAAAAATCGTCCAAATCGGTCAAGCCGTTCTCCAGTTATGCGCTTAATAGAAAAAGTGGGCGTAAAAGTAGACGTGGTAAATTTTTCTTTCGAGGAGAACTTAAAATGGATTAATACAAACATTTGAAGGAAAAATTAGTCAACTCGATGGAGCCGTTTTCTGATTTTAGGTAATTCGAAAAAGTGGGCGTAAAAGTGGGCGGGGCAAAATTTTCTTTCAGTAAAAACCTAAGTTGGACCATGGCGATCATTTTAAAGAAAAAATCGTCCAAATCGGTCAAGTCGTTCTCCAGTTATGCGCTTAATAGAAAAAGTGGGCGTAAAAGTAGGCGTGGTAAATTTTTCTTTCGATGAAAGCTTAAAGTTGATTAATACGAACATTTGAAAGAAAAATTAGTCAACTCGATGGAGCCGTTTTCTGATTTTAGGTAAATCGAAAAAAGTGGGCGTAAAAGAGGGCGGGGCAAAATTTTCTTTCCGTAAAAACCTAAGTTGGACCATGGCGATAATTTTAAAGAAAAAATCGTCTAAATCGGTCAAGCCGTTCTCAAGTTATGGATTTTGCCACGCCCCTCCGCCCCCAGACCAAAAATCAAAAATCAGACTTCACAGTGTCACCCGCCTGAAGATTCTGAAGATTCCCTGAAAATTTCATCAAAATCGGCCCAGCCGTTTTGGAGTCCATACATTACATACATACATACACACATCCTATTTTATATATATAGATTCTTAAAATACCACAAAAGATTTTCAAATAACACAACATTTCGTCGTGGTTTTAGCCATCAAGTAAGATGTAGTGAGTGGAATTGTTGGAGAAAATAAAATTACATGTGTTTCCTTTAATTAACAGTGAGTCTAGTGCATTTTTTTCAGACGATTTTGCTTTATTGTTGTAGATGATGCCCGATTGTTTTGCGTAAAAATTCTTTAGAAAGAAAACGAAATCCGTAAATAAAATCGAAATCACGTTTGAAGGTTATTCAACTTGTTTCGAAAAATATTTTGCTACTTAAATTCGCTTTCTTTTCAAATATTTCTTATTTTACAAAATTTCTATTTCTTTTCAAATGTCAAGTGGCTCTTTGTTTATTTTTGAACAAAAAAAATCAACCAAACTTTGGCTAACTCACTGTAAAAATTATTGACCCTGAACTTAAATTAGTTTTATGTTAGAAATTTCTATTTTGCCTGAAATTTGCTGCGTTTCAAGTTTAAAATAGCGTCATTTACGTTTTCGTTTCAAATGAACTTTTGATCTGGGAAAAACGTCAGACGATAGTGAATGTTAATGATTTCTTAAAAATTTTTGTGACTAGATGTGTAATATAGGTACATTTTTTAACGCAGTACCAGAAAAATTTAATTGCGCTGGCAACACAGTTATTTTTGCATTGCAATCTCCAGTGCCAATGTTCTGTAACTCTCGCTTCGAGAAACTATTCGATTGAAATGCGAGAAATGAAACAAAAATGCCATAAATTGAAACAAACAACTGTTTTTCTCACTTAACTGCGTCTGTAACATTTTTAGTGAGTAACAGCTGTCACGTAAGGAAATTACTCGCCAATTTATAGAAAAAGTCTGTCTGTAAAATTTTTGTGAGAAAGTTCCCGCTTTGAACTGTCAAATAAACTTACGCATAAAAACGGGGTGAGCAAAAATATTACCACTAAAAAATATATTAACCTAGAGTAACCCTGCCCGCGTTGCTGGACAATACAATATCATACGTCTTTGTATTAAAAATCTCGAGTTATAAAATGACGAACATAGGAAAACTTATTTATATATATATATATATATATATATATATATATATATATATATATATATATATATATATATATATGCACAGCGTCTATTCAGCGAACAGAGTTTCGGGCTTGCACATAAAAGGCGGACATTTGCATAATTGGCGAACAGTCCGCCAAATGATCATGTGCCTTGAGCATATTCACCGGACACGTCAATTTTCCCAAAAATTTTTTAATTTTTTTTTTTTTTACTTTTTTTTACTTTATTTAACTACACCGTGGTTATATATCGATCAATTTCTATTAAAACTTCGATATATAAGGTTTAAGTGCGTTAATTTTTTATTTTTTAACAAATTTTGTTGCGTAGTATTGCCAAGTATTTTTATATTTTCCCGTTTTTACTCTGTTAAAATTACATACATGTGACTTCGACGCCGCCAATACTCTTATGTTTTTACGCCGTTTAGAATGTTTGCTTCACAGCTGATCACAAAATTTTATTTATATGCGTTCAAAAAAGGAAATGCAAAACCAAAAATTATGTATTAAGTGTTTACATAATCCTGTCTATCCTTTTAATAGATTTGGAAGCTAGTTTGCCATTTTTCTTTGGTTTTTCCTAAATGTCGGTCGAAGGATTGGTACTCGCCTACAATTACAATGTGTTTTATCGCTGGTATAAGACAGACAGACTTATTTGGTGTGGCCAAAAATTGTGGCAGTGGTTGTGTTACTCTTTTAGGGAGTTTTTATAGAAATTTAAATAGCACCCGCACAGCCATGAGACACGTATTATTCATATCAAGATCGTGCTATTTTGTCAACGTTTTATACCCACACCACAATAGTGGAGAGGGCATTGTTATGCATTTGTGCTGATGTTTGTAACACCGATCGACTCATAATCACTTTCTGAGTCGATTTAAATATGTCCGTCCGGCTGGCTGGCTGTCCATGTAAACCTGGTACGCAGAGTACAGGTCACAATTTGGTAGATTATTTGATAAAATTTGGAACATAGGTACTAATTGCCACAAGCCTATTGAAATTGGAGCTAACAAATCTATAATTTCACATGGACCCCCATACAAGTTTTTTCCGGAATGGGGTCTTTCTGCTCATACACCATCTTATGTTCGTTTTTATATTAAATTTGGTCCAGACTTATTTTATTGCAATCATAATCAGCTTACCATATTCAATTGGAATCGGTGCATATTTGACGATTGATCCCATACAAATACTACTCCCGAAAATAGCTTAAATGGCATAACATTCTTCGCAATGTTATTATTAACATAAAAATTGGCGACAATAACTTTTAAGATAGCTATTATTTCTTGTAAAAACATTGTGCTTATAGTTCTAATATTACTCATAGGTCCCATAAACCCCCCCCCCCCCCATTCTAAAATTACTTAATGGCAAAAAATATCAGATGAGGCTACCTAAATAATAATAACGGGTCCATGATTACCAATGGGTACCAAATAGGGTACTCTCGAAAATTTGTGTTTAAATACTATGGTGAGGGGTATTATATGGTCGGCCTTGATTGTCTAACTTGTTAGTTATGAAACGGTGTCATTTCTAGTCATATAAATCGAATTTCAAGAATGACATTCCGCTACTAATTATATTAGTTTTTGTAACAAAATTATCAATTTTTTATCCCACTGAACCAATTTGACATTAATATTATTCTTTTCTATTGGGTTTTTCGAAAGTTAACAGACGGACATGGCTAAATCGACTTAAGATTAGTTCACATTTATCAAATATTTAACGAAGAAATCCCAAAAAAGCGTAACCACAAATTTCATCAACCATTTACATCGTAACAGTTTTTACGGATTCACTACACAATATTTCTTAACACAAATCATAGTAAATTGTTATTAATAAAGTCTTATTGATCTAGTAAACGTTATGTAAAATCAAATATGTATTTGATAATGATTGTGGTTACGTGTGGGACGTCAAATATGTGTTAGGTGTCACTCAGAATTACTCAAGAACTCGGAATATATACATATGTATGTATAAATACTTTCAGGGTTCTGAGAGTAATAATTAAAAATTTCACACAGTATGATAAACTATAAGTATACCCTCAGTCAGAACTAGTGGCGGAGGGTATAAAAATATGATGTTCATTTAATGTGAAGAAAAAAACTTGATATTGATTAATAACATTTTTTTCATTTTTTAGTATTATAATGTTTTGAAGAATTATGATATACAAGCATTTAACCCGCTCTTTGTTAGCGTCTCCCTTTTTTTCATGCACATGTTTATATGCAAAAGTTTATGTTTCTAGGTTTTAACAAAAAAGTTCCAATATTTCAATATATCCGATTATTTTTTTTTTTTTGATGAAAAACAATAAGTATTCATTTTTTTGTATTTCTTTTAGCGTTTGTTTTCTAATGAACAACAATAAGTGTTTGACTTTTTCAATTTTTTTTTAATTTTGGTGATATGATGTTACCCAATTTACCCGTTTTTACCCCTAAACGTTTGAATTAATTCACATCTTAGTGGATCGATTTGACAAAAGACCAACCTCCGGTTCAAATTTAAATTTTTAAACTTCAGGCGTTTAGGCTTTGCTATGAAAGATAAATAGATGGAGAAAAAGTACTAGATTAATTTAAAAAAGTACCAGTTAGAGAACAAAAATGTACCAACAATTTCCTCTCACAGAATCTCATTCACTCAGTACCTTGGATGTTTAATTTGATGTTTCTAGCTCCAATATTAAAGAAAATTCAAAAGGTACTAGTAGAAGAACAAAAAAAAATACCAAAAGTCCCTCTAACAAATTCTTATCCGCTCAGGACATTGCATGTTTAATTTTGTTTCTAAGTGCAAATAAACGAAAATTAAAAAAAAGAGTACCAGTTGTAGAACGAAAAAGTACCACAAAGCCCCCCCCCCTCCCTTACAGTCTCAGGAGCTTTCGTGTTTAATTTAATGTTTCTAGGTCCAATACTTACGAAAATTCAAAACATACCAGTTGAAGAACAAAAAAGCACCAAAAACTTCACTGTTATAGATTCTCATCCGCTCAGGGCCCTGCATGTTTAATTTTATGTTTCTATGTCCAATGTTAACGGAAATTCAAAAAGTACCCGTTAAAAAACAAAAACGTACCAAGAAGCCCTTCTTACTTTTTGAAAAACAAAAAAGGTCCCTATTATTGATCCTCATCCGCTCAGGATAGTTCGCTGTTTAATTTTATTAATATTAAAAAAAGTACCAGTTAAACGACGAAAAGGTACCAAAAAGCCCCTCTTACAGATTGAAAAACAAAAATGTTCTCTCTTATAGATTCTCATCTGCTCCGGACATTGCATGTTTAATTTTATGTTTCTAGTTCCAATATTAACGAAAATAAAAAAGCACCAGTTCAAGACCGAAAAATTAACAAAAATGATCCCTTTTCTCATTCACTCAGGACATTGCATGTTTAATTTTATGTTTCTAGGTCCAATATTTATGATAATTAAAAAAAGTAACAATTGAATAAGCAAAAATCTAAAGAAATTAATTAAATTTCCCCTTATTGGTACTTTTTACACCCCTTTGAAGTATCAAAAATTTCAGATTGTCAATCCATATTGTCAATGAACGGCGAAAAATTATTTGTAAAAAAAGTACCAAAAATAGTTACGATTTTCACCCCTTAAAAGTTCGAATTTCGAAAATGGTCCAAATGTGTCTATATTAGATAAGTTTCGAATGTGATATAACCTTCATTTCTATGTTTATTGGTTTAATAGATAGATTATGGGCTTAAAGCTCAAGGGGTCAAGTGCCTTTTTTAAAATTTAGATTACATATGGAATTAGTAGATGAAGTTCAGATCACAAGAGGTGAAAGTGGAATTCTCATCCGGTAGCGAGATATGGCGACCAATTCTAGCAGTTGTCATTAAAATACCTGTTTCTATATGAGCAGTTAATCTAAATTTAAAAAAAGGCACTCAAACCCCTTATGCTTAGCCCCTCAGATGGTATGATAAAAAAGCACCAAAAAAAAAAAAGATTTTACCCCTTTACTCCCTAAAAGGGCCGAATTTAAAAAAGTATTAAACATCAAAAAACGTGTCGCATTTAGTCTTTTAATCCATGAAAATTAATTCGATTTACAAATTGCATTTTATGGCATGCAAAAAGGCTTTTGAAATTTTGCCATTTTTAGATTGCCGAACTAAATTGAACCTATTGCAAAGATATTTTTATTTCAATTAACTTTAAAAAATATATTATAGATATAAGCACAATTTGAAATAATAAATTTCGGTTTGCTCTTTATCAAGCTAAGCTCTAACATAGTTCGTTGCACTTCACGATCGCCGGCGTTCTCGTAGTCGAAACGCTTTGTACCAATAGCATCTAGTTCATCAATAAATATAATGGCTGGAGCCTTCTCATTTGCTTAAAGCATCTCTGACTAATTTGGCACCATCACCAATAAAGATTTGCACCAATGTGGGTTTTGTTTGAGCAGCTCGAGCCAAGAGTTTTTCCAGAACCAGGATGGCCGTATAACAAAACACTCTTGGGTAGGTGAATACCTAAATTTTTTCATTTCTCCTTGTCATTAGCAAAACGACCGCTTCAATCACCTCTTGGATTTGTTTGTCCAAACCACCAATGTCCAAGTATTATTCTGTAGGACGTTCAGCTCCTTTTATAGCATTTGCACGAGTACATATTTGGCGAGCAAAGATTCCAAAATCAAATATGAATTTGTATTGACACCGACTAAATCCCTAGCTATTAATTTTTCCGCATCTACCAACCCAATGACAGGCAAAAAGCAGGCTTATATGCATTACTTAACTCTTCATTATTTTTATTTCATTGTATATCAAACGCGTCCTGCTAATAATTTCAACCATGGACATACGAATCACTTTCTCATACAGTTCATCACCATACTCCAAAATCGATTTTTCTGCCAACGTAGCGGCCATTTTGATGAGCTTGTAATAAAAATGTAATCAGATAATGTTAATGTTTTGCTATTTTATTTATATTCAATACTTTAATAAATTTTGTAAATATATTTTTGCTTTACTTGCGATCACTTGTAAATTTGTCACTTTATTACAAGAAAAAAAAAAACAAACACAGAGTTGCAATTATGGACAGGGTTCGGAACAAATCTAGTTTACCCACGCAGCTTCAATGATAAATTAAATTACCCAGAATGACAAAAAATTATGAAGAAGGAGTAAGAAGAAAATGTTAAGGGGCAGAAGTTGCGCAAGCGCATAGTTTTCATGTTATAGACCTCGAAAGTTTTCATATTCATAAAAATGCGATTTTCCACTACATTTCTGAACGTATGACAAATATTGGTACCATTTCAAAGCTTTTTAATAGATCTGTCTGGTTTTACAAAATTTGTTTAAAAATTCTTAACCCATTAAGACTCGAAGATGAGTTTGCGAATATACAAAAGTTTTTAGTAAGCATAATAATTGCTATGGAGAAAAATTTTAGTTAGCGAAGCCAGTGTTTGTTATACCATAGGGAAGAAAAAGTAATCGAAGCCAATGTAACTTAATAAATTTTTATTTTTTACGTTTTCATTGGAATAAACTGCACAATTATTTAGCTAGTGCACTTCCGTAACTTTTTGATGTACAATTTTGTTAAAACTGTAATGTGAATTACATTTTTGAATAGCCTGAAAGATATTTCCAAAAGCTTTAAAATTGTACCAATAATGGCCACATTCGTTCAGAAATGTAGTGGAAAATTGCATATATATATATATGAAGAATTTATTAGAGGTCTAAAACTCGAAAACTATGTATTTGCGCCACTTGTTCACTTTATATTTTCTTCTTATTTTACACTAGGTAATTTAATTTCTATTTGGTTAACTAGGTTTGTTCCCATTTTTATGCAAACATTTCATTAAAAAGGCTAACTAGTATGTAATAACCTTGGTCCGGATTTTTATGGTGCTAAAATCGCGTTAAATGCGCATAAAACATTAACTAAAAATAGAAAAATATGCGCTAAATATTAGAAAAATATACACCTAAAATGTTTTTAGAGAACACATGATAAAAAAAACTAATAAATATAACAAGAAGAGAAACAAAAATGACATAAAAGCATAAAAATTCAGTATAATAAACGAAAGAAGGTACAATAAGCACAAAAGTAGAAGTTAAAATAAAGTGAAGCACAAAAATATAAAGAAAACACAAAAGCAAATAATCATATAAATTAAGTCACTTATTAGCTAGATATTTAAACCGACATATAACGTGAATTAAGAACAATAAGAAAAAATTTTGTTTATATAAATACATACAATTTTTTTAATATTTTTAAATGAAAGGTTGAGGGATCTTGGCCTCAAAAAGATTTTAAACATGGAAAATGACCGTTTAACGCGGCGGATGTGATCGGCACATGATTAAATGCTGATAGTTCCTTTGTGGTATATTAATTATCCACTACGCTGTTTTCGTAAAAATTTAAAATTAATATGGCAACAGTTTGATTTACGTTTTTGAACCCTCAATTTTTCTAAAAATTTTTTCAAGCTTGATACGAATTTGTTTACTAAAGTCACCCTTCACTGCATACATTTTATTTGTGGCATTATCAATTAATTAAATTTGCTTTCTCAATGGATTGGATTTCTCTTATTTCACAATAGTCTCAGAGATGAATGCGGTGGGCCACATCCTTGAATTGGTCAAAATTTTCAGCATAATACATAACTCAACCACGATCCACACCTGGTTGTTATAGGAAGTGGAGGATGAAATAAATCTCAAATATGTGGAATAATGGACGACTGCAAATCATACTGTTAAATTTCGTGAAGATCAGTCCATAACTGAACATAGGCCCCGTTTAAATTCTACTCCCGGAAAACAGTTTAGTACGCCTAAAATCGTAATTATTAACGCTATCATAGTAACATTTAGTACGTCACAGTTTTATATTACTAGAAATCACATTGCCAAATTTCCTGAAGATCGGTTTATAATTTACCATAGGCCTCATATAAACCCTACTCTCGTTTTGTACGCCTTAAACCGTAATAAATATTAATGCTATCATAATAACATTTAAGACTTCACAGTTTTATAAGACTAGAAAACACCATAATAAATTTCGCGATGGTCGGTTCATAATTTACCCATATAAAGCCCTCTTTGGGAAAATAACTAAATTTGTCTAATACCGTAGCAGATATAGATTTTGGGGTAAATTTTCTTCATATGGCCAGAAAAGCTGTCATGCAATTTTGTGATATACGGTCCATAATTTACCTTTGATCCCATATTAAGTAGCCTTCTGAAATGCACTGTTAACGCTAAAACTAATTGAAATTTATTCTCATGTATTTCTTTAATCAGAAATCAGTCTTTAGAATTTTGGGATGATTGGTCTATAATTTACCATAGGTCCAATACAAACTACCATCCCAAAAATTATTTTAGTTCGGCTAAAACTGGTACGAAAAGAAACGCATAAAACTTTCTGATTGTCGGTCAATAATTTAATATAGGTCTAAACCGCAACCAATTTTAATGCTGACGTTAGTTTTTATAAAGATTAGTTAATAATATATATGTATTTACCATATAGAGCCCTCTCCTGTCAGTGGAGGGTATCAAAGATTCGGCACAACCTAATATAGCACATGTTTTATAAAAAAGTTTCCTTAAGCGTAATTAAATAGTACTGCTAGGGATAAAAAAAAGTATAATATTAAATATCCTTTAAGATTTCATATGGCGTATATGTGCACTTCATAGCCTCCAAACTAAAATCTGTTTGCACAAATTTTATACATATTTGTATCAATAATTTAAGAAGAGAAAGCCATAAAGCTGTATGAAAATGGCTAAGATTGATAAGTTATACCTATTGTAAACTTCTGCCCTCTTTATGTGTGGTTTTCACAACACAAGTGATGAACTGAGTGTCTTAAAAAAACTTAGTGCTTTTCATATAAATTTTGCTACACGTACAATCACTTGTATTATAAAAACAGCATATTAGTTACTTATAATGAAACTTTTTATAAAAAATAAAATGGATTTTATATTAAACACCCAAATTAAGACCATTGAATTTTGTATAAAGATGGAAGTTCTTAATTTAAATAGTTCATATAAAATCTTTTATTTTTCAATTTATATACATATATAAACATATGAAGTTGTATAAAAATGGTTGAGATTGATTTAGTTACGCCTATTGTAAACTTCAGCAATATTTAGTAACTTTTAATGAAACTTCTTTTTTATTTATAAAAAATAAAATAGATTTTATAGTGCTGGTTCACCCTCTTCACTTTTATATAAAAAGAATTGTTATATTTGCTTTGTCTTTGTAATCAAATGTTTGAATAAAAAAAATATATAATTTTTCTTATCAAAATATGATTTTTGATCGCTAATAAAACTTTTCTTTCCAATAGTTCTGGCAACGCCGCCTTGAATATAACCATGCAGTTTTTGCCGGAATCCAAATGTTTCGTCGTGAGTAGTAATGTTTCTTGATGTGGTAACATTTCTTGTTTTTGGTTTCTCAAATATCAACATTTTTTGATATCTTATGTCATGGCCCAATTATTAGGTCTGCTCAAAACGCCTTCTGATTTTTTGTAGACTTGTATTTTTACCGTGCCATTGTTTTTGACATCTTGTCCATTTATTGGGGTTTGACATCTTTAACATAATTCACACAAACAAAATGCGTGTTGTTTTTTCTATTGTTGCATTGTTGTAGTTTCGCGCAGACCTACTAATTGGGCCATGTCTTACGTTTACAAACACAATGTTTCATTGTGTTTAAAGAAAGAAATCGGAAAATAGGAGCAATTGTAAATAATATAAATGAGAAAAAAATTATTTCGAATTGAATATAAAAATTTTCCAGATATATGGAACGTAAAATGTTAAAGGTGTTGGAAAAAAACAACTAAGCCCAAATTACAGCGTATTTGTTGCTTAATTATATAAAAAAGGAGTAAAAATTGGGATTTCAGTATTTTGGCCATAACTCGGGCATTTTTCAACTGATTTGATAGATTTATATACCGACGTCTTTAGGAAGAAATTTACCATTTACGCGGAATGATCTGTTATTCCCGGAAATAGGTATTTTTAAAAAAAAAAATTTATTTTGGACATAACTATTTTAGACGTATCCATAGGTCATATTACAGCTCTAAAATTTTATTACAATACAATTAAAATGGGAATTTCAATCGGTATCGAATACCGTAATTTGGCCCCTGTATTTGTTGTATAAAAACTGAAACATGAGTAGTAATAGTGCATGTTTCAACTTATGTTGCAACGGGCAGCATTAAACAAAGCATTAGAATTATCCAAAATTGTATAAATTACACAAAACAAAATTTTGTGTTTAATAATAAGTAACACTTTTCGCTCCTCCTAATGTTGTCGGTTAAACCTAAAAGTAAACAAGTACTACTCAAAATTGGTAATATAGATATCAGCCTGAAATCCTTATTATCCCTTTTACCAACAAGTACATACTTATTTGGTATATACTTCTGTTCTCAATATGCAAATTAATACCAATTTTGAAAACTTTTACGTTGAAGAGGTTACCCAAATGTTAATTTTGATAATGATTTGTGAACAATTTTAGAACCTATTCAGCCAAAATACGCACAATCATTTCAAATTAAATCATTGTGACATTTCAAGAAAAGAGTTCAGTTCGTTGAAATCTATGACCAAAAATTGGATGATAAAGGGATATAAAATGTTTTTTTTTTTGGATTAAAATGAGCACAAACTTTACGACAACTTGGATGTTGAAAGCTATTGGTCAGCGGTTTTAAATATATTAATAATTAATTTATAAACGTACATACATATATGCATACATATGTGCTTATTTTTGTATTAAAATAGTTGTTTATTTTATATGTATACACAAATAAATACAAAAGGCGTTACTAATTACATTATGTGACACCTAATCTCTATGTTAAATTAATTGTCCGCTGAATCCGAGTATGAAGTCAGAATGGTCAAAAGTAGAACAAATTTCGAGATATCCCAAAATAACCGTTATTTGTGTTTTTAAAATAATTGATATCACTTAAATGTAAATATCTTCAAAAATGTAATGCAAGATAATAAATTTATTAAAATAACCAAAGGTCCTTTGTAAAAATCGGTCAAGAAGTAGCGGTTGACAAAAGTTCAAACTTCATGAACAAATTTGGGGGTTTTTTTTTTTGCATTTTTTCTGTTTTCGAGTTATTTTTTAACACAAAACAATAACATTTTCGATACGAACATTTTGTGTCCAATAAAATCCAGATTGCTGGAAAAATGACAAAGTTACCGAAGATTTATTTAATTATCCCACTTTTCAATTTTTATCAAATAAAAATGAAGGAAAAACACAACAAAGAACTAGGTATGCAAAGCTAAATGTTAGTAACAATAAATATTAAAAATAGCTTAAAACTGTATTTGTTGTGAAAACACTCACCATGCTACTCACTTTCATCGCCAAAGTTATTTGGTTGGAATGCTCACGCCAAATTGCGGGAAGATCAAATGGCTTATACCGAATGCAGTATAGTAAATTAGCTAAAGGGCAGAAGGCATATTTTTAAAACACAAAATTACATAATTACTTACTTTGCGCCCGACATCAACATAGTTAAACAACTTTTGCATGAGTTGTATAAAGCACTTAAAACAACTGAGTGCTTTTCATATAAATTTAACTACACATTCATCACTTGTATTGTTAAAACAGCACATAAAGAGGGCAGAAACTTACAATAGATGTAACTTATCAATCTCAACCATTTTTATACAACTTTATAGCTTTCTATTCTTATATTAGTGATACACATATGTTTACAATTTGTGCAAAAAGATTTTAGTTTGGAGGCCATGAAGTACATGCGTCATATGAAATCTTAAAGGTGATTTAATATTATACTTTTTTATAAATTGACTCTTATTCGACCTTTAAACATTTTAATTAATCCTTTATTTATTATACTTTTTGTCCCTAGCAGCACTATTTTATTACTCTCAATGAAACTTATTTATAGAACAATCTTTGATATCCTCCACTGACAGGAGAGGGCTCTATATGGTAAATACATATATATTATTAACTAATCTTTACAAAAACTAACGTCAGCATTAAAATTGGTTGCGGTTTAGACCTATATTAAATTATTGACCGACAATCAGAAAGTTTTATGCGTTTATTTTCGTACCAGTTTTAGCCGAACTAAAATAATTTTTGGGATGGTAGTTTGTATTGGACCTATGGTAAGTTATAGACCAATCATCCCAAAATTCTAAAGACTGATTTCTGATTAAAGAAATACATGAGAATAAATTTCAATTAGTTTTAGCGTTAACAGTGCATTTCAGAAGGCTACTTAATATGGGATCAAAGGTAAATTATGGACCGTATATCACAAAATTGCATGACAGCTTTTCTGGCCATATGAAGAAAATTTACCCCAAAATCTATATCTGCTACGGTATTAGACAAATTTAGTTATTTTCCCAAAGAGGGCTTTATATGGGTAAATTATGAACCGACCTTCGCGAAATTTATTATGGTGTTTTCTAGTCTTATAAAACTGTGAAGTATTAAATGTTATTATGATAGCATTATTATTTATTACGGTTTAAGGCGTACAAAACGAGAGTAGGGTTTATATGGGGCTTATGGTAAATTATAAACCGATCTTCAGGAAATTTGGCAATGTGATTTCTAGTAATATAAAACTGTGACGTACTAAATGTTACTATGATAGCGTTAATAATTACGATTTTAGGCGTACTAAACTGTTTTCCGGGAGTAGAATTTAAACGGGGCCTATGTTCAGTTATGGACTGATCTTCACGAAATTTAACAGTATGATTTGCAGTCGTCCATTATTCCACATATTTGAGATTTATTTCATCCTCCACTTCCTATAACAACCAGGTGTGTATCGTGGTTGAGTTATGTATTATGCTGAAAATTTTGACCAATTCAAGGATGTGGCCCACCGCATTCATCTCTGAGACTATTGTGAAATAAGAGAAATCCAATCCATTGAGAAAGCAAATTTAATTAATTGATAATGCCACAAATAAAATGTATGCAGTGAAGGGTGACTTTAGTAAACAAATTCGTATCAAGCTTGATAAATTTTTTAGAAAAATTGAGGGTTCAAAAACGTAAATCAAACTGTTGCCATATTAATTTTAAATTTTTACGAAAACAGCGTAGTGGATAATTAATATACCACAAAGGAACTATCAGCATTTAATCATGTGCCGATCACATCCGCCACGTTAAACGGTAATTTTCCATGTTTAAAATCTTTTTGAGGCCAAGATCCCTCAACTTTTCATTTAAAAATATTAAAAAAATTGTATTTATTTATATAAACAAAATTTTTTCTTATTGTTCTTAATTCACGTTATATGTCGGTTTAAATATCTAGCTAATAAGTGACTTAATTTATATGATTATTTGCTTTTGTGTTTTCTTCATATTTTTGTGCTTCACTTTATTTTAACTTCTACTTTTGTGCTTATTGTACCTTCTTTCGTTTATTATACTGAATTTTTATGCTTTTATGTCATTTTTGTTTCTCTTCTTGTTATATTTATTAGTTTTTTTTTATCATGTGTTCTCTAAAAACATTTTAGGTGTATATTTTTCTAATATTTAGCGCATATTTTTCTATTTTTAGTTAATGTTTTATGCGCATTTAACGCGATTTTAGCACCATAAAAATCCGGACCAAGGTTATTACATACTAGTTAGCCTTTTTAATGAAATGTTTGCATAAAAATGGGAACAAACCTAGTTAACCAAATAGAAATTAAATTACCTAGTGTAAAATAAGAAGAAAATATAAAGTGAACAAGTGGCGCAAATACATAGTTTTCGAGTTTTAGACCTCTAATAAATTCTTCATATATATATATATGCAATTTTCCACTACATTTCTGAAAGAATGTGGCCATTATTGGTACAATTTTAAAGCTTTTGAAAATATCTTTCAGGCTATTCAAAAATGTAATTCAAAATTGTATACTCTTAAGCTCACATTACAGTTTTAACAAAATTGTACATCAAAAAGTTACGGAAGTGCACTAGCTAAATAATTGTGCAATTTATTCCAATGAAAACGTAAAAAATAAAAATTTATTAAGTTACATTGGCTTCGATTACTTTTTCTTCCCTATGGTATAACAAACACTGGCTTCGCTAACTAAAATTTTTCTCCATAGCAATTATTATGCTTACTAAAAACTTTTGTATATTCGCAAACTCATCGCCGAGTCTTAATGGGTTAAGAATTTTTAAATAAATTTTGTAAAACCAAACAGATCTATTAAAAAGCTTTGAAATGGTACCAATATATGTCATACTTTCAGAAATGTAGTGGAAAATCGTATATATATATATAGATGTATATATATAAAAACTTTCAAGGTCTATAATTCGAAAACTATGCAATTGCGCCACTTTTTTCACTTAAGGCTAGTTTACACGGTAATACAATGTGTTACGACATGTCAAAAAATGATGTAGTATGAGAAAAATCTTATCATGTAAAAGCAAAATGCATTGAGTAAGAGAGAATACGGATAAAAAATATGACAATCGGTCGGTAAATGTTCGTTTTCTAAACCATTTTAGAAACTTATGTATTCTCATCACACCAGAGTCGCATTTTAACAGAGTATATTGAAGGTGGTAACATTTTCATAAAATTACAAAAACAAGCAGAATCCACTCAGGAAATGTTCATGTTGTTTTTGTAAATATTGTAAAACTGCAACCATCTGCTTTTTTGTTATTAACTCACTTTGCTTTTATTTTACTTAAACCATCCGTGTAAACATGAAAAATACTTAGAAACAGATTTTTATTTTTTTATTTTAAACACGGAGAGAATTTCATAATATTTTGATTCCACAAAGTCGTAATACATTGTATTACCGTGTAAACTAGCCTTTAACATTTTCTTTTTATTTTTCAATTTTCTATCATTCTAGGTAATTTAATTTTTATTTAAAGCCGCGTCGGTAAATTAGATTTGTTCCGAACCCTGCCCTTAAGTTGCAACTCTGTGTTTTTTTTGTAATAAAGTGTCAAATTTACAAGTGATCGGTAAAGCAAGAAATTTACAAAATTTATTAAAGTTTTTAATATAAAAAAACATAACTAAAGTTGCAATACATTTTTATTAAAAACTTATCTAAATGGCCGCTACGTTCGAAGAAAAATCGTATTGGTGCGATGTTGATGAACTGTATTAGGAAGTGATGCGTATGTCAATGGTTGAAATTGTTACCTAGAATTGGGTTGGTGATTAAGTTGGTGTCAATAAAAATTCCTATTTGATATTGGAAACTTTGCCAGCCGAATATGATGCTCGTGCAATGGCTATGGAAGAAGATGAATTTCTACAGAATAATACTTCCTAGAGGTAATTGAAGCGGCCGTTTTGCTAATGACAAGGAGAAATGAAAAAATTTAGGTATTCACCTACCCAAGAGTGTTTTGTTATACGGCCATCCTGGTTCTGGAAAAACTCTTGGCTCGAGCTGCTCAAACAAAACCCACATTGGTGCAAATCTTTATTGGTGATGGTGCCAAATTAGTCAGAGATGCTTTAAGCAAATGAGAAGGCTCCAGCCATTATATTTATTGATGAACTAGATGCTATTGGTACAAAGCGTTTCGACTACGAGAACGCCGGCGATCGTGAAGTGCAACGAACTATGTTAGAGCTTAGCTTGATAAAGAGCAAATCGAAATTTATTATTTCAAATTGTGCTTATATCTATAATATATTTTTTAAAGTTAATTGAAATAAAAATATCTTTGCAATGGGTTCAATTTAGTTCGGCAATCTAAAAATGGCAAAATTTCAAAAGCCTTTTTGCATGCCATAAAATGCAATTTGGAAATCGAATGAATTTTCATGGATTAAAAGACTGAATGCGACACGTTTTTTTGGTGACTAACAGGTGTGTTCTAGAATCCGAATCCACTCGAAAGTGGATTACTTCCGCATTTTTGGTGTTCTGCATTTCACATCCGCATGTTTTTATTCGTTTTCAATTAGAGCAGTTAGGGGTTGGTGAAAGTAAAACGAATCGACTTTTATTCTTATATGTGATAAAATTTTTAACAAAAACAAAATTTAGGTTTTTAGTTTGAAATGTTTTTTATTCAATTTAATAAAAAAATATATATTCCTTTACACAAATATTAATAAAAATAAAATTTTTAACATATCCAAAAATTTAAGTTGTTTTTATTAAACTCACTTGTGTAAAAAAACAAACATGGAGTCAAGCATTATTTTTTTTAACAAATTTTTTTAACCAATTTCTTTGAACTTTTTGAACATTATTTTCTTGTCTCCGCAATTGTATATAAGATAAAACAAAGGCTCGAGGCATTTTTATGACAAAATTTTATTTTTTAAGAATAATTTTTTATACAAAAAAAATAAAAATTTTTTTTTTTTTTTGAACAGCTGATAAAAAGCTGTTTTTTTTGTTTTTGACATTTAGATTTTTTTTCGAACACAAACTTCGAATACACAAAAACATGCGGATTTGAGAACACCAATTTATGAATTATGCGGATTCAAAAAAATTTGCGTTTTCAAAACGAGTCGAAACCTAGAACAGACCCGTAATACTTTTTTTAAATTTTGCCCTTTCAGGGAGTAAAGTGGTAAAACCTGTATTTAGGTACTTTTTGGTCACACCATCTATCTTTCAAACCAATAAACATAGGAATGAAGGTTTTATTAGATTCGAACCTTATCAAAAACATACAAATACAAATTTGGTACGTTGTCGAAATTTGAAGATTTATGGGGTGGAAATCGTAACTATTTTTGGTAATTTTTTTACACATTATTTTTCTCCATTCATTGACATATACGTGCTCCCACTACAAAATTGCAATTTTTGAATCATTAAAGAGGAGAAAAAAGTACCAAAAAGGGGAATTTTAATTTATATCTGTAGCTTTTTGGTTTTTCAAGTGGCACTATTTTTAACTACCGTTAATAGGGAACTTTTTCGTTTTTCGATCTCTAAGAGGGGCTTTTTGGTACTTTTTTGTTGATTAACTGGTACTTTTTATGAGGGAATTTTTTGGTACTTCTTGTTCTTTAGCTGGTACTTTTTGAATTTCCATTAGTATTGGAAATATAAACATAGAATTAAACATGCAAGATCCTGAGTGAATGAGGATCTGTAAGAGGGATCTTTTTGGTACTTTTTCGTTCTCGAACTGGTACCTCTTTTAAATAAACAGGTACTTTTTTAATTAAATACTTATTGTTGCTCGTAAAAAATAAGCGGTATCTGCTACTTTTTGGAAATTGGTCCCTTTTAGGGAATAAAAGTGTAAAACCTTTATTTTTCAATTTTTTTGACCCCCATCTATCTTTGAAAAAAACACTCATTTAAAAAATACAAATGCAAATATGGTACTTTTCCCATATTCGAGCGTTTAAGGTGTTAAATCGTACATATTTTTGTCACTTTTTTCAATGATTTTTTCTCCATATATATATTTATCCTTCATCGCATAGCCTAAACGCCTGAAGCTAAAAAGTTTAAATCTGGACCGGAGGTTGGTAAAAACTGGTAAATTTGGTAACCTCATATCTCCAAAATGAGGACATAAAAAACGTTAGCACTAAAAAAGCTTAACACAAAATTTAACTGTAAAAACGAGTCAATTCGCTTACCTCATATCTCCTTAACTATAAAGAGAAACAACAAAATTTAATATGTACTTATTATTGTTCATTAAAAAAATAACCGGGTAGGTGTATGGTCCTTTTTTGAAATTTGTTTTTTTTGGGCAGTAAACGGGTAAAACCTGTTTTTTGAAACTTTTTTGTTACGCTTTCTAACTTTTTACCAAATAAACATAGAAATAAAAAATATATCACATTCGTAACTTATCTAAAGAATACAAATATAAACTTGGTACTTTTTCGAAATTCAACGAAAATCTTACATAATTTTGTTACTATTTTCAAAAAGTTTTGTCCATCTATATAAACAAAACAAAATTGTAACATTACTGACTGATTCACATGGGGCATTCTAAACGCCTGAAGCTTAAATGTTGAAATTTGGATCGGAGGTTGGCCTTTCGCCAAATCGATACCCTTGGCGGAGGAAATTTGATGGAATTTGTGGACAACGTGGTCTTTTATGAAAATCTATTCTCAGAACCTTAAAGGTGTTGCATCTTTATACGAATTTTTTCAATTCGTCCGTATTTTCAAATTCTCTGTAAGATGAATTGCAGGAAAACGCATGAAATTTTATGGAATTTGTGGACAAAGGGGTATTTTATGAAAATTAATTGCCAGAACCTTAAACGTTTGGCGGCTTTATACGAATTTTGCAACACTTTTAAGGTTCTGACAATTAAGTTTCATAAAAGACCACTTTGTCCACAAATTCCATTAAATGTCTCCGCCCATCTACCATCGTTTTCCTGGAAGTCATCTTAGAGAATTTCCAAATTTGAAAATATGTATTGACAAATTGCAAAAATTTGTATAAAGACTCAACACCATTAAGGTTCCGACAATTAATTTTCATAAAATACCACTTTGTCCAAAAATTCCATCCGCCCATCTCCTACCGTTTTCCTGGAACACGGAAAAATATTCCAGAGAAATTGTAAACTTGAAAAACTAAGAACACCACTGTCGGAAAATACTAAATAACGCGTAAAACTGTAACGACTAATGCTATTATAATGTCGCTTTTATATGATTAGAAACCACACTGTCAACTTTCGTGAAGATCGGTATAAAATTTATAATAGGCCCCATATAAACTTTGCACTCGGAAAACACTTTAGTTACACATATGAAATATTTGACGTCCTACACGAAACCACTAGTTTAGTTAAAAAAAATTTTTGCTTTTTCAAAACGTTTTTCATATTTTCTTTAACGGTGTATTTTCTTATGTAATGCTTAAGGTTTTATTTAATTGTTTTATTTATTCCACGGCAAATCCACAATTTTCTTCAACTGCTTTTGTTTGTTTATCATAAAGCAGTTGATATCTGTCGTAGGGTGCCAAATCAATACTATTGAAACATGTATGTATGAACTTTCGGTAGATTTTGTGTGGGCACATCTTGGATTAAGTGTATGGTGGAGTCGTGGCCCTACAGCACCTGTTGAACCCTGTAAAGCATGGAAACCTTGTAAAGGAACACGTAATGAGCCCGTAACAAATTGCAAAAGTATAGACGACATTTCCTATGAATAGCATTCAACCACCTTTAAAAGATGAAATAAAAAATAAGCAAAATAATTAAAATTGAGTTGTCTAATTAACAACAAAATATAGTAAAACACACCTGCCAAAACCATATAACTTGTTGAGTATCTGGTGCAATGTTTTAGTTCACAATAACCTTTTGAAAAATTAAATTAATTAAGTTGTTTAATTTCTATTGAAATATAAAAAAATTACCTTTTTGTAATGATACAAATTTTTGTTCAATACCCCGCATAAATCTACATTTTACAAAGAGTTTAATATATTCTCATGTACAACTAAAGAACCAAGACCATTATTTTCTACACTTAATGTAGAAAAAACGAACAAAATTCCTTAAATTTATATTTTTAACAAATATTTTGAAAAATTTGCATTGACATGCAACTTATTAAATAAAACCAATTTAGTGTTGTCATGTTTCATTTTGTAAAAAATTTTTTGCGGGTTTTTTGCAAAAAAACGCTTCATTGTTGAAAATTAGCGTTGAAAAGAATGATTTATTGTTTTGACAACACTAATTAAAATTAATGTACACTCCAAAGTCGGCAGACATTAATAACGTGCCCTATAAGAATTTGGGAATAATAATGTGGAAACATGGCAACAAAAAATTTCATATACACGGAGCATATTAATTAGTCATGTTCGCCAATTAAATACAACGTATAGAGCTGCTCGTCAATTATGCGCTGTCCACAAAAACCCATTTTTAAAAGACTTCTAAAAAGTTTAGAAGAAAAATATTGAATTTAGATTTCTAAAATATTGCAATTTATAATATTTAATTAAAAAATTTCAAGATTTTTTCTGTTCGCCAATTATGCCCTGTGCATATATATATATATATATATATATATATATATATATATGTAGATGAAAATGCAATGAATAATAACATGGAAGAGATTTTTTTAACATTTTTCAAAAATAAACGAATGTTTTTAAAGCTATTTTTTAATCAACAAAAATTAAAGTCGTACTCTACATTATTTGCTTTAGCCGACGGTTGTATTTTCGCCGCCGTCATTGAAATATCATTAAAAAAAAGTCGCCATTTCTGAAAAAAAGAAACTTTATTTTAAAAACTTTTTTTCTACAAAAGTGCCAACATTTTTAAAGAAAACACCAAAATGTATTTGGAATTAATTTTGTTTATTAATATAAAAAACATTAAGCAAAAAAAAAAAAAAAGACTTGCAAAAAGGAAAAACTTGGCAATTGGTAACGCTGCTTTCAAAAGAAATGCCATTTTGTTAATGATCCCACAATAATAGGTCTGTCTGGGTACTTTTCCAGTAGCAAATACTCAGTAAATTTTTCTGGGAGAGTAAGACAAATTTTACTCTTTCGGCTGAAAATATCTCAAAAAGTACGCAGACAGTATCCAGTGAAATCTTGCAAGAAAACAGCTGATCGGTGTGCAAACAATTGAAATAACAAACGTGGGCCAAGATAGCGTTGAAGAAATATCGTCCAATTTGGGAATTTAAAAACCGGGAAACCAAAATACCCAAATAATGGGTATTTGTAGTATAAACAAAAAGTTAGCGTCGAATTTAGGAATTTCAAATAGGGAAGTACAAATATAGGAACAAATCTAGTTTACCGACGCAGCTCCAAATAAAAAAAAAAGTACCTAGGGTGATGGAAAATAAGAAGAAAAAATAAAATAAAAAAGTTGGCGCAAACGCTTAGTTTTCGAGTTATGGACGTTGAAAGTTTTCATATAAATATGTGATTTTCCACTACAATTCTAAACGTATATGGCCAATATTGGTATCATTTTAAAGCTCTTGAACAGATTTTTCTGGATATACATAATTTATTTCTAAATTTTAAGCTCTTTAGATCACATTACAGTTTTTTTCATTTTACGTCGAAATGTTATGGAAGTGCACTAGGAAAGAATGTAGTTTATTTAAATAAAAGTGTAATACAAATTTTATAAAATAACAAGCATAGCCAGCCTTTGGCCGGACGCAAGGATGTTCTTCTCTATGGTATAACAAACACCGGTTTCGCTTACTAAAGCTTCCTTGCATAGCCGGCCTTCGACCGGGCGCAAGGATTCTCTCCTCATTAGTATAACATAAACATAAAGAAGGTTTTACTTGTATTTTAATTAAAATTCTTAAATAAATTAGTATGTAGTATATACATACATTAAAGAATTAGAAAAAATTAATAAATTTGTTTTTATGCTTACTAAAAAACTTTTGTATTTTTGCAAACTCGTCCCACTTCTTAATAAACTAAAAATATTAAAATAAATGCTGTATGTCCAGAAAGATCTAGAGAAACGCTTTGCAATGATACCAATATTAGCCATATACATTTGGAAATGTACTGCAAAATCACATATTTATATAAAAAATTTAAACGCCCATAACTCAAAAACTAAACGTTTGCGCCAACTTTCTTATTTAATTTTTTCTTCTTATTTTTCCATTTTCTATCACCGTAAGTACTTTTTTTTTTTATTTGGAGCTGCGTCGGTAAACTAGATTTAAGCCCAAATATATTTATATTTTTAATAAAAATACAAAAAATATTTACCACAGGCTTTTGCACGGTATAAATATTTTAGTATTTTTATTAAAAATAAATATTTTTAGTATTTTTATTAAAAATATAAATATATTTTTACTTCCCCTTTTTAAATTCCTAAATTCGACGATAACTTTTTGTTCATATACTGTAAATCCCCATTATTTGGGTATTTTGGTTTCCCGGTTCTTAAATTCCCAAATTCTATCGCTATCTTGGCACACGTAAATTCTTTCATTCAAACAGTATATAAAAACAGCTGTTCAAACTAGTTGCAAAATCTTACCAGAGGAAATTTCTCCTGTAACATTTTGCAAGTTCTCTAACTTCCAACTGTCAAAAAATTCTCTTTTTGGCTCTCTCGCTGTAAGAGATTTGGAGTACGCAGACAACATTTTGCAAGATTTTGCGACATTTTGTACAAAATTATGCAAAATATGTGTACGCAGACAGACCTAAGTTGAGCGAAGTGCACGAAACACATTCCTCACAGAACGTAAATTTTCGTAATAAAGTTGAACGATTTGTAAACGTTGTTCAGGCGTAAGTCTTTCCATTATGAAATACCAAACAATACTAAGCAAAAATTACATGACAACATGACACGACTCACACGTGATCTGTCAAAAAAGGCTATTGAAAAAAGTAAAAAGTATTGAAAAAAAGTATATTTTAATAACCGTCGACACTGTTGGTCTGCCGCCATTAAAACTCGTAAATTATAATTTTCGTGTAAAACATTTAATAAACAATTAAAAAATGATGTCAAAACATCTATTAAAATGATTAATTAAAATAAAAATTCGTATAAATTTAAGCAAAAATATGCAAAAATAACCAAAAAAAAAAATTACACAATTTATTCAAACACTCTGAATAGAAAAACATTTTTAAAAATATTTTGCCACAAATCTAAATATTTTAATGACGATGAGGCTGCTGATCAACAAGAATTTCTTCTAAAGTGTGAATGACTTTGAAACAGCTCATCTTTACAACAATTGTAATAACAACATTAAAACAATATTAAATGGAATTTGCAATAAGATAAAACAAAATTACACACATTTTTAAGTAAAAATAAATCAGAATCCTAAAAACAGATTTTGAAAATGCTTTAAAGTAAATTGCAGAAAAAAAAATATTTGAAAAATGAATAAGCGAAGAATTTTAGTTAGGGCTATGATGAATTTAAAATACCCAACACTAAGTTCGTAGGCAAAGAAGTTTTGAATATTTTGCATTCTTATGCTTTGCCACGGCCCCTTTCTAAGACTTTAAAAGGGGAGAGTCATTAAAAATATATTTTGTTGCAACTGGCGCAAAAAGTTGTAGTAAAAATTTAATTAAGATATTAATCAAAATAGTTTAGCTCTATGCTGGTTCCAATACTATATGTTTAAAAGTGGGCATTGATCTATGCCAAAGAAAAAAATGTTCTATTTATTAGGAATTTCAGCCCAATATTTCTTTCTGTTCCCAACGATATTAATAACTCTATATACCCCCTCACATTTTCTAATACGAGTATAAATAAAAAAAATGCGGATGGCGTTGCTAAATCACTTAGAGACGCCGCCGCCGCCATCAAACATGTAATAAAACAAATCCAACAACAACTGCTCACGTAAGTAACACACCGGCAGTATTTTGTGCAACGTGTAACAGTGGTTTAAAATGGGATTTTTTAGGAAAAACTCTATTACGAGCAATTAAACTTTTCGAAAGATATTCAGCTATTCTGGGTTTTAAATTGGCAGATCGCAACTAAACAGCGTTAAATTTTGTTCAACGAGAATTAGAAGTCTTCTAGGCATTATATCGTCATTTAAAATCCAAACAACGTAGCATCACTTTTCATAAGTTTAAACGTTGTAAAATGGAAAATATTTGAGATATAAAAACATTTTTAAATATATGTATAAGCTAAAAATGCTTTTAGCGATCTATTTTTGAAGAAAAATTTTTATATTTTTTTTTATTATTTTTTGAGTTATGTGTGTTACGTTATTTTGATTTGTAATTTTCTGAAACAAAAAGACGTATCATCAGTGAAAGTATGTTTGTATAAATTGAAACAAACATTTAGAATATGAAAAATTTAAAAATTGTTCTCAAAATACAGGTTTAATAAAATATTAAGAGAAACCAGACCAGCATAAATGCAATACTGCGTTTAGATAGTAGATTAAAATTTGGCTAAATGCGTCAATAAAAATAATAATGTCGCAATAAATAGCTTAATTAGGATTGCGTCAACAAAACACGGATCATATTTGATCATAAATTAAATAAAGGTTTCAGAGCTTTTTAAACTCATAATACTTTTTGATCTCATTATACTTTAAAGTACACCTAGCTTTCATTTATCTTATCCTTCTATTGCAAGCACTTCCTTTTGAAACCCCTTCATATATTTTTCTATTCGGCCGTGTTCTGGAAATCGAAGTTGAGTAAAATTTAAATCGAGGGAATTTTTAATTAATTTTTTTTTTAGTAATGACCGCAGTTTTTCATGATTTTTAGAGTATTTCTAATAAAAATAAGTGGTACTCAAAGTATGACGTATATAAGCCGAAATATTTTTATGAGCCTTTAAAAGAGGGTCGTTTTGAAAATTTTTTCGATTTCAATTTTACTCGAATTACAGAACACATTTTTATTATTATTTACAGCACTTTTTTATGTTTTACTGCTGCAACAGCTTTCAGTTTAATCACTTATTCCACTAACACCGTGCTGTGCTAACAGTTAACCATAGAATATGAAATAAATTACCAAATTTGAGCGTTCAAAAAAAAAAAAAAAAAATCAATGCTAGCCGTGTTCTTAAAAAAACTACCTGCTAATTTTTCTTTATCAAGTGTGATGAAACGTTATTTTGTTTAAGAATATTATGCACTTGATGATAGGTCGTTTTGCATTTTGTTAATAGCTTGGTTATTTCTTAAGGTAGAAGTTTAAAATTTTCTAAGCATTTGTAACGTGATGAAGTGAATCGTAATCAATAAAAACGTCAATTTGGAATTTTTTGATGATACGTTGTTTTGCATTTAAGTGACGATATGTAGGTCCTGTACTGGTTAATATTGTTTGCTTGTTTTTAGTTACCACATCAACAGTAAAGCCACTGAAGAGAAAAGAAATTATTTCGCCACGAAATTTTCAGAAAGCCAAATTACAGCATTAAGCCTCATCTAAAAGCTATCGACTTCCAACATCATCTCCTTATAATTATTACAAAGAGTGTTGATTGGTTCCCCTACACGTAGCAGAAAATTTGGTTAAAACGCTGGGTTAATCTCGAACCCCTAAAAACTTAAACGTGTTAAAGTTATGCGTGGGCAAGTTATTAACCAATGTTAAATAATAATATTTAAGTATTTTGTCAATTATTTTGTATCACGAAATTTATGTTGATTGTAGCGACCAGTTTTTACACGTTGCCAATTAACTAACGTAAGACACTTTCTGTCTCTTTCTTCGAAAGCTGCCTTCGCAAATGATTTGGGCCTTTTTCACCTCTGGTTGGTCTGTGAGTTTTACGAATGGTACTGGTTGTTAGTTATGACACTGTCGATCTTGCACCACGCCCAAAATTTATATGAAAAGCAAAAACAAAGTCAAAAATATTTTATAATTTTGTTGTTACTTTCTACAGAAATTCATATTAAATTTTTAAATTTCAAACGCTGCATATCTTGTGGCGTTGAAAAATTTGAAAACGCGGTATGAATTTCTGTTGAAAGCAACAACAAAATTATGAAATATTTTTAACTTTGTTTTTGCTTGAATGTAATTTTGGCGTTGCGCTGCCATTGTTATAATTTTAAGAAAGAAAACAAAAGAAAAAAATGTGTAATAACAAATAGAATAACGGCAGATGTTTATCACAAGCGGTTTATTTGCAACCATATAGATAGAATATTTTTTACACTATATCAATCGTTATATTGCGCACATTTCCGTATCTTTAGCTAAAACATTGGGCTTTTCCAGATATGCCACTATTGAAGCTAATGAGCGATATGACATTTCACCTTAAAAATGTTGACGGATCAAAAATTGCCAAATTATTTACGCCATAAAACCTGTTTTTAACCACTGTGCTGCAGACTAATTTCTTTGCTTTTTGCAATTTTTGACCACAATTCTTCTCCTCTGCGATTTTCACAAAATAGGAACGGATTGTTGTTAGTGGATATACTTAACTTTCTTTAATTTTATTTTTCCTGTTCTAAATAGAATTTCCTAATCGAATTTCTTTCTTTTTCGAACACACCAGATTCCTGAGTGTAAAAATGCGATATTTTTAATTCTAAAGTCTATTCACTTTTTGCAAAAATAAATTTTAAATAAATAAGAGATTTATTTTTTGTTTCAATGCTGCTGCTGCTGGTTGGTTGGTTGCGGCATGTGAACATTTAGGAATTCAGAACAAGTCACTCACTTTTTAGTTTGTATGAATTACAAGTGAATATTATGTCTTCTTAAGTTTTCAAATTTTGTCAATATTTTTTTTTACAAAAATAGTTTACAAAAATAAATATGAATAATAATAATTCAAAATTTCGTATTTTAATATTTTACGAAATGGTGGGTAAAAAAATCATGGAGTGCAGTTGGGTTTAACGTAATAGTAGTACTAGCTCAACCGAGTGCGCTTTGCCACCCCCATTGAAATGAATTTAGTAAAATGTATTTAATACAGATCTCGTTTGATAAAAAAAAGTTATGTGTTAGTTTTACTGTAAGCTTTTTTTTTGCCAAAAAACATTACGTTTCAAAAACGACGGCGTATATTAGGTTAACCTTTTTAAAGGAAATTTTACTGCGGAATTTCGGTTTTTTAGTTTGTTCAATAAACTTTTGAGTACGCGAATATATGTTGTGCAGCATCCTCCATTTTCGAAATAACGACGGTATATCTAGAAAATGAGAGTTAACCTAAAAAGGGTTAGCAGCACTGGATTCAGCGTGCCAGAATTTGATCAAAACGCTAGGTGCCCGGCGTGTATGTCTAGCACAGTGTAATTACACCACCAGAAAAGGCGTCATAACCCTGATGAATTTTGGCATCAGTACTATGACAGGTGTCTTCGTTTTTAGCCCCATGACACTTTACATCATTGTGATGTCATGTTAAGGCTGACACATTGGCATCACAGAAATGACGAATCGGAGACGGTTTTATAAAGCAGGTCATCAGTGCGAACACATGCTGTCAGCAAATTGAGTCATTGTAATTGACCTTAAGTAAACTTGAGATTATATCATTATATAATTTTCCGTTACACATGTTTGTTTCACTTTTGTTGTATTCCGCCCTTTGTTAACAGAAGAACTCTTAATTATAAGACACCAGCAGCATGCCCGATATGGTTTTCGTAATAATTCTACTTGAAAAATTTGGTGTATATAAATAAAAAATTTAAAAAAGAATATGGAAATTTTTGCTTCTAATTTTACTTTTTAAACATGAAAATAATGTTAATAATATATTATGACATGATATATTATGTCATCACAGTGATGACAGTTTGCCATCGCACTGATGACAGTTTGTCTGTACTCATGTCAAAATACATCAGCGTTTTGATGCCTTTTCTATCAGTGTACACAAAATGTGGCGTCGAATTGATGTCACTGTAGTCATAGCATAGATGACGCATAAAATATGAAAAATTTTCGTCATTATATTGATGCCTCATTGATGCCATTTGTAATTACATTGATGTCACGATTCTGATGTTAGATCATCGTCATGAGTGTACAGATCCGTCGCGCGTTTATGTGTCAGCATGCAAAATTCCGTCCATTTTTTTTACTGATGTTATGTTTTGATAACCAAGCTATTTGTTCCAAGTTTGAAAACTTTAGCTGTTACCGTTTTTTAGGCATACAGAAATTTAGAATGTCTTTGTATAGGAAGTGTGCGTCACTAATCCACTCCCACCCACTTTTTAACAGATGTTGTGTATTGATAACCCGGCCATTTGTTGGAAATTTAAGAGCTTTACCTATTCCCTCTCTTCAGATATAAAAATTATATTTTGAGTCATGTCCACTTCTCCAATTTCACCCACTTTTGGACAAATGCTGTGCATATATGACCAAACAATTTGCACTTAGTTTGTTAACTGTAGTAGTTGTCGTTCTCCAGATTTACGGAAATCTATATTGTCTTTGTATAGGAGGTGCAACGCCTATTTATACGATAATTGCTTTTTGACGGAATTTGCGTATTGGCAAGCGAGCTATGTGTACCAAATTTGCAAAATTTTTCTCCTACCGTTCTCCAGACATAAGAAATATGTTTTGTGCCACGCCCACTTCTGCAATCCCACCCATTTTTTGCTAGATTGGCATCGAAACTATTTGAACAAATTTGAAAACTTAAATGTAAAGCCCCGCTCAGCTCAGGTATAGTTGAAGACAACCGTTTTATGGTATGAATCAAGGCGAATTCACTAGAAGCTGAGGTCAACTCTACAACAACACTGCTTCTGTTGTCCGATCGTCAAAGCCATTTCTTTTCCTCTCTATCCTAAAAACTGAAGACTTGACGGCTAAGACTTGAGCAGCGTGAACCAGCACTTACATAAAAAACAAGTTTGTATACAAACTTTGACAAATCGACCACCGAAAAATAACCATATGTTGACTTGACCCCACCTTCTAGTGAATTCGCCTTGGTATGAGGATTGAAAATAAGTGTGGATGGTTTTTGTAATAAAGTTAATAAAAGCAATTCATGAAAGTGTAATTTAAGTCATAAATAGTATAAAGTGTTTTTATAACTTGAGTTGGTAATATTGACGGGTTATTACAATATATACTAAACATCTGCATGAAACTTAATAATGATGTTCATGAAACTTTTATTATAATTTTGTATTTGCTTCGTTTGTATTCAGTAAGATGAATAATTACGAAATGAAAGCAACAAACACACGGAATTTAAGAGACGAGTAAGATGCAGTTAGTTTGTTTACTTAAACAAGATAATATGATTACTAACAACTCTGAAACAAAACAACCACTGAATAAATGTCGAATAAGTTCATGGAAAAACACATTAATTTAAAATTCAGTATTGTTAGTTGAAGGAAACAAAGACAATCTTTTAGGAAATAAAAAATATTAGGAAAGATAAAAAAAAAACCATGAAGAGTTAAAGCAACAAGATCAGGAAGTGCATTAATATTACAATAACACAAATAATACAAACTTGACTTTGTTTTTAATGTAAATTAATTGTTTTTAATGTAAGTTTTGAAACTTTAAAAAAATTTTTCTGCAATGTGTTTTGCTTGGAAGTACATAAAAGAGTAGTTGGAAAAATATTTTAATTTAATTTTAAAAAATGCTTTACAAATTACATAAAGGTATTATTGTAAGGTAACAAAAATTTACATTAATTTACTAAATGGCAACATTGCATTTTATATAAAAAAATGAGAGAGAGTGAAAACTTTATTATTGCAAATAGTGTGGCCATTTTGGCATTTTTGCAGCTAAATTTAGCATTAAAAATTTTTATTTAGCTGCAAAATGTTCATGTAGCATTTGGCATTTTATTTAGCATTTTTAGAAAATGTTTTAAGCTTTATTTAGCATTATTTTAAAAATAGTTTTATTAATTTTACTTAAATTTTTTTTGAAGTATATTGTATGTAAGGAAAAATTTACAATTATTCGACACCAGCAGAATGTAATGCATTTTCTGGCCCGCTACGGCCTTCGTCAGAATTCTTTGTGTTGCAATGGATAGTGATATTTTATAAAGTGAATGTATTTAACTAAACTATTTTAACAAATAGAATCTGGGAATTATTTCTTTTACATAAGTGACTTTATTATATTCAAAATTTTTTTATTTTTCGAATTTATTCTATGAGCTAAATTTCATATAATATACTTAATTGCTATTCAAAGGATAGCTAAGGTAAAATGTAACAGGAAGATGCAATATAATAGTGTGGTCACTCCTAAATAATTAAGGAATGTAACTATTACAAAAAGCTTTATAAAATACATAACTGAAATTTAGCTCATAGAATAAATTCGAAAAATAAAAAAATTTTGAATATAATAAAGTCACTTATGAAAAAGAAATAATTTTCAGATTTTAAATTTTTTCATAAATTATAATAAATTTTTACTTAAAATAGTTGTACCCAAAATGAAATTTCGTATGAAAATCGATAATGTTTATGTTAAGAAACATCATACCTGTCTGTTTAAAAAAAAATTGAATATTCAAGGAATATTAGAAATGCCCTTATCATGTTGATTGTAAATATTATTTGCCCTCTGATATTACGATATATAAGTATAAGGATATTTCACTTTAAATTAAGATAAAAATTTAATAGTGTAAATGTTTGAAAAAATTGTTTGCTCTAAACTGCTGAAAAAATAATTATTTTCAAGCTTCAACTTTTCTCAAAGTATAAAAAATAAAATGATCTAAAAAGTTTTGTATATCATACAAACAAATCGTTTAAATTTTGTATATATCAGAGGTTTGCAGGCCCCTTAAATTTAGCATTTAATCTAAACTACCTGTGCTACATATTTATATGCTTTAGCAAAATCTCGCCATTTGCTTAAATATAACCATTTACTAACAATTGTGATTTTTAATTGGACTGTTTGTTTTAAATTAAAGTTTTTTGATATTTTAATTAGGCTTAAGTCAATCAAATTTTATTTTCATTGAAGGAAGGAATTTACAACATGAAATGATTTTTAAAATTTTTTGAAAATTCTTGACTGAATACGGGATTGAACTCGGGTCGAATTTACATGTTTCGAGAATAACCACATTCTCATCATCAGAATTCTTTGCGTTCTACCGTTTGCGCCACTGCGGCGCCTGCCAATCTATAGACAAACATCAATCTTTAACCAATTGCATTGGTAGATCGAAATGTTTTCCATTTTTATTTACATGTTTTTTTTCCTTTCTTTTTTATGTTTTTCTTTTTGTCCTTTTCTAGTTGACCTTTCTCTGTACAACTTGAAGGACAAATGTAAACATATAGTAGCTTGTGCCATAGCTATTTTATAACAATTGTGATTTTTAATTGAACTGTTGGTTTTTAATTGAAGTTGATATTTTAATTAGGCTTAAGTTCATCATATTTTTTTTCATTAAATTATTTTTATTGAAGGAAGAAATTTACAACATGACAAGATTTTTAAATTTTTTTTGATAATTCTTGACTGAACACGGGATTGAACTCGGGTCGAATTTGCATGTTTTTCCTTTAATTTCGTTCAAAAATTAGTCACTAATATGTATTTAGTTTTTAATAAAATTTCATACTGGTAATACATTTTTAACAAAAATCTTTATAAAAAATTTAGCATTGTTTTTAGCATTTTTTAAAATCATATTTAGCATTTTTTGGCCATGTCTAATGCCAGATTTAGCTGTAAAATTTTTAATAAATAAGCATTTCTTAAATAGTCTTAAAACTTACAATTCCATGCTCTCCGCTCTTCATTTTTTCGAAGCGGAGATGGAGGAATGGACTACAAGTGAAGATTTTATAACAAAATATAGAACGCGCCTTCCTAAAAAGAACTTGGTTTCGTAAAAAGTTTGTGTTTAAACACTTTTACGACTTCTAAATTATATTATCGATAGGAAAGTACATACAAATTAAATTACAATTTCCCTAATAGCAAACATAACTTATATACTTACATACATATTTGTTATTTTTTACATTTATTGTTTATTTATTGAATAACATTTCGTGTGTTCTTTTCTACAAAAAAATTTTATTATTTATAATTTATTTTAAAAAAATGCAATTATGTTATAGTCTTATTCCTTCAATATTTTCCAGGAATATTTTCTATGCACTATGAGAATTGAATGGGTATTTTCAGATCACTTGAATAACTGATTAACCACTTGAGCGATTGAAAAGGATTCATTTATGATTCATTAATATGTTCAAATAATAATTTCTAAATGTATTGAATTTAAAGCTGATAAATAACTAGAGCGATTTAAATGGATTTACATAGGAAACGGATTTACATATGAGTTATTAAAAAAAGAAATTAGAAAATTGTATCACAAATTATTCTTTGAGGTGATTCATCTTACAACGAGAGTATCATTTATGATCGAAAAATGGGCTCAGCACGTGAAGCTTGTTCTTAAAAGATTCTATAATGATACAAAATCCTAGCTGGGTTATAAAAATTTTTTTTTATGTATTCCCAGCAAGCATTTTGTAGCATAATTGCATCATTAGCACAAGTGCTGACAACTGTAAAAATAAAAATTTTATAAGTAGTAATAATAACACTTATGATTTGATCTCAGTTTGACAAAAATCAAAATACTTTTAATTTTTATAAAAATTGTAATCCAGTTTGCTGTCTGTGAATGGAATTTATTTAAATGTCATTTGAAAAATAAACTAATTTTTAACAAAAAAAAAATATAATTTGACAAAAATTAAAAATTTTGCTTAACCCAATTACGGTCCCTGTGCCAATTCGGGAACACTTATTTACTGAGGGCATATATAAAAGTTGTTGACTTTTTTTAATAATTTTTTTTGCATAATTCATAAGCTGAAAGTTCAGACACTGTATATACATATGTAGTTTAAAAATATTTATTGCAACACGCGGTTTCGTGGTAAAAATCACATAAATTTCATTATTAAGACATGTGTAAAGGTGGATATTAATTTCTAGTAATTATTTTTAATGCAAAGTGAACATCATCATAATTACTTATTTTTTTGGAAAATTCGATGTGTAATGAAACATATAAAAGCATTATTAATCTAATAAATTTATTTTGTATTATTTTATAGCACTTGAAATATTGCTGTGACAATTTGGGTACAATGGCCACAAGTGTACTATATATTATAATTCTGCATACAGGCAACAATAACAAAACAACGCATAAAATCATTTTAGGAATACATGCAAGCAACAACTTTTCTATAAGTTGTGACCTTTTTGGGGACTTAGACGATTTGGTCTCTCGTATTACGGCAATTATCCGTGAAAATCTGAAAGAAATGCCTACGGCTACGTATAAAGCTCCAGGATACCACAGCCTCCGTTGCTTCTATTGCCACTTATATATGCTAGGTTTTGGACAGGTGACTCCTTCATCGGCTTCCTTGAGTTGATTACTCGATACCTTGTTTTGTAACATCTTCCCGTAATTTGCATAGGGTCCGTCCTAGCCAGGAACATTTAAGACATTTTATTTCTGTACGAATCGGTGTCTGCCGTGTCCGTTCCAAAAACTCATTATATGTGATGGTGTAAGGCAAGAATATTCAAAGAATTCTACATAGACAACGATTCAGAAAAGCTTGCATTGTTTCCAATTCGCGGTTAGATTGCTTCCACGTTTCATATGCGTAGACGAGGACTGGCTTTACGTTGGCATTAGAGATGTTTATTTTAGTGGCTCTGGATATGGTTGTGGAATGCCACACCGAAGCCTGCTTTAACCTTACACATTTTCATATCTTCACTATCTCCATTACTGGATATAATACTCCCAAAATATGTAAAGGATTCAATTTCTGCATCGTACAAAGTAAAAAGTCAATTCGCCTTCCGCTCTTGTTTAGGTACGGCTTAAGTTAAAGTTCACATTAGTTAATCAACACATTAAGCCCTTACACTTTTGCTGGGCTTAATGTGTTGGTTAACTAACGTGAACTTTAACTTTTTTTGCATAAATGGTTAAATATGATTTTTTTCGTTTCTCTTATAACTGTTAGGGTCCCTGGTTTAAAGTGAAATTTTGGATTTTTTTTATAAAATAATTACAAGTTCTTTTTATTAATCAAACATCTTATTTAATCAAAATATATGCACGTATTTGAATTTAATTCTTGTCTTATCCAATTATATTATTTATGCAAAAATCTAGTAAAATGTTCAAATATTTAGACTAGGACGATTAATTTTTGGTTCTACTAGTACTAGTAAATTTCTGTTTCCAATATCTTCATATGGCCCCACAAGAACTATCTAATCAAAAGTTTAAAAGGTCACTTGTAGATATTCAATTACAGTTGAACCTGGATTATTCGTGATTCGATTAACCGGCAACATCAATTATCCGGGAAAAAAAAAACTTTTTTGCATCGATTAACCGTGATTTACTTTGTTATCCGGGATTATTAGAATAATTTTCTTTTTTGTTATTTTTTAACAATCAAAAGCATTCGAAAGCATTAAAATGGTATCCGTATCAGCGGTAAAAAGATAAAGAAAAGTCTTAACAATTGAAAACAAAGTTGGTACTCAATTAACCGGGGAAATGTATTATCCAGAATGCTCCCGGTCCCAATCATTACGAATAATCGAGGTTTAACTGTCCAAGTATATGGTAACCGCCTAAGCTATAAAAATGAAAACGGGTTAATAAAGGGTTTATGAAACGGATTTTGTATGAAAAAAATACAAATTCAAATAAAAAACAAATAAGAATACAATATTCGGCTATGCTGAGTCTTTTATACAGGGATCTAATAAACCAAAAATCCTAAAATTTTACATCAAAATATTATTATTCATTACGATTTTAGGCGTATTAAAGTGATTGCGTAGTATAAAATAAGACTCAGGTTACTCACTATATTCAGCAGATTTTAAAATGTCTTAGCTCTTCACAAAGTACTTGTATTGTCTTCACGTATACCCCCGAGAGTACATCGTACGCACTTCTCAATACAGAAAAAATTCTCCAAAAATGTTACCCCAATTAAAGAATTAATCAAAAATAAAATCAGTTTTAATTAAAAATGTAATCAAGTGAATTAAAAGTTCAATTGATACTATTGATTTGCACCAGTAAACAAATTAATAGTTACAATTAAACGTTTAGTTCACTTGATTAAGCGTTTAATTTACTTGAATTTTTAAATTTTTAATTAAAACTGATTTTATTTTTGATTAATGCTTTAATTGGGGCAAAATTATTTTTCTGTGAAGGCAAAACTTACGCGGTAATCGTTTATTAATATTGATTTAATACTATTCACAATGATAAAGCCACGGAAATTGTATTCATTCGATAGAGAAAAATAAGTTCCCCTAACCACAAAAGAATGCGTCAACCAAAAATTTCAGGTACACCTTTGCATTTACTTAAATCGGGTGTTTTTTTTAGCTGCATGAGAACTTCCGATAACGATGGTTTGGCAGCTAAGAATGTCAAACTGTGTTGACATTTCAGTTCAATAAGGCTTGGCAAGTCATCGTAAAACGATTAACGGTAGAACAACGCTTTCAAATTGTGGAAATTTACTTAGAAAAAAATATATGTTCTCGAAGTTAATTTCTGGTTAAACGACTACGTCAATAAGCAATATTGCCGTATTAATAGCCAAAACAATCCGCTAACGAATCACAATTGCATCCAATAAAATTTACTGTTTGGTGCGGTTTACACGGTGTTTTGAACTGAGCAAAGAGCTGCCGTTACGGTGAATGGTAAACGCTATCGAGTCATGCTGACTGAATTTTGGTTGTGATGCGTTTCGGTTTTTCGTGTTTCGCTATTAACTACATGATTTATTTTTTAACCTAACTTTTTTAACTGGTATAGAAAAAATTAAACCTCAAATCGACGGCGAACCACTTGAAATTATAACTGCATGAGTGCCATTTATAACTCAGATAAACTTAACTCAAAAGTGTGCTTTGTGCTATGTTTTCCAATACGAAGGTATAAGACACTGTGCAGTATGTGGAACACCCTTCTTGTACGATGGTCAAGATCTTTGACTTAGTGTCATGGTCGGCGGAATAAAATAACCCCCCAAGAATTACTTAAAAAAAAAAATTATTAACCCCCCAAAAATTTGTACAGAAAGCAACAACAACGATTTTTAGGGTGTTATTTCATTTTTTTGGGGGTTATTTAATGTTTTTAATTGAGGAATTATTTCATATGAAATAATCATTATGGAATATGGCCCCAATATATTGTTTGGGGAATTATTTCAGTTTTAAATTTGTAACGAAAACGTTTTTGGGAGCAAGGATTTTCTCCTGTATGGTATAACAAACACCGGCTTCGCTAACTAAAGCTTCTCTGCATAGCAGGTCTTCGGCCGGGAGCAAGGATTTTCTCCTCTATGGTATAACAAATACCGGCTTTGCTAACTAAAGCTTTTCTGCGTCATCGGTCGGGGATAAGGCTGATTTTAGAAGCTTCAGTTAAAATCCTTGCGCCCAGCCAAAGTCTTAACCATGCTACATATCGCGTGATTCTTACAACCAAACACAGAAAAAATTAAAAATTGTCTCTAATCATTATCATGTCTCTAAGATTATATTAATTACTAAAAATTTAAAAATTATGAATTTTTTTTTTTTCAATAAATGAAATTTTAATTAAAAAAATGATCAAAAAACTTCGCCATTTCAAACAATGTGTTAATTTATTTAATTAAATATTGACAATTCCCAACAACAATTCTACAAGTTTAAATCATTTTATTTTAAAAGTAAAAATCAATTAAGATTTTTTGTTATTTAATCAATATTTTAATTAAAAATTAATTTCAAAACAACTAAAATATTAATTAAATTAAAATTATATTTTTAATTTCCTTTAAAAAAATTATTGATTCAATTATCACATTAATTAAATTTAAATACTTTTTAAACCATTTTTTAATTGATGAAAAACTTTTTTCTGTGAACCTTTACAAATAATTTACAATTACACATATTGGGATTTTATTTCATATCAGAAATTGAGGTCTTATTTCATATGAAGCAAGGCCCCAAAAATTAGGGCATTATTTCATTTTTGTTTGGGGTGTTATTTCATTTCATTGGGGGTTTATTTTATTTCCAAAACTGGGGTTATATTTCGTATGAAATAAGGCTCCACGCTTTTGGTGGCTATTTAATTTTTTTTTGGGAGTTAATTCTTGGGGGGGAGGTATTTCATGCCGCCGACATGGTCATGTTAATTATTCGATTAAATAAATAATATTAATAATAATTATTATTTAGCTACAATTGCACTTTTCAAAATTTTACCTTGCAAATTTTTTAACTCTTATTATTATGACTTTCAGTTGAGTCACTATCAATTGCAAAAAATTAAGACATTTAATATAAATTATTAATAAAGATATCAGTTGAATTGTTTGACACCTTCATTAAAAGGGCAAAACTTTGTGTAAATTCTGTCTTGATATGATTCTCTTTCCTTTACTCATCAGATAAAGCGAATTTCCTTATTACTTCGTTTTGAAAAAGTACCCTACACTTTGTAATATAATTAAAGTCGATTGTTTTATATTTTAAAATTTAAATAGTCGTGTTTTTTTAATTTAACAAAGTAGATTTAACTTTCAAATTAAGACCCCTTTCGCACAAACCAAGTTTACTTTGGAAATTCTTGAGCTTGTTGGAGATAAGGCAAACAAAAGTATGGGCTTGATTAAAGACTCTGAAGTACTCGCAAAATTGATTTGTTCTTCGTTCGTCGTTTATACATATGTAGTTGTATTTGGTTTCAGGTTTAATGTGGCAAACAACAACAGCAAACACACAAAACTAGTCATAGTCTGGGTTTATTGGGGGGAAGGGAAGAGAACATAATATTCTTATCATCCCTCTTACTAATAAACTCTGACTTTATGAAAGAATACTTTCAGAGTGTGAACCCAAACAAAGAAAACTATGCGTGTGCAGAATTAAAAGGAAGTTTAAAGGAACATTTTAAAGACGTTGTCAAAGTAAACTTTGCGTGTGCAAAACACGTCTTAGTCTCAATTTACACGTTTCATCTTTTGATGCTCAACTTCTTTTCAATTCTCTTTTGAAGATGCCATTATGTTCACACGCAACAACTGGTTTCAACTTTTTTTGATTCAAAACAGCAACACTTTTATTCAAAGCGAACCAACGAGAAAAAGAAAAAAAAATGTACATGCAGCCATTGTTGTGCATATATGTACCTACGAATGAGATAACAAAGCGTACTGGCCGAGTACAGGCATCTCCGCACCAACCCCTTTTCTTCTTGCTTCCCTCTCCTTAAACCACAAGAGTTGAGCATCAAAAGATGAAACGTGTGAATGTAGACTTACTTTTAGACTCTTCCAATTAAGAGAAGGTGTGTTTTGGATAGGTGTTACAAATTCGGTGTTGGTAGATACACACTTTCTTACAAATTTCTTTGCGATCACACCTAGAATGAACAGTTTGTTATTTATGATTTATTTACATTTTAAATTTCGGTATTTAATGGTCGTTCAAATGCCTGGCAGGCCAACTGGTGAGTGTATGAGCTAACAAACCAATGCACCAGACAGATCCACAATTAAGTAATATGTTGTTGTTGTAGGTAAGAATTTTAATGAGAATGTTTAAAGACCAACATCCAAAACATTGTATTTTGCAAGCAAATTTGTTTATTCTATGAGGGCAAGCAGAGAATCAACTTAAACGCTTGAAAAAATAAAAAAAGGTTTATTTTTACAAAAACAAAAATTAAACATCGAAATATAAAAAAATGCTGAGGAATAAATTTTTTCAAAAAGATCTTCATGGTGCCTTCGCACCTGCCTGCAACTAAGTGATTAATACGAAATTTCATTTAACCGTAAATTTATAGGCTTTTGGCCAACAAAATTCAAAATTATGATGATGTTTGTTTAAAAATGTTTATTTCTTTTGCCCAAATTATGATGTGACTAAATATATTGTTTTATAAATTAAAAAATCTTTTTAACATTTTACAATCAGGTGTAATATTGTTGTCTAAAGTTTGTCCATTTACCAAGTTAGAAGACATAAGTAGTTTTCAAATTCGTTCTGAAAATACATACATATTTGAATTTTATTCAGATTTTATTTCATTGTTGCATATAAAATCTGAAATTATGTGCAACTAATTGTCTGCAAAAACAGATTTATGCTCAAAATATTATTTGTTCATAGAAACAATGAATGAAGAATTTTTTATTTTTGAAATAAAAATTATTTTAATAGAAAATATCTGGGTCTTATATTCAATAAGTTCTATCTACATTAGTGCATAAAGTTATCCAGAAGGGTTACCCCCCGTTGCCACATGCAAGTGCAAATGAAAAAAACTCAATACACTCACACTTTTTTACTAACACCATCACCTTTTTAGTACTTGCAGCTCAACTTGCAAGTAAGCACCCTTTCAGACTAGGCAAGTTACTTGATCAAGTCTCTTTCACAACTCTTGATTTGTAGATATCAGGGGTATGGTCGCGCAACTAACTTGCCGAGTCTGAAAGGGGGCTAAATGTTTGACACTTGCAGCAAGTAAAATAAGAAATGAAAAAACAGTGTTGCCGTAGATGCCTTTTGTATCTATTAACTAGTACTTAGTAAAATAAAAATTATGGCCCTAATCATTTAAAACGCAACGCCGAAGAATTACATTGAAAGCAAAAACAATGTCTTAATATTTTGTTATTGCTTTCTACAGAAATTCAGATTGCGTTTTAAAATTTCAAACGCTGCATAGCTGGGGGCGTTAAAAATTTTAAAACGGTACATGAATTTCTGTAAGAAGAGTTTTTATGTTTAAATTTTCCGGATAACTGTTATTTACGGCCCCTGGTAAAATCTTTCGAGATCTAGTATACTGAATGACAGATATTTTTGTAAAATATTGCATAAATACAAAAAACTTGTAGTACACTTACTCAGCTTGTACTTCTTAATTTGTTTTTAGTTGATGGGATGAAGATATTTTTGAGGTTAATGTGTGCGATGGAGTGGCAAGTTCCTCCTATATACAATCGTTGTTGAATAGCTCATTAAAAGTTGCCACAGATTCTGGCTGTCGGTAAACAGTGGGATCATCATTTGGCAAAAAAAAACATTATTTCACAAGTTGGCATTGGGTTATACGATTTAGCTGGGGTAAGCGCGTTCGTAGAGATGGAGTTGCAAGTTCCTCCCATATACAATTTTTATTGAATGTGTCATTTACTATACCCACAGATGCTGGCTGCCGGTAAACAGTGGGCTCATCATTTGGCAAAAAAAAAAACATTATTTCACTAGTTGGCATTGGGTTTTACGATTTAGCTGGGGTAAGCGTGTTCGATGGAGATGGAGTTGCAAGTTCCTCCCATACATTATTGTCATTTATTGACTTATTTACTGTTGTCACATTAACTTCCTCCAGTATCTTAGATAAAGGCTCAGCGTTTGTCAAAGGGCGAACTTTCTTACCTGCGCGTACAATGCTTTCTTCCGAAAAATTGTTTGCGCAAATTTCATGTGATGGGGCCCAATACCTACCACACATTTCACCCCATTTTGCCTTTTCCATGTAATAGATCACTCAAATGTATTTGTATGTATTTAACAATGATGTTTTAATAACAGCAGTAATAAAATATATATGCATGTTTGTTAAATTAATATTGTAACAAACGAGCTTTTGATACTGTTATGTTTAATACATAAGACATTGGTAAATGAAGCTAACATTAGTTTTATAAAATGAAGAAGTTCGTTACTAGTCAACGTGAAGTCATATAATAAACAAGTGTTTTTAATCTCGCGGTCTGCATACAATTTTTCCTATTAAATATAACATTCCACTGGGTCTTTTGGCACTAAAAATAACGTACGGCATTCACTTTGAAAATGTTTTTACACACTGCACAATAACGCATTTTGATGTTATTACACTTTTTTTTATTGTTATACTTATTTAAAATTTTTATTCACAATTTTTTTCACAATTATTAAATTTTAGTTCTATTTTCACAATAAGAAAAACAATTTCTCGAAATCAAAAAGCATACTAAAAAAAGGAAACAATTTACAAATAATCACAATGGCGTTAACAAATGTAAACAACTTTTGACATTTTGCCCATTTATGCTTGTGTATTATGATTAAAAACACAACTTTGTAAAAAATCAGCAGGCTCTTCGCGCAGTCCTACTAATTGGGCAATGAACTCAGCTCAGTGATGCAAAATGTGGCACAATTGTGCCATTTGTGGCACTTTTGATTGTTTGACGGCCCTGTTGAAATCTATTTTTCAGGTTAAATTTAACTAACTACTTTTAATCGTTCAATACATTTTTTTAATGTTATTTTTTCACTTTTTTGAACACTGGTTTTATTTACGAAGTTCTTTTGATTGTTTAGGGCCAAATAAACCACACAAATGGTTTGATCTATATTATAAAAAAACATCTAAAGCATGTTTGTATAAAATCGACGTTTCTTACAGATAGATAAATTTAAGACGTCGCTCTATTTTAATGACTTGGTTAAAATGGAACGAAAATGGACAAACATATTTTAAAACAAGTAACAGGACTATGTTCGGCTGTACCGAATCTTTGATATCCTCCAACGGCAGTAAAAATACTTTAGGAGTGCGCTTTATATGGGGCCTATGGTAAATTACGGACTAACCTTTAAAAATTTGACAGTGTGATTTCTAGTCATATATACCTGTGAGAGGCCAAAATGTATTACAATAGCATTGCTCGTTAAGGTTTTAGGCGTACTATAGTTTTTCGAGATTGGGCTTTATAAGGGGCCTATGGTAAATTATGGACCGATCTTCATGAAATTATGCGGTATAAACGAATTTGTGTAAAATCTTATATCAATATTTGCATTCCGCCACTATTTATGCTAGTTTTTGTAAAAAAAATTATCATATATATTACTCTTTTACTACTGAACCAATTTTGCTGGATTTCAATCCCAAACAGCTTAGGAGAACTGGAAACAATTTGGTATCAATATTGTTCTTTTCTTTTAAGTTGTTCAAAAGTGACGGATAGACAGGCGCACTGCGAAAGTATTCTAACTCTCGTTGGAGGATATCAAAGATTCGGCATAGCCGAATATAGCCCTCTTACTTGTTTTAACTTATTTTTGTTTCATTTTAACCCAACCAGCAAAATAGTCCGCCGTCTTCAAGATATCTGCAAGAAACTTCAATTTTATACAAACATGCTTTAGATGTTTTTTTATATCATAGATCAAGCCGCTTGTGTTGTTTATTTGACCCTTAATAATCAAAAGAACTTCGTAAATAAAAGCAGTAAAAAATCTATTAAAAAGATTTACAATATTTCAACCCGTTTTCGCTCTGCGTTCCACAAATGAAATTACAAAAAGAAATTACATAATAACATACTGGACAAAGATGAAATTTTATTTCATGAAACACTCATTCTTTTTTTGTTCGGTATAAATTGGACTCATTTGAATAAAGCTCCCGATTTCGATCAATTTAAAATAAAAAAAATGAGATTAATTTTCGATACAACTTCGATTTTGGATACTGAATTTCGATGATCAATATCAGGCTTGTTTATTTTCTTTCTTAACTAACTTTCTTGACTTTTCTTTGTTTCAGTGTTTGACAAATTCATCCTTGGAGAGGTACACAATTGAGCAGCAGAGTTAAGATTGTTGGACCCTTTTACGAAAATGGGCGCTCAAATCAAAATGCATTTCGAGCACTTTGTGATTTTTTTGGTCAGCATAAGCGACTTTAGTGGATTCGATAACAAAAAGAATTACCGCTATTGGGCAAACTTAAAATCCACGAGTGATTGTTGAAAAGCCGTTTTATTGCGATTTATGGGCTGGCGGCGTTATGGGCCGTACTTCTTCGAAAATAATGTCGCCCAAGCAGTTACCGACAATGGTGTTCGCTATCACGGGAAGATTACGGACTTTTTATGGTTAACAATTGAGGATATGGACCTGGACGATATGTAGTTCCAACAGAATGGTTCCACCCAGCCAACGAATCAATGGCTCTTTTGCGCGAGAGATTTAATGGCCGTGTTATCCCACGTCGTGGCGATGTTAATTGGCCGCAACTACCATGTGATTTGACACCGTTGGACTTCTTTCTTTGGGGATTATTAAAGAAAAAGTGTACGCCAATAAAGTATGAGATAATTCGGAACATTAACGACATTGAATCTCAATTATGTCTCATAGCCATTAAAAATATGGATAGAGGTTTGCCACCGAAGCCGTGGCGAGCATTAGGCCGATATTTTAATTTACACATATGTAATTGTCATAGATCCTTCTATCACAACATTAAATATTAAGATAATTCTCTGCAAACTTTTTGATTTATTGCGTTTTGGTTGGACCACAATTTAAAAAAAAAAAATTGTTTAACTCGTTTGTAGAGAATTTAACATGGAAAACATTTTTAAAATTGAGTGTTTTTCATACATAGATTAAAAATCGATGCCAACGTTAACGTTCGAGATTATTGAACAGGCAAATAATTTTGTTAGGCCGTGTTTTTGAGATTTAGATTAAGTTTAATTTTTGTTTAACGTACTCTGAAACGCGAATTTTTCGGTGAAATGTGATTTGTCTTTTATTGCTACGTTAAAGACCAACATTTTAAGAAAAACTGATTCATACAAAAAATTTAAATTTTTCAAACGAAATAGATTCGAGAAAATTTTAATTGAGTAATAGCAAGGCGAATTCATTCCAGGTAATCTCGGTAGTACAACAAGTACAACTCGTACAAAAACCACAAGCAATTTGTTTTTGTAAAATCATTGTACAATGTCAAAAACCGAAAAAAATCAAAACAGAAACAAAGATAATAAACAAAATTTTGACATCCAACAATTATAAAGCTAAAGAAAAAAAGTTACCAGCAGGGCTTCTAGGATCACCTGTAATAAATTCGCCTTGAGTAATAATTTAAAATACATAACTTCTAAAATTTTTGATCAAAGTATAATTTTGAAACATTAAGGCTGGATTTTTGAGATCTCAGTTAAACTAGGTTTAGTTAATCTGAAAACAGATTTGTGCTGCCATTACCAAGTTTGTATACAAAACTTTGACGGATCAGCTAAATTTTGCTTAAAATATCGATCTTTAATGAAATTATAAAAAAATCACGTTCCGTCGAAAAAATCCGACTTTCAGACTACTTTAAGCTTAGTATAAACTTAATCCACATCTCAAAAACCCGGCCTAATTAAGGCCCCTATTACGGTTTACAACTCAACTCAGTTGAGTTGTAATTTCTTAAGTTTTGTATTATGATTTACAACTTTGCTATATTGCGGCGAACAAAAACATCAAAAAATTACAACTCATCACAACCAGTTGTTTTAATTACAACTCAACTGGGTTGAGTTGTAAACCGTAATAGGGGCCTAAATTATAAAACTGAATACAGACATAGATACCGATCTATGTATACAAGTTTATGTACCGATATATTTAAGATATTTCGCTAATATAAACAACTTTTTTAACTTAATGAAAGTTTTAGAAACAGAATACGCCGAAAATTCCCTTAATTAGATCTAAAGATAGAAAATCGAAAAAAATATGTTAAAAAAAACGTAAAAAAGGTTAATTTTTTATGGAATAAACATAACTCAATACCCTGTTTAGAAGATCCAGATGAACACGAAAATGATAAAGAAATTATAATTTAATTGACTGAGCCTGAGAATACTGAATAAATCTTGTCCATTTATAAACCTTAAGTAGCCAAAAAGTACCTATCAGCGCCAACGATGAGCGTCTATCAGTTATTTACGACTAGACAAATTCCTTCCATCCGATGAATCGAATTACAAGACATAAATGCAGAAAAATTAAATTATCACATTAAAATATTTAATTTTCAATACTAGTGTATTGAATTTTTAATCGATGTATAGATTATTCGTTCAACTTTTCCAAGAAAAGTAAGAAGTTCTTTTTTAAACCTGCTTTTTTTTTTTTTTTTTTTTTTTTTTTTTTTTTGCTCAAAGGAAATTAATTAAATAAGACAAAAAGTTTAAATTTAAAAAAGAAAAGATATTTCTTCAATTGTCAATTTGTTGAGTATCAACTCACCTTTAAAGAACAGATAAAAAAAAGTTTACAAATTTATTTTAAAATATTTGAAATATACATAGATATGATTTATTATTTAAAAATCTTTAATAAATGGTATTTGTTTTTCTTTTTTTTTTATAAATTTTCTTTTTCATAAAATTTAAAATAACATATGCAAAAATATTCAAAAAAAAATTGTTGTATTTATTTATTTATAAAATGTATAACTAATATTTATGATTTGCAAAAACCCCAGGATAAATAAAATATATAATATTGTGTATCTTTTAAATTATATGAAAAAAAAAATGTTTTAATAATAGTTTTAATGAAACCTTTAATATTTATATACATACATTAAGCACTAAAAAAATATGTTTAATAAAACAATAAAATTGTTCATAAAATTTTCTATTGTATTGTTTAGAAAGAGGAACAGAAAAGAAGCTCTTGTTGAGATTTTTGTTTTTATATTTAAAGAAATAACATTTCGATTAAAGCTTTTTTGGGATATTTTTTGGTTAAAATAAAAATTAATATTTAAGGGACTCTCAATTAATTATATTTTGATATTTTGGTTAAGAGACAAATTTTCTAGTTTAGAACTAAAATAAGGAAACAATTTGTTTCCGTTTTTTTTTTGGGGGGGAAAAAAATATTTCCATAGAGTTTAAATAAAAAAATTTTATAAATAAAAAAAAAAAATTAAATCAGATTCCTATAACTGTCTTCGGGGTTTGAATTTAAACTAACACCACCACAAAATTATGCAAAGAACCTCACCAACCAACGATTGGAATCTAAGCATACAAAGTCTACTTATTTCTATTCTAACAAATATGCAAGTATGTATTTGGTTACACTTCGAAGGGTCTAAACAGAGCACGAATCAGATGTTAAGCTTAAGACCCTGTACCAGATTTTTTAGTCACAAGTACATTTTGTGCATGATTCGACATCGACTCTAAACGTTGTTGCCAAAATTACTAAAGCTTTTAAACCCAAGTTCAAGTTCTAGTCTCAAAGTCGATCATTACGGAAATAGCTTTTTTTCTTCTTCTTTTTAATTCCGAAGATAAAAAAATAAATTTAGTACAATGTCGGTTTGCTCAGACTAATAATTAGAAACTGAACCGAAGACTTGTAAACGTTGATTTTCTGTCTGTTTAACTATAGACAACCCCTAGATAATGTTTTTTTTGTGTTTTACCGTCAAAGCTAATAAAGCTTTATCACTCGAGCTGGTGAAATCGGTTATAAAAAAAAATATTCTTCTATTATATAATCATTTTAAGTTTTATATTTTAAGTAAATAAACTTTCCGAAGACAAATCCATAAAGCATAAATATTGTTACAAGATATTTTCACTTCATAGTTAAGCTTAAAATTGCTATTTATAAAAAAAAAAATTCTAAACAATCCTGGAAAATATTTTTTAAATTTAAGCCCCGTTTTAGATTGAGAAACAATTACTCTCATGTTTCGAATACAATCAATATTTTTTTTTTTTTTAGAAGATTTCAATAAATTTTTGGTTTATATAAAAAATTAAATAAAAAAAACTGCATAATTATTTATAACAATTATTTGTTCAAGCATAAAATAATCAATCGTTTAAAACTAATTTAATTTAAAAGTTAACAATTAAAAAAACAAATAAAATCAAACTGAATTCAAATGAACTTTTTTTCAAATCAAAGTAGAGAGAAAAAAACTTACAAATATTTACGATAATTACGTAAATCAGCACTATGATCATCCACCACTGGCTGTAAGTTGTCAATAACACCTACAGCAGCGGCTGCAGATTCAAAGGAGGGAGGTTCTGCATTACCAGGGCTTGGAGGATTACAATTGGTAGCATTGCCCGCCTTGGTGCGGCGTCTACCACGTGTACCAGTGCCACGAGCGCGTCTACCGGTGGTAGTTGTTGTAGTGGGTGTAGCTGTGACATCTGTAGAACCAGCAGTAACAGAACCATCTGTAGAATCTAATCCCGAAAGTGAAGTATCAGCAAAAGATGCTGCTGCTACAGCACTTGCAGGCGGGCGACCACGGCCAGCACCTGTGCCACGACGACGTCCAGGACCCGGTCCTGCAGTTTCTCCTGGCGCTAAAGCCTTTTTGCCACGTCCACGCTTTCTCCTTTTTTTCGTGCCATAACGAGGATCATAATCATATTCATCGTCGGCAGGTGATTTTGGTTCTTCTAATGAATCGTTATCGTTAATATCAATCTCATCGTAAAACCATTCTTTAGGCAGGTCTTCTTTTAATTGTTGTTGTGGATTTGCTGGCTGTAGTTGATTCGGTGGCTGCTGTTGGCTGTCTTTACTATCAGATGTATCACCACCTGCCGCCCCCAAAGATGAGGATTCTTCCATTAGAGAACTATTTAAATCGGGATCTTGTTGCAGCCCTGTGGAAACAGTCGGTGAAGCGGTGCCAGCAGCTCCTGAGCCCGTAGTACTAGCAACCAAAGCCTCATGATCTTTGCGTAAAGCCTGAAAAGGACGATCTGGAAATCTGTAAGAGTTAAGAGAAATATTTTGGCTATCAAAAACAAAAAATTTCGGCAAATATTTGACGAAAAAAACGTGACTCGAATATAATTCCAATATTTATTTTGATTATTATACATCTTAGAAAAAAAAATTTAAATAGTTTTTTGCTATGTCTAGCAATATAATTCGTTTTATTTTTTATATTAGGACCAAGTTAAACACCAATAGCTATTTACAAAAGTAGTGGTTGTGCTTATTTGGTCAAATATTTACAAAGTGTGGCCATAGCTTAAGGCATCTTTTTTAGTAAGCAATACATTTTTAAAGGTTCGAACTATTTAATTGGCATATAAATAAGTCATTATAAAGTGCTCTAGCCAATCTATGCAGAAATGTTTTCAAAGACTAAGGGTAAACTAGTTTTGCATTTACACGAAGAAGAAACGGTGATATATGAAAAAGATAAGTGCCAAGGTACCCCTCTAATATTTCTGGCAGTCGTGATCGAATACTTTTTCGATTCGAACACAATTTTATTTCTAGTTCTTTCAGTCGATACTGAACGATTCGAAATTATTTTTTTTCTGTTAGGACCTGCACTCAGGGATGACCCCTAGTAATTCATTGCATTGTGTTGGAACTAGAAAAATAGGTTATGGGAAGGTCATGTTGAAAGCGAGAGGGAAGAATTCATCAGGAAGGTTATTCCGAATAGGAACAGTCCGGCCAAAAAACGTATTTTCTCTGAAATGCGTTGTACGATTCACCGACCAATCGACAACAAAAGAAAAGGCTCTTGAGGAAAAACGTGTTTTACGAACAAGCGCACGAGTTTCGGGAATCAGATCCCTAATTTCATCAGACCACATCCCATTGTTGTAACGATAAAACAGGCAAATAAAACCCACATTGCGACGGTGTTAAAGGGAATTAATAGAATTAGATACGCAACTGTCACCAATGAGAACATTCGCCCTTTCATGCACGCGGTCGAGAAGCTCTAACATATATTTTGAAGCACCTGCCCACACATGAAAGTTGCGTTCCATTCGCGGTCGGATATAGGTGGTATACGGGCAAGTTCTGATAATCGCAAAACACTTAACATTTGCGATTCTGACCAGTGTTGCCAGTGAAATTTCCAGAAAGATACATTTTAGTTTCCAAAGAGATACATTTGAAAATCCATTTTAATGTTATCAAAACAAATTCATTTTTGTAAAAATTAATATACGAGTTAAGGCGTTTATCCTAAGGCGATTATATAAAAAAGTTCATATAAATTTTTCTTCTGAAATTTCATCTTAACACACATACACAAGAATTAGTAAGCTACAGAAGAACTTCGAAAACCTAACAACAAAATACATGTTATTTTTGTATTTAGTTGTCACTGTTTTTTTAGTATTCATAACGAAATGATAACTTAAATAAACTTTGTCAGAGTAGGAAAGTTTAAAATTTGATTACTGTACATTTTGCGCACAGACTCAAAAGATACGAAAAATATCAGGATTATACATGGTACCTGAAGTCATCAAAAGGTACGAAAAATGTATCTTTCGTATCCTAATGGCAACACTGATTCTAACTTCAAATCGCAAAATTGGTATTGTGTAAATCGCAATCGCAAGAAGTTTGGCGACTTCAAATTGCAAAAGTATGCTTAAGGAAACTAGAAAATTTTTAAGTAACTATGGCATATCGCTGGCAAAACGCACGCGTTTCACAACACCATTAAATAAATCTGGCGTTTTGCAATTTCAAATCGTGCGATTGTCAGAACATGGCCGATAAATAGTAAGGAGATCGGATGGAGTTAAGTATATCTTACACCGTTTTCAAAAACCGAGGCACTTGAATGCTTCTACCTTAAATATATGTTTTGTCCATCGGACATAACATTGTATCTTCATGCCCAGAACATCAAGAGATTCTGATTCTTCAATTATACCACCCATATATACAGATGAAGCATCTTGATCCGTCGCGCGTCGGGCATAAAAATCGACCCTATTCGCATGAACCCATTTCGAGATTATGTCTAGTCCTCGGCCAAGCGTATCATTCATGTTCTGGCTCAAAGCACCAACATCGGATACGCTTGGTCTATAATCAAATGAATACGAGTGACAAAGGTTCCTGTAATTAGCAAAAGAGTAGATAGGGTTGGAAGTTTTACATAGGTCATTTAAAAAAATAGGAAAGAGTAGAAAGGACGGAGCCTTGCGGCACCCTTGAATGAATCTTGAACTCGTTTGAGTAAACTCCATATTAACAAACTCGTAAAGTGCAATCTCTAAGAAAGCTCGATATAAATTAAGAAAAATTGTCACCGTCACCAAATGCAATAAGTTTTGACAGGAGTGCACCATGCCAGTCTCTGTCATACGCCTTGGAAATATCTAAAGCAATTACATTACTTTCTTCAAAATTGTGAAAGGAAGATCATAATTTTTTCGATAACAGGGCCAGTAAGTCCCCAGTAGAGCTACCTGAAAAAAGCGATACTGGCGGTCGCTTAGTAAGTACTTGAATAGAAAAAATTTTAAAAGATGGTGATTTACCTCCCATCACTTTTGAAATTCCCGAACAAATTGTAGTTGGAAGGTCATTATCAGGGTATTAGCCACTCCTTTTTTAGGAATTGGCTGTACATTAAAAATTTTCCAGCAGACGGGAAATGCTCCGAAATGATATAAGGTGCTGAAAAGATTTGCTAAGGGTCGAGCTAGCGTCGAAGAACACTACTTTAAGACCAGTGCAGGTATACCATCCGTCCAGGAAAATTGTTTATGTCAAGACCCGCAAGAACCCTTTTAACAGCTCGAGCCCGAAAAAAAAATTTCCATAGATTCGGGGATTCGAGATCGGGTATTGGTTAATTGCTGGGTGGTAAGTATTATTATGAACACTGTAAATACAAATCGCTTATAAAAGCGTGTGTTCTTGTAGAAAAAAACCAAAAACTATTCAAAATACTACAAAAACGTGTGCAGTTAAAAAGTAAATAGTAATTTGTGCAGGAGTATTCTAAATGTTAAATATATTTTTATATAAACGTTATCTCTAGATATTTCTCGAATGCGATTAAAAAGACAATGTAAGGTGCTTGAAGTGCCCTAAAATGATAAGTTACAAAGGTTCTTCCATGTCACGACTTATTAATCATCTTTAATTAGTATACATGCTTGACATTAATGTGATCCAAATGAAACTTAATCCGTTCGAAGTAGTTCGATAATACTTTACTAAAATACGCTGCAAAAAATGAATTATTTGGTGAAATATTAGCCCGTTGTGTCGCCGAGGACGAAATGCCCGTTAAGGCACTAAAAACTCTTAAGTATTTCTATCTCTTCATGCTGAAAACTACAACATTACGGCAGAATCAACGATATGGGAAAAATTTCTACCAGTTTTATTTATTTAAACACCAAGAACTAAAAAACAAAATTAAAGAAATCAAACAATCATGGAATGTTTTAAATTGTAGTCGACGAATTGACAAATATTTTACACAAAAACAATGTTCAGTTCACTATTCGTTTCTATAATGCTGAAACAAAATAATTTGAAATAGATAATCCTGGCTAAGAGGTTTTGTTTGCAACTTTTGAAAAATATGATTGATTTATATAAATAGCTTAAGCACCAACAAATTAAAACTCATTCAAAGTAAATTTTGGGAGAATATTTCAAATAATAACTTTATAAAATTCCAATAATTTATTTGCTTTTGCAAAACTTCTGCCTAGATCAAATATCATTCAACAGTTTCTAAATAACATTATACAAATATCTTCGTACAAATAAAGTTTAGTAAGTAAATAAAAAATTTTTAAAAATTTAGCTAAAGTTTGATCAATTTACTGGTCCCACTTGCTTGGATTTTATCGTAAAATATTTGTCAGGTCTGATCTTAGTCATATGTATGTATTTTGTTGGTTCCTTACCTTTGCAAATTGTTTTGTTTTAATTCAAATTAATGGTTTATTTTAAAAACTTATTTGATTTTTGAGATTTTAAGTATTCAAATTAAAAGCGGTTAACTGGTTATTTAAAAATTGCTTAACCGAAAACCGGGTTTTTGAAAATAGCAACTATTCGTAATATTCGAAAACCGGTTATTGAAAAAGTCGAATAATCGATCTCCCTTGTGGTAAGGGAAAATTATTTGCAAATAATTCGGCAAAGCAATTAGCTTTATCAACCGGTTCCGTGAATGTTCGGTCATCCTTGAAAAAGAGTTTGTACTAAAGAACTACCATAAACCCCTACTCTTTTTACGAATGACCAGAAGATTTTACTGCCCCGGGGAGCAGTAAGAACTTCAGTACGAAGGCGCTGGTCGTGAAGTTTTTTCCCGTCTAAGTACTTTGGCACTAAACGGCTTTTGAATTACGCGAATATATATAGTGGAACCTCCTCCATTTTCAAAATTACGGTATATCTCGAAAACAAGAGCTAACCTAAAAAACGTTTATCACCAATGGATTCAGCATACCCGAATTAGGTTAAAACACCATGTGCCCCGCTTGTCTGTTTTTTCAACTAGCACAGTGTTATTAATTATTTGTTCAATTTTCTCGATATTGAAAAAATAGTTTCGATTCGTTCAGAATCGACTGAAGGAATTAAAAATAGCATTGCTTTCGAATCGAAAAAGTATTCGATCACACCTGCCAAGATTAGCCCCCTGGTCATTTCCCGAAGGATTCACTGCATACGAACTACAAACCAGAAAATGAGAGATAGAAATATAAAGACTTTAAAACGTGAACCAAACGGATTTAAAATAAAATTCTTTCTTGGTTTTTTGTTAAGCTTTAAGTTTTCAGACGTTCACAATTGATGCGTTAATACACGCTTTTTTTTACATAAAAACCTCAAAAGTTTTACGGAAGTGACATCTACTAAAGAAGCAAGATTATTTACTTAAAAAAATGTTGGATAATGCAATGGCGGCTTTTAACAATAAAATTCTTAGGCCCACTGTGCTAGCAAATAAGCTGAAATAAGAAAACAAAAAATATTACAAAAAAAAAACATCGTTTGCTCACTTGTACATTTTGTTTAAATATTGACGTCTACTCTTACGCCAACGTGTTGCCGGATACGTATAGATTTGCCCCTGCCTAAAACCAGGCATACGCTGTTTCTTGTCCAAGAACAAATGGGAATGATTTTGTGCCACCCCCGTTTGAGGGTCTATAAACGGTAAACGAAGACGCCTTTCAATACACAGACGTGTATTGAAGTTGGCACTGTATTCGATGGTTTCCCGATAAGAGGCATCCTTCAAATAGTTTTCAATTTTGGCCAGATTAGGAGCTGACACGATTTGTATGTCCACGGCAGAAGACATTATAGTAAATTATACTGCTCTTTCAAATTATTTAATAATTTTTTCAAATCAAAATTTCCATGTGCTTGATTTGTGAATTTTAATAAAACTTCTTCACGTTTGAAAAAGAATTAAATGTATTTTTCTAATCTCTTTAGAAACTATTACTCCTTCGCCCAATTCCAATTTCTTATCTTGTTTCGGATTTTTCTATTTTAAAGTTATGTGTGTTGTTGTTTTTTCCTTTTAGAACACATACACAAACACTTGTATTTTATTTTTCTATTTTATCACTTTGCTTATTTCTTTACTTTAAAGATTGTTTTACAAACTTTTTTTTTTATTTTTTTTTTATAATAAATTAAATTTATTAATAACAGTTTTGTAATTTTATAACATTTTAAGATAGTTTAATCTTGATTAGTGGTTTAAGGTCTAAATTAATTGAAGAGCCAAAAAAAATTATTCAACACCTCCCTCAATGGGGAAAAACGAATTTTTCAATTGTTGTTGATTTTTTCTGTTTTGGTTTGACGTTCGTAATGGTTGCCGATTACCGGCCTAATTATTTTAGCAAAAGTGTACTCGACTACTTTTTACGACTATTTTTTTTACAAGATTAAATTTGCAAGAGATGGCGCTTATTATGGTTCAAGATTTTTTAACTTTATTTATACGAGAGTATGTAGATCAAACGGATGTTTGACAATAGTGGTTAATAGAAATATGTAATTATGTAATACCTTTGAAAAACACGTGGCTTACATGGCTGCATGTATACTACGGTTCAAGGCCAATTCACTAGATGGTGAGGTCAACTCTACAACAATACTGCTCTTGTGGTCATTTTTTAAAAATATTGCTAGTAAAAAAACAACGTTTGCTTACATAAAAATCTAGTTAATACCTATACAAACTTTGGCAAATCGTCCACCGAAAAAACACCATATGTTGACTTGACCCCACCTTTTAGTGAATTCGCCTTGCTACGGTTTTATATTCTATTTTTTAGTGGCAGACTTGTAAAATGTATACTACTATTACTGTTTTAATGTTCGATCAAATGCAGTGTTCAAAAATAAACATTAAGGCCCTTATCATGTACAACGCAGCGCAACGCCACAGAACTAACGCAACGCCAAAGAATAACATTGAAAGCACAAACAATGTCATAAATATTTTGTAATTTTGTTGTTGCTTTCTACAGAAATTCACATTGCGTCTTAAAATTTCAAACGCTCCATTGCTTGTGTCGTTGAAAATTTTAAAACGGTACATGAATTTCTGTTGAAAGCAACAACAAAATTACAAAATATTTATGACATTGTTTGTGCTTTCAATGTTATTGTTTGGCGTTGCGCTGCGTTGTACATGATTAGGGCCTAAATATCGCTCATTAGTGCTCGGTTCGGTAGATTTGTGAAAAACTCAAAGGCTAATATTGTTTGTTTAGCAAATAATTAAAAAAAAATAAGGTTTCTTTGTTTTTGATCTTCGAACACAAAAATAGTAGTGAACGTATCTAACTCAATAAAAAGATCAGAACATTTAATTCCGTTCTGTTTTATGTTTTTAAACCACAAACTGTGTTCAGTTCAGCTCATTAATGTTCGTTCGTTTCAATCGTGCGTAGCGCCCTTTTGGTTGAATAAGAAACCCAAAAAATTTTTACATATTCGTGCTGTGGTTGTTGCTAAAATATTTTTTCAATGTAAAAAAGAAACTTTATAGAACATTAAAATATAATGTTTGCCTTCAGAACCAATACAATTGTTCTGTTTTATAACAAAAAACAGTACACTATATAATGTTTGTTTCTTTCATGAAAATACTCGTAGTAACGAACGGTATTAATGATTGTGTACATTTACACAAACACTTATAAAAATAGATATCGTTTCTGGGTGCGTGAGCCGAACGCTAAATAATGTTGTGTTAATTATCGAACACTCAAAGATATTACAAACGATCAAGTTTTTCTTGATAGTCTTTAACATACCTATACTGTTTGTTAAAATTTACATAAATTGAAGGCTGTGACGTAGGCTGCACGAAATTTGTAAGCAGTTTACTTTCAAGAAAACAATGTATAAAAACAAATGAAAAATTTGCTCACAAAACTTGTAATCAGCTGTTAAATTGAACGTAAAATTTCCAAACAAATGGAAAGGTAAAATTGAGAGTAGGGAAAGGCAATAAATATCGATATATCAAAAAATCGATACTTAAAAAAATTATAATCGATATTTTTTTTTCTTCCTATACTAATCTCGCGAAGCTCTACTCTTGTCTTCAGGAAAGAAACCAGAGTCTGGCGGGAATCGAACCCGTAACCCGGTGCTGATAGACTAGCTCACTACCAACTAGCCTATAGGGGCGCCGATATTAAAAATACCTATATATCGATACATCGATATCGAATTCGATATTTTTAAGACCCTTTATAATAAAATTCAACATTTTAACCGTTGCTCAACTGCTTACAATACCGTTGTTTTTTTAAGAATTGCATCATATGTTTTTAAACTAATATTAAGAAAATAACGGCGCTTTTCCATTGTACATTTTCATAGATTACACAGTTCAGTTTTGTCTCGGTTTTTTAAGAGATGACGACAAAAAAATAAGCGCGGAAAAACTATTCTGGGAAGGGTTCCTAGAATTATGCAAAGAATTGCCTTAATTATGGCGTATTAGCAGCAATAGACTCATGAAAGTTGAAATGGTAATAATAAAAAAAATATTTTGTTTTTTTTTATTTGAGCATGTCCTTATATATTAAAAATAAAATATTGTACAGTATGTGTCACAAGTTTCGTTTACCGGCAGTATATAATCCGGCATTATATAATCCCAATGAATTTTTTTTTTTTAGATTTCATATGGCGAATAAATAAATTTTTTTTTTGTATTCTTTACTATTTTTTTCTTTTGATTTTTTTTTATTGTAGAATTAACTGCCGGTCCCTTGATTTCAAACGGAAAATTCGTTCGCATAAAAGCTAAAAACTTAAAAACTAAATTTTAAAATTGGTTTTTGTTTTAAATAAAAGTTAAGCGAATGAAATATCGAAATCGAGGGATAATTTTACCTTAATACGTTCGATACATCGATATATCGATATTTGTAATTAATAAATATCGATACTCTTAAAAATATCGATATATTTTTTCAATTTGCCCATTCCTAGTTGAGAGCAATCTCGTGGTCGATTTAAAAATTGTGAGTGTGTTAGTGAATAAAGAGCCCTGTCGGATTTGTATTAGCTAGTTCAACATTTAGTTGACTTTTAGCTCATAATTGTTTCAGATTTGAGTCAGTTGTGTTCTGTACAACTGACTTCTTCTCGATAAGTGAGTTGTGTTTTGTGCGACTGACTTCTTCTCGATAAATATTGAACTAGCGTTTGGCTAACTCAAAGCTGATGCAGTGGACTTTGGTAAAAAAGCGTTTTGCTTGTTTTGTGTACTTTTTCAAAGTTAAATAATAAGCAAAAGTTCCCATATTCTATTTGTTAATATTATTTAGTTAGGTTAGGTTAGGTTAGAAAGGCTGGTGTGAAGCAAACTTCACACCCTCAACCAGAGACCAATATGGTCCATTGTGACGCCTTAGTTAGTGAAAGAAAGAAGGAAAGAAGAGAAAGAAATATAGTGTGACAGAGTAGAAGTAAATGGTGAAAGCACAGGAAAGGAAGATAGTGGAAGATAAGAAATCGGACAGAACAAGAAAATAAACCACAGGTCATTCCCATTACGAATCCCGTCAGATTCTCGAGCCCGCAGCCCGAGACATCGCCAAATTCGTGCAGGAATCTGCTACCTAGCCACCTCAGCCTGCTGTTCTGTAGCCTGGGACAGTGGCACAGAAAGTGCTCAACTGTCTCCAACTCCTCTGTGTCCTCACACAGCCTACATATATCCGATAAGCCAGACCCCATTCTCACCGCTATTCTGCCTATCATACATTGGCCCGTGATAATACCTATCATGGTCCTGACGCAAGCCCTACTCTTACCCAGCAGCGTGTCCGAATTTGACCTACTAAGCATCGGCCACAGCGTGCGCGATACTCGGCAGTCCGTTCGGCTTCGCCAAGCCCGATTAGTCCCGCTCAGAATCCATTCCCTAATTCTCCCAAAGTAAAAGCCCATTGGAGGCCTGACCACCTGCAAACTGTCAGGATCCTCCATTTCCGAGCCCAGTCTTGCCAACTCATCAGCTATCTCGTTGCCGGTGATGTTGCAGTGACCCGGTACCCAGCAGAGCCTCACAACATAATTCCCTAAGATTCCTCCTAGAGCCCTCCTGCAATCGTCCACTAGCCTGGAGTTCACATAACAGCCCATCAAGGCCCTAAGAGCCACCTGGCTGTCCACATATATAGTGACCTCAGAGCCCTTGGCAATGTTAACCCCTACCAATTCCACGGCCCTGAGAACCCCCAGAACCTCCGCCTGAAATAGACTGCAGTCGTCGGGAAGTCTATATGACCTTCTGATGTCCAGATCCTCAATGTAGACCCCCGCACCAGTGTCCTTCATCTTCGAGCCATCAATGAAAATAGCAAATCCCCTATACAATCTGCCCTGCCCTGACCAGCTCTCCCTGGAAGGCAATATCGCCTCTGGCAAACGCCCAAAATCGACCCTAGTGACCAAATAATTCGTAGAGCCGGGCGTGCCTAGGTGATATTATTTAGTTAAATACATCTCATTTTCAAAGTAGAACTAATATGAAAACCATATCGGTTGCTGGTGTCTTATAATTAAAAGATTTTCTGTAGACAAAGTAGCAATACAACAAAAGTGAAAGAAAACATATGTGTAATATAGAGAATATTCTCTGTCTCTCTTTAAAAAATAAATAGAGAATATTCTCTGTCTCTCTTTAAAAAATAAATAAAGCAAAAATACGTAATTATTTTTTTATTAGTCAACATATTGTATGCACCACAAGCTAACTCATAATGAGTTAACTTATGGTTATCTTAAAGTAATGCAGTGTGAGTGAGTACTGACTCGTACTGCGGACATTGCGTGTAAAAATTAAATAGCTTTAACCATGTAAATGAGTTAGCTTGTGAGTCACCTGTGACTAACTTCTGATTAACCATGAGTTAACTTTAAGCTAACTCATTTTCCGACAGGGAGACAGTGAAAAGAGAGAAGGAAATGAAAGGCAAAACTTGATCGTGTGGCCTCCAAGTAATACAGCTAAAAAGTTGGGTTCGATGAGATACAGTACTTTTCGCTTATAGTCACATAATTTAGTTGCAGACAAATCGTGGGCTATATCGCTAATGTAATTATAAGCCTAATTCAAATATATGCGACTGAGGCATTAACCCGAATTCGAATATAATTAAAGTATGTTAATATAGAAAATAAAAAATTCACATAAATTTCACCGGCAGCAGGTTTATGGTTTTGCAACAGAGTTGCACACTGTATAAAAAAATTGTTAACATAACAATAAGATATTTCAAAACTAATACCAACGGAAAAAACTAATTTTTTACGAGTAGAGAGTTAATGACTTGTGGAAGAATTGTGGTTTCAAATATTAAAAAGAACTTAGTCAATTTTGGTAATGTGACTATAACGCAAATAATTTGCTTTACTTTTGCCCTTGATAGTCGCTGAAAATCCATTTAGCGATATAAGCACATTTGCCATATGCCACCTAATATGGCAAATGTGTTTATATCGCTAAATGGACTTTTACGTAAATACTTTATATAACTTAAATCAGCAGAATAAACAGATAAGGTGGAATATATCGCTAATGTGACCAAAAACGGTAGTGACTATAAACGAAAAATACTGTACCATATTTATACTACGTACATTTTCGTAGTATATAATCCAGCAATATAGCACTTTCTCCGCAGACGAAGGAACTAGTATTTAGCTAGATATATACTGGTTGATATTAACTTTAAACTAGTTGCACTTTTGATTTTTTTGATATATCAAACTATCGAATTTAATTTTCGTTAAGATTGAAAATGAAAAGATGGTATGTCAAATAGATACTGGGGCGCAGGCCAACATAATTTCAACGGAAACGTTTTGTAAATTAAAATGTAAGTATTTAATTAGTAAAACTGACGATAATATTTTTACATTTAGTGGTGAAAAATTGCCAGTTTTGGGCATTGTAAAATTAAACGTTTTGTATGAAAATCATGTTCATAATTTAAAGTTTTTTGTACTGAATATACATTGTAATAATATTATCGGTCTTGATTCAGCTATTCAAATGAATTTAATCAAAAATGTAAATATTTTATCCTTAAATGGTATAACTCAAAAGTATTCTGATGTGTTTGGTTGTCTTTTACATGGTGAATGTAATCTTGAAATTAGAAAAGATGTTTTGCCGGTGATTGATCCGCCTAGAAAAATTCCATTTAAGTTGCTTGATAAATTGAAATTAGAATTAAACAGAAACTTTAAAGGTTATTAAAAGTGTCAGTGAACCAACTGAGTGGGTGAATTCAATTGTAATAGTATCAAAACCTAATAGGAATCTAAGAATTTGCTTAGATCCTAGAAATTTAAACAAGGCCATTCTAAGGCCACATTATCCATTTCCAAATATTGAAGAATGCAAAGCCAAGCTTAATGGTTCAAAATATTTTTCGTCACTTAATGCTAACAGTGGGTTTTGGATGATTTCATTGAATGAATAGTCATCAAGGTTATGTACTTTCAATACTCCTTTTGGACGGTATAGATTTTTGAGACTAGCATTTGGGATTAATGCAGCACCTGAGATTTTCCATAGTGAAATAATAATAATTTATATAGATGATATCTTCATTTACTCATCTACTAAAGAGGAACACTTGAAATTTCTAGAAAAAGTTTTTTAAAGGGCAAGGGAAGTTGGCATAAGGTTTAATGAGAATAAATGCAAAATTTTACAGACCGATATAAAGTTTTTAGGTCACGTTTTTAGTAATTTTGGAATCAAACCGGATGAGGAGAAGGTGAGGTCTATAGTTGACATGCCTAAGGCAAAAGGGGTGAAAGAATTGCAACGATTCTTGGGTATGGTAAGCTTGGGTAAGGGAACTGTTGAAAAATGATGCTAAATGGCATTGGTCGGAGAACCATGAAAGAGAATTTATCAATCTGAAGACAGAAAAAATAAAGTCGTCTGTACTAACATATTTTGACCCAAGTAAAGATTTGGTATTGTCTGTGGATGCCTCTAAATTTGCACTCGGTGCAACGATTATGCATGACAAACACCCAATTGCATATGCGTCAGTTTCGTTAACTGCATCCCAACAGAACTATGCGCAAATTGAAAAGGAATTATTTGCAATTTTGTTTGGATGTGTAAAATTTCATCAATATGTCTACGGGTCGAAAATTTTTGTTGAAACAGATCATAAGCCATTATTAACTTGTTTGACAAACCTTTATATAAAATTCCGGCAAGGCTTCAAAGATTTATGCTACGGTTGCAATTAAACAATCTTTTTGTGAAATACAAGCCTGGAAAGGACTTGACACTCTGTGGAGGGCACCTTTAGAGGAGACGGCATTAACGGAAATAGATACGAAAACTTCGCTTCATTGTAATTTATTGTCGTCTTGCTTGGAAATACCTTTTGCAAAAATTTATCTTCTTAGGGAACATACGAAATGGATGGCCACAAAATAGAAAGCTTATAGATGTTGATGTAATGCCTTACTTTAAAATAAAGGATGAAATTTCAATTTTAGATAGCATTTTATTGAAAAATCATCAGATTCTGATACCAAAGAGTTTACGTTGCTCAATTTTGTCAAAGATTCATGAGGGGCACATGGGCATACAGAGATGCAAAGATTTGGCTCGGCAATCGGTCTACTAGACATGGAATTCCTTGCACGTTAATAACGGATAATGGCCCCCCATTTAATTCTAAGGAGTTTGGCAACTTTTGTGAAAACTGGGAAATTGAGCATTGCACATCTAGTCCATATTTGCCAAGATTCAATGGGTTAGCGGAACGTTCTGTTCAAACGATTAAGAAAATGTTAGTAAAATCTCGGGAAAGTCAGTCGGATCCATATATATACCAAAGGGAAATTTGCCCAGTCCGGCAGAACTATTGATATCGAGGGCTTTAAGGACAAAGATTTCATCTATGACAAAAAAATTTTGAACCAGAAGTTATTGATAATAATGTATATGAGTTGTGTTTTGTGCGACTGACTTCTTCTCGATAAATATTGAACTAGCGTTTGGCTAACTCAAAGCTGATGCAGTGGACTTTGGTAAAAAAGCGTTTTGCTTGTTTTGTGTACTTTTTCAAAGTTAAATAATAAGCAAAAGTTCCCATATTCTATTTGTTAATATTATTTAGTTAGGTTAGGTTAGGTTAGAAAGGCTGGTGTGAAGCAAACTTCACACCCTCAACCAGAGACCAATATGGTCCATTGTGACGCCTTAGTTAGTGAAAGAAAGAAGGAAAGAAGAGAAAGAAATATAGTGTGACAGAGTAGAAGTAAATGGTGAAAGCACAGGAAAGGAAGATAGTGGAAGATAAGAAATCGGACAGAACAAGAAAATAAACCACAGGTCATTCCCATTACGAATCCCGTCAGATTCTCGAGCCCGCAGCCCGAGACATCGCCAAATTCGTGCAGGAATCTGCTACCTAGCCACCTCAGCCTGCTGTTCTGTAGCCTGGGACAGTGGCACAGAAAGTGCTCAACTGTCTCCAACTCCTCTGTGTCCTCACACAGCCTACATATATCCGATAAGCCAGACCCCATTCTCACCGCTATTCTGCCTATCATACATTGGCCCGTGATAATACCTATCATGGTCCTGACGCAAGCCCTACTCTTACCCAGCAGCGTGTCCGAATTTGACCTACTAAGCATCGGCCACAGCGTGCGCGATACTCGGCAGTCCGTTCGGCTTCGCCAAGCCCGATTAGTCCCGCTCAGAATCCATTCCCTAATTCTCCCAAAGTAAAAGCCCATTGGAGGCCTGACCACCTGCAAACTGTCAGGATCCTCCATTTCCGAGCCCAGTCTTGCCAACTCATCAGCTATCTCGTTGCCGGTGATGTTGCAGTGACCCGGTACCCAGCAGAGCCTCACAACATAATTCCCTAAGATTCCTCCTAGAGCCCTCCTGCAATCGTCCACTAGCCTGGAGTTCACATAACAGCCCATCAAGGCCCTAAGAGCCACCTGGCTGTCCACATATATAGTGACCTCAGAGCCCTTGGCAATGTTAACCCCTACCAATTCCACGGCCCTGAGAACCCCCAGAACCTCCGCCTGAAATAGACTGCAGTCGTCGGGAAGTCTATATGACCTTCTGATGTCCAGATCCTCAATGTAGACCCCCGCACCAGTGTCCTTCATCTTCGAGCCATCAATGAAAATAGCAAATCCCCTATACAATCTGCCCTGCCCTGACCAGCTCTCCCTGGAAGGCAATATCGCCTCTGGCAAACGCCCAAAATCGACCCTAGTGACCAAATAATTCGTAGAGCCGGGCGTGCCTAGGTGATATTATTTAGTTAAATACATCTCATTTTCAAAGTAGAACTAATATGAAAACCATATCGGTTGCTGGTGTCTTATAATTAAAAGATTTTCTGTAGACAAAGTAGCAATACAACAAAAGTGAAAGAAAACATATGTGTAATATAGAGAATATTCTCTGTCTCTCTTTAAAAAATAAATAGAGAATATTCTCTGTCTCTCTTTAAAAAATAAATAAAGCAAAAATACGTAATTATTTTTTTATTAGTCAACATATTGTATGCACCACAAGCTAACTCATAATGAGTTAACTTATGGTTATCTTAAAGTAATGCAGTGTGAGTGAGTACTGACTCGTACTGCGGACATTGCGTGTAAAAATTAAATAGCTTTAACCATGTAAATGAGTTAGCTTGTGAGTCACCTGTGACTAACTTCTGATTAACCATGAGTTAACTTTAAGCTAACTCATTTTCCGACAGGGAGACAGTGAAAAGAGAGAAGGAAATGAAAGGCAAAACTTGATCGTGTGGCCTCCAAGTAATACAGCTAAAAAGTTGGGTTCGATGAGATACAGTACTTTTCGCTTATAGTCACATAATTTAGTTGCAGACAAATCGTGGGCTATATCGCTAATGTAATTATAAGCCTAATTCAAATATATGCGACTGAGGCATTAACCCGAATTCGAATATAATTAAAGTATGTTAATATAGAAAATAAAAAATTCACATAAATTTCACCGGCAGCAGGTTTATGGTTTTGCAACAGAGTTGCACACTGTATAAAAAAATTGTTAACATAACAATAAGATATTTCAAAACTAATACCAACGGAAAAAACTAATTTTTTACGAGTAGAGAGTTAATGACTTGTGGAAGAATTGTGGTTTCAAATATTAAAAAGAACTTAGTCAATTTTGGTAATGTGACTATAACGCAAATAATTTGCTTTACTTTTGCCCTTGATAGTCGCTGAAAATCCATTTAGCGATATAAGCACATTTGCCATATGCCACCTAATATGGCAAATGTGTTTATATCGCTAAATGGACTTTTACGTAAATACTTTATATAACTTAAATCAGCAGAATAAACAGATAAGGTGGAATATATCGCTAATGTGACCAAAAACGGTAGTGACTATAAACGAAAAATACTGTACCATATTTATACTACGTACATTTTCGTAGTATATAATCCAGCAATATAGCACTTTCTCCGCAGACGAAGGAACTAGTATTTAGCTAGATATATACTGGTTGATATTAACTTTAAACTAGTTGCACTTTTGATTTTTTTGATATATCAAACTATCGAATTTAATTTTCGTTAAGATTGAAAATGAAAAGATGGTATGTCAAATAGATACTGGGGCGCAGGCCAACATAATTTCAACGGAAACGTTTTGTAAATTAAAATGTAAGTATTTAATTAGTAAAACTGACGATAATATTTTTACATTTAGTGGTGAAAAATTGCCAGTTTTGGGCATTGTAAAATTAAACGTTTTGTATGAAAATCATGTTCATAATTTAAAGTTTTTTGTACTGAATATACATTGTAATAATATTATCGGTCTTGATTCAGCTATTCAAATGAATTTAATCAAAAATGTAAATATTTTATCCTTAAATGGTATAACTCAAAAGTATTCTGATGTGTTTGGTTGTCTTTTACATGGTGAATGTAATCTTGAAATTAGAAAAGATGTTTTGCCGGTGATTGATCCGCCTAGAAAAATTCCATTTAAGTTGCTTGATAAATTGAAATTAGAATTAAACAGAAACTTTAAAGGTTATTAAAAGTGTCAGTGAACCAACTGAGTGGGTGAATTCAATTGTAATAGTATCAAAACCTAATAGGAATCTAAGAATTTGCTTAGATCCTAGAAATTTAAACAAGGCCATTCTAAGGCCACATTATCCATTTCCAAATATTGAAGAATGCAAAGCCAAGCTTAATGGTTCAAAATATTTTTCGTCACTTAATGCTAACAGTGGGTTTTGGATGATTTCATTGAATGAATAGTCATCAAGGTTATGTACTTTCAATACTCCTTTTGGACGGTATAGATTTTTGAGACTAGCATTTGGGATTAATGCAGCACCTGAGATTTTCCATAGTGAAATAATAATAATTTATATAGATGATATCTTCATTTACTCATCTACTAAAGAGGAACACTTGAAATTTCTAGAAAAAGTTTTTTAAAGGGCAAGGGAAGTTGGCATAAGGTTTAATGAGAATAAATGCAAAATTTTACAGACCGATATAAAGTTTTTAGGTCACGTTTTTAGTAATTTTGGAATCAAACCGGATGAGGAGAAGGTGAGGTCTATAGTTGACATGCCTAAGGCAAAAGGGGTGAAAGAATTGCAACGATTCTTGGGTATGGTAAGCTTGGGTAAGGGAACTGTTGAAAAATGATGCTAAATGGCATTGGTCGGAGAACCATGAAAGAGAATTTATCAATCTGAAGACAGAAAAAATAAAGTCGTCTGTACTAACATATTTTGACCCAAGTAAAGATTTGGTATTGTCTGTGGATGCCTCTAAATTTGCACTCGGTGCAACGATTATGCATGACAAACACCCAATTGCATATGCGTCAGTTTCGTTAACTGCATCCCAACAGAACTATGCGCAAATTGAAAAGGAATTATTTGCAATTTTGTTTGGATGTGTAAAATTTCATCAATATGTCTACGGGTCGAAAATTTTTGTTGAAACAGATCATAAGCCATTATTAACTTGTTTGACAAACCTTTATATAAAATTCCGGCAAGGCTTCAAAGATTTATGCTACGGTTGCAATTAAACAATCTTTTTGTGAAATACAAGCCTGGAAAGGACTTGACACTCTGTGGAGGGCACCTTTAGAGGAGACGGCATTAACGGAAATAGATACGAAAACTTCGCTTCATTGTAATTTATTGTCGTCTTGCTTGGAAATACCTTTTGCAAAAATTTATCTTCTTAGGGAACATACGAAATGGATGGCCACAAAATAGAAAGCTTATAGATGTTGATGTAATGCCTTACTTTAAAATAAAGGATGAAATTTCAATTTTAGATAGCATTTTATTGAAAAATCATCAGATTCTGATACCAAAGAGTTTACGTTGCTCAATTTTGTCAAAGATTCATGAGGGGCACATGGGCATACAGAGATGCAAAGATTTGGCTCGGCAATCGGTCTACTAGACATGGAATTCCTTGCACGTTAATAACGGATAATGGCCCCCCATTTAATTCTAAGGAGTTTGGCAACTTTTGTGAAAACTGGGAAATTGAGCATTGCACATCTAGTCCATATTTGCCAAGATTCAATGGGTTAGCGGAACGTTCTGTTCAAACGATTAAGAAAATGTTAGTAAAATCTCGGGAAAGTCAGTCGGATCCATATATATACCAAAGGGAAATTTGCCCAGTCCGGCAGAACTATTGATATCGAGGGCTTTAAGGACAAAGATTTCATCTATGACAAAAAAATTTTGAACCAGAAGTTATTGATAATAATGTATATGAAAAACAATTGAGTTCAAACATTCAGAAGTATGCCGATTATTACAACAAAACAGCAAAAAGGGAAAACCCTGTCCAAGAGGGAGATTCTATAATGTTCAAGAAAACACATACAAGTTGTTGGAACCAAGATCGTTTGCTGTAAAGGATAACAATGGTATACATTACAGAAGAAATCAAGATCGCATAAAGAAAACATCAGAAAATATTAAATTTCAGAGTGTAGAGAATAATGAGATACTGAAAGACGACGAAATGGTAACAGAATTACCAGTCAGTAATAATAATGATGGTAATGGCTATATGACAAGGAAAGTTAGAGTTGTAAGGCAGCCTAAAAAGCTGGATTTGTAAACCTTATTTTTAAGAAATGCAAATTGTATTTATTACAAGATAAGTATTAACTAATTTGTAACTTTGGTATTTATTTAAATGTATCTTTAAGAGGGAAGATGTTGCATATGTAACAATTATGTATGTCTTACGATTCTCATAACATAACATAATGTAAGGATGTGGCATCATTAACTTATAGATTCAATGTGTATTTAATAGTCATAGTGTGGCAACGCTGTGTAATATAATTTTAATAAAAACGGCAGTCTTAAACCAATACTAAAGTCATGATTTAACAAAAGCAAATATCCGAAACGTTCCTCTTAAGGAATCGTTCACAGGAACGAGTTCGTTCCGGAACGACACATCTCTAATATCGCGGGGTTTATAAGATTTATTCACTTTTCATTCACATAACGGGCTTGTCCGCCCGTACATCATACCTCATTAAAAGAAGTTGGTTGGGTGGCCTATCATGTTTTTTAATATGCCCTTCATTTGTACTTCTTCATAATCTCAATAAATATGTGCATTGATTACTATTTTATTAAAGAAATAATATTTCTTCTAAGTTTTACTGAGAAGGCAACTCTATATTTCTTCTAAAACAAAACACACGTTTGCCTTTTGCACAACTTGCAGGAATATTTAAAATCTACCTTACCTATGTAGTTTTTTAAACAAGTGAACGTCTTTCACAGCTTTCCAAAATTTTTAAATTTTTTTAGGGGGGTGGTTCTACACTTTGATTTATAGCTCTGATCCTACTGATCGGATATTGCTGAATTTCGATCCCATACTGCTTAGGATAACTACAAGCGAGTTGACATTAAGTTTGTTCTTTTCTTTTTTCGAAAGTGAGCATGTTTTCAACAGACGGACAGACAGGCGGACATGGATAAATCGACTTAGAATTACTCAAGCAACCAGAATATATATACTTTATGGGGTCTTACATAGATTCTTAACAAAAAAGTTTGACACGGAATAACAAACTTAGTATACCCTCATTCACCACTAGTGGTGTAGGGTATAAAAAGAGTTTAAAGTCAAATGAGGACCAGTCTCATATACAATTAGCACCAATGTTAGGGTTGCCAGTTTTGAAATCAGTACATAAGAGAAAAAAATCAGTACAATTTCATAAAAAAACAGTACATATGTATACTTTTTTAATATAAAATTGCATATTAAAACATAAAAAGCTTTAATGTTTTTTAAAAACAAAACTTGAATTCATTCTATAATTTGAACAGTGACAAAACTTAATTAATAAAACTGAATTTTTCCAAAACAATAATTCAATGCCGTATATATTTTTAGCGGGAATACAAAGTAAATAACAAAAAATCTAAAACACTAGAATTGTTAAAAATTTAATTTAAGGTTTAATTTTTTTCAAAGAACCATTAATTTTATTAAAAACAAAATTTGAGTGCATTATATCTGAAGCTTGGTACTAAAAGGGCCAATGACAATATTTTGCTGTTTTGAGTTAATTGTTGCATTATATTTTTTGAATATAGGTCAACATAAAATTAAATAAAAGTAGTTTTTTGCTATATCTACCAGCATAATTAATTTCATTTTGCAATTAAAACGACATGCTGAATCTCCTTTATTTTGCGAAAACAGACAATGTCTAATTTAACCGAGAACAGCTTCAAAAGGGGTTTGCTAGCCAATTTCACTCTTCTATAAAAAAACTTAAATTTAAATTTTCTCAAAAATTAATTATTTGACATTGGTCTTTTAAACACCAAGCTACAAATATAAGGACAAAATGTTAAAAAACAAATTAAACACTTGAAATAATGAAGCTTGTTATGTATTTATCTTCAAAATAATTTAAATAAATAATTTAAAAGTGATTTGCAACTAATTACTATTAATAATTGTAGTTATTGCAAAAGGCACAATCGTTTTTCAGACGCCCTTATACTATAGATTTTTATAAATAATATATTTACTATGTATAGACATAAATATTTACAATGTTACAAGTTAAAAATATTTATGTCCTTTTTGTACATTGTCCACAATTTCTTCCCTGCCTTCAGTCTTCAAGAAATTGTAAAACTAATTATAACTATAATCAAAGTTTGTTTTTATCTGCAACTCACTCTCTAGGTTATATATTAGGAGCCTGTTTCTCTCTTTTCTCCACTTTGAAAACTAAAGATCCGTTCTGTAAAAGTGTCTGTCTTCTTTTTTCGTACTGACTCGGCAAAAATCTTTAATGGTAATAACTCATCGATAAGATCATCTATGTATATTAATATTTGTATTGCAAGAAATTTTACAATTTTAAAAACTATATATTGCACAAAATTAATTTATAATTACAGTACAAAAACAGTACATTAATGAAAAAACTCGGTACATTTGCGTACTGATTTGCTTGTAATGCATAAATCAGTACTTTAAACAAAAAACAGTACATGTACTGATAAAAACAGTACGAATGGCAACCATAATCAATGTTAGAGTATGATTTGGAGTCGGAGTCGCACTTAAAACATTTCACCGTTTGCAGTCAGAGTCGGAGTTAGTACTTTTTCCTGACGACTCCACAGCCCTGTATATATGTAAAGAAAAAATGAGCCTAATTGCATAAAAGTGAGTACAATAAAAGCTAGAAGTATATAAATTTAGATGGGCTTTTTTTGTCACGTGCAAAAAATTGGTGTGTTCGATCCGAGATGTCATCAGTGGCGCCCAGAATTTGATGTCGTATTAAAAAGTTTCCAAGGCAAAAATGAAGCCATAGGCAATCCATGAATAACAATATGCAAAATTTTATGATCGGACTTTAAAAACTAAAAGGACGGTATCCAGAGGCGTGGCAAAAAATGAAAAAAAAAATTCTGGAATCCTTTTCAACTAATCTTTAATCCTAGGGGGTGACTGGCTCAACTTTTTTTTTTGTATGGGGACCGACCACTAGTGCACACCTTTAATTTCAACATTGTTCGCGGGGCTTTAAAGACATTTCATAATATTTTTAACTTATGTACCTATATTGTATAAACATTATAAACAATATAAAAATTTTTGAGCAAAGCATTTTATTAAGTATATTTTTATAAATTTACTAGGAGTGACTTAATTGTATGAGCTCAACTGTACCAACTTCATTATAATTAACACATAAAAACATACAAGCAAACAATAATCATGGTCACCTTGTTGTAATGAGACTATGGTTTCGTCAATACGATGTGTTATTTTATCAGCTGTTCGTCGATTTCGGAAGTTAACGTTCGCATAAAATATAACATTAAAAAAAAAAACAAATAAATTTTAGAATTTTGTTTTTGTTATAAATATAAGTTTCTATGCGAACGTTGGTTGACCTTCAAAATCGTTAAACAGTTAGTGTATGTTATTATTAACTATTAGTGATGTTACGAATATTCGTATTCGAAATGTCGAGTATTCGGCTATTTTATGACATTCGTATTTGCCAGATTTTAGCGGATTTTTACGAACACTCCCAAAAAAACAAATACATAAAATAAGACGAAAAATATTTACTCTTAATAATTTTTCTTAAAAAAAACCTTTGTCTTTAAAAAAAATCTTCTTTTGGTAAAGTAAAGACCAAACAAACTTAGGAAGTTTTGTGCCACCGCAAAAAGAATTTATGAAAATAAGTCAAGTTGAATATACTATAATTTGATGAAATTGCGTTATTATCGAAGAAAATAATCGACAATTAAGATGGGTCAAGCCCGACCATATGATACCCTACACCACACTCTAAAAAACACATTTTTTCATGTGTACCTATTTGGGAACTAGTTTTGAAAAATCCATATCTAATGTGGCTATCTTAATAGGGATCTATCTATCTATGTTTTAATTTTCATTAAAATCGGTGGGATAGTTTCTGAGAGGCAGAAATTGACCCCTATTTCCCCTCGTGGTCCTATTTTTAAAAAATGCATAGATTACGTGTCCATACAAATACGGACCTATCCATGTTTTAAATTTCATTAAAATTTGTTTGGTAATGGGCACAAAGAGCCTATTCCGGAAAGCAGCTTGTATGGGGGCTATATGAAATTATGGACCGATTCTCCCCATTTTTAATAGGATTGGTCCAATAAGAACACCAAATTTCATAAAATTATCTTCAAACTTGCGACCTGTACTTTGCGCACAAGGTTAGATGGACAGCCAGCCAACCCGCTAGCCAGCCAGACGGACATCCTGAGTCGATCGTTATACTTTAAGGTGGGTCTAGGACCAATATTTTAAGGTGTTACATACATCAGCACAAATGCATAATACCCTCTCCCCTATTGTGGTGTTGGTATAATAATTCCAATCCAATTACACAAATTGGAAATACTTTCGCTGCGGTATATCATAATCGTATATCGGCAATAAATAAGAAAATATAACTGAAATGTATGAGAAATTTAAAGAAACTCGGAGAGATCTTTTCGCTCTGTGTACACAGTGCAACCATAACTGTCAGATCAAATGTGTCGAAAATCGGCAAATACTTAAATCATCATAAAAATCGTCATTGTAGAATACGAGTAACACTAACGTTTGTTATTTTTGAAATTTTGGCTATTTTCCGCTTGTTTTATTTGAAATAATAAAAAGAGTCATACATATGTAGTTCTTGTCTCAAAAAAAGGTTGAAAATAAAACCGTTATTCTCACTCCTTTTGACTATAAGTGCAAGTTTAACTCCTGTTATAGACCAACTTAAACAAAAGTGGCAATCGTTTTTTATATATGAAAAATTCAGATTTTTAATGATCCAAAATAGGAAACTATTTGAAAAACATTTTAGTAGTACATATGTATGTACATTAGACCGTACCTCAAAAAAAAAGTTTCCCCGTACCACCTTCGAAATTTTTTTTTGCCGTAGGGTTCGCCTTTAACATTTTTCGTTATGTCTTAGGCATTTACAGTCCGATCTTAAAGTATGATATATCGAATGGATATTCGTATTCGGCAAATATTGGCGTAGATATACGAATTCGTATCGCGAATATTAAAAATTGATATTCGTAACATCACTATTAACTATATGCTCTATTGCTATTGCTAAAAGTTTATTTATAAGCTTATCTTAAACAAATTTACCTAAAATATCATTAAAAAAAAAACACCTAAAGAAACAATGTTAATTAAACACTAATATTTATAGTCTTATAAATAGATTTCTGTATTTATTTCGCATAAGATCTTTTTGTTATATTTTTATTAACTTTAACTCTATTGCCGAATGAGGATTTACTAAGTTTTTCATTTCATATGAAACTGTCCCAGTTAGCTGACAGTAACAGTAATTTAACCGTACAGTAAAAAAGTAGGCTGCACTAAATTTTTTAGCAATTTATTTTCAAAATGTCATCAAGAAAACAATTTTTTTGAAACAAATGAAAAATTTGCTGCTTAACTTGTCAACAGCTGTTAAATTGAACGTAAAATTGCCAAACAATTGGAAAGGTAAAATTGAGAGCAATCTCTAGGTCAAATTAAAAAGTGTGAGTGTGTTAGTTAAAAAGTGAGAGTGTTTTGCGAATTGAAAGGAATTGAAAGCAAAACTTGATCGTGTGGCCTTCAAGTAAAGCAAACTAGCATTTATTTGAGTTTTTCGAAGATGAAAAATGTATGGGAAAACAAGTAGCAAAACACTTGCTTTGCTGCAAAACTAGTCTTGTGACCCAAAACACGTAAGTGGAAACGTGTTGCCAAAAGTAGGGAAACATCCCTGCATGTAGGGTTTTTTAATACTAAAATAGGAGCGTAGGGAAAATAGGAATGATTTTTTTATATTCGCCAAAATGTAGGTATTTTTCTAATAATGCATTACATATATACAAAGTAAATGCTACAAAATGTATTTTTAATAATGATTTAATATTTAATGAAATGGAATTCTTAAGTCCAGAATATGTTCTTTAACAGGAACAGAATCATCCCTATCGTGAATAATTTTTCCCTCGTAATTTTTTCCCTTTTCACGTATTTGTGATTATGAAAAACTCCCATGAAAAAAATTAATTCATAGGAGAATAATAACATGAAAAAAATGTTCACGGGGAAAAATTCCCCTTATCGTGAAAAATTTTTTTCCTCGTAATTATTCACTTTTCCCTTTGAATTTCTCACTTTATTTTTGCTGGGGAACAAAAACATTAATGTAAGTAATTCTACTCATAATTCGAATATTATAGTTTACAAAATTAATTTTAAGGTCAAGATCCATTAAAAGAGGCACAAACTTATATGTATATTGTTCAACAAAATGCAAAAAACAGGTCGATTGCCTGAGGAGTTATAAAGCTTTTCAAAGACGTGGTGGCAGAATTTTAGAAATTATATTACTACATAAAAGTGCAATAAGCTAATGTTGCAATCAAACTGTCACTCCAATACAACATACATATTTTATTTTGTTTTTAACTTTTATTTAAAATATACATGTATATTTTTAAACAAAATATTTTTTGTTTTTAATGTTTTTTAATATTTGTTCTTTTTTACATTCACTGAGAACTGATAGCGCGAAAAATTGTTCACGGGAGTTTCACGATAGCATATTTCCCTTCGAGGGGAATAAAAGTTTCATGGGAACAAAAATTCCACTTGTTTTTCACGATAGGGGTGAATATGTTCTTTAAACTAATGTTGAATATGGATTTGGAACAGGTTTGGATAAAAATAGTAATTTTTACTATATTTATTTCTACATTTATCGAAACTGGTACGGATTTTGTTTGCTTTACCCAATGCAAATACCGATGCTTAAATTTTCAGTTTAATTTTTATTATTAGGTAATTTCCGCAAAACAGTGAAAGAGGCTGCATTAATTTCGAAAGCACTTATATTCACTTTAGAAAATTCAGTTCGAAAGAAATACATATGTGACCTTCTCCGAGAAAAATTACCTAGTGTGTGAAAATGAAGTTTTGAGAAAAACGCATATAAAGTTTCATAACGCATTATCACTGTGAACACACCTTCAGTTGGGAGATGCGATTTGGTATGGTTAGTTATGATTGGGTGCCGACTTTGGTGACGTCTTGCCTATGTGGTGACGTATTTTTTTTTTCGTTTTTAGTGTAACAATACCTTTGCTATTGTTGCTGCAAGAAAAAAAAATCGAGCACCGGATCACGAGAAAAAGAAAGCTAAAGCCAAAGCGCCGAAAAAAGAAAAAAACTGAAATTGTCAAACGGAAGAAAATCGAAGTACCAGATCACGAAACACCGAAAAAAGTCCAAACTCCAAAAAAATTCGAAGACTGACAAAAAAAAAACAATTTAAAAGCAAAAAATTAAAAAAAGGAAAATTTTAATGTTTTTCTCATTTTAATCGATTTTCCCAAGTTCGTTTTGTACGTTTTTATGGGGTAAATAAATTTTTATCAGAAATCTGACTCATTTCATCTTTTTCTACACCATTTTTGGTGCCAGAATCCACTCTTAAATCTAAGACCGTTTTTTGACACACCAGGTCCCTTTTCTAGGAGAAGGTTGATAAAAATAACCTGTTGCTTTTGTTCCTGAATTAAATTAAAATGATCATTAAAAGATATAGGTTAAAAGAACTATACATATTTATTTTTAAAAAACCTCTTGTTTTTTTTTTTGTTGAATTTAATCAAAAGTACATACCTAAAATTTTTTTTTTGGTTTTATTACTTATTTTTCTTATTAAAGCTTCACTGTACATATGGGAATAATATTTGTTTTTTATTACTATTGTTTTTTCTTAGATTTTTATGACTAAAACGCGTAGGGATTTTTTTAGGGAAAATTTTTTAAAGTGTAGGGAAAAATCGGATTTTTTTAGTATGTGTAAGTATTTTTCAAAAAATCTTCTGGCAACACTGAGTACGGCTAAAACCGTAATGAATTATGCCATATTAGTAAAATTGAGTCAGCCACAGTTTCAAAAGATTAGAAATCACTCTCCAAATTTTCGTTAATATCACTCCAATATATGATATGATAAGCCCCATATAAGACCACTCTGGGAAATCATTTAAATACGACTAAAACCATAACAAATATATAAATTGTCGTAAAATCTGGTCCCACTTAGCTTTATGTGCTTTGTAAGAACACCAAGTAATTTTGTGATAATCGGTCTATAATTTACCATATTTCTCATATAAAGCCGGCTTCCGAAAAACAATTTAAGGAACATTAAATTCTATAAAAAAAATTGTATTACTAACTTTAAATTTGGGCTAACTTAGGTCTTTTAAATAATTAACGATCCATAAATTACAATAGGCCTAATAATATTTCTGAAACAAATCATGATATTTTTTTTAATTTGACAACGGACTATTAAACTGTAAGGTTAGGTTTTATAAAAATTAGCTTACAATTTATAGATCCCTTAAAAAGACTAATCCTGAAGTATTCGATCTCTTGGTGGAGGGTATTAACGATTCGGTGTAGTCAAATATAGCAAGTACTCTAAATTTTTATATTTGGTTTTTTTTTCTTTTGTTTATTTTTGTTAATAAAAAATAGTATTTTAAGTTAAAAACAAAAATGTTTTGTTTATATACAAAGATAAATAAAATATATTTGACATTTTTTATTTTTCGAATTTATTCTATGAGCTGAATCATGGTACAACTACACAAGGTAAGCTCGATCCAGCAAAAACTTTACTTACCTGGTAAGTTAGCAAGTAACATTGGAGACATATGAACACTACTTTCTTTTCGGCTGAATAACTACTTATTTTTGTTCGAGTTGTTCACAGAATTCAGTAGTAACAATATACTTACTAGAATTCACAAAATATCTAGTTATTTTTTAACTACCAGTAAGTTGAATTGTAAGTACTTACAATATACTTACTAGAAGCCAAAAAATAACTAGTTTTTATTTAATTGGCGCTAGTTAATAGACCCAATAATCAGTTATGGAGCTAGTTACCAGTAAGTAAATATTCAGTACTGAAAACAAGACAGCTAATAAGTAGTTATTTAACTGATTATTAGTAAGCAAATATTCATAGTTGAAAATAATAGTAATGAAAAGTGCCTACTAAGGTCATTACTAGCAAGTACTTATTGAGGTTTTCAGAATAATGATAATTGTAATGACAACTACTTACCAGGTAACGTATGAAATAACTACGACCTATTACCAAAATTCAAAAAGTTTTTCCTGGGTTGCTACAATAAGTACAACAAGACAAAAAAACAGGCCAAATTGATTATGTATATTGAACCGAGAGTCAAGAACAGCAACACTGTGCCTTCAAAATAAAAACACAAATTGAAAAAAACAACATACGTGAAGGAAAAAAATTGCGCACACTAACTATGTGTAAACAAACATGAAAAAAATTTAAACAAACATGAAATTTTTTTGACGTTTGGGTTCTAACTGGGGTAAACAGCTGACGAACATATGGACCAATGGAGCTGAGTTTTAGTTATGTATTTTATAAAGCTTTTTTGTAATAGTTCTATTTTTATTTTTAGGAATGGCTTTATACACTAATAGTCTGGTATGTTGAATATAATAAAGTAGCTAATGAAAAAGAAATAATTCCCAGATTCTATTTGTTAAAACATATTTGTTTATTAAAAGTTGGTAGTGTCAAGAGATAAACTGTACGGAAGAGGAAATACCGTCTCTAATAATTTGGGATTATCCAAAGTGGCCACAAAAATGGGTAATATGAAATTCTATAGGAAAAAGCCGGTGCATATGAAAGAATACAGTCCATAAACTGTTAAAAAATTTATTCCATGCTAAAAAACCGATTGCGCTGTTTCTTAAAAATGCTCATCAGAGAAGAGAATTGTTTCCATTATTAGTAGTATTTTGAGGCTTGACAAAGTTTAATAAAGCTCATATACGATTCTTCATCCTGTCTGTCACAGCAATAACTAACAAAATACCGTACCTTCAGAAGATGGCAAATCTATAACACACAGTTCATATTACAAGGACATACAGTATGCTAAGAAAATATGTTTAAAGCCGGTTATAAACTATCCCATTCAGTCGTACGATTTGTCAAAAAAATCGTCTCTGCTAAAAAAGTTTGATAGTGTGGCTTTAAAATGAATTGAGAGACAGATTTTCTGACAAGTTTTTCGACTTGCAAATGTTTATGAAAATTTTCATAAAATGATACATTCTATGCGATCAGAGTTGCATTTTCTTGTAAGGTAGCGAACTTATTTGAGTTTGCATCTTTTTCGTGGGATAGTGTGGCATTGGCAGCAGATTTTGCAGACACTTATTTGATGTCGGATGGCATTCCGTCAGATTTTCGTGTGAATGAATCGTACGATTATGTATGGTAGTGAATCCCGGCCTTAACCCTTTCACTCCGGAAAACTGTTAGGTTTTTCAATTCTGACTGCAAAATTTATTTATAAGGCAATAATAAATGATTTATCCCCAACATGAGATGTCGGTGATCCTACCGTTACCCTACGACACATAATCCCAATAAGTTCTTACGGTGGGATATTTTGTCCCAATAAAGCTATCTGCATACACAAAAACAACAAAACTTGTATTTTTAATTTATATTGGGGTAATGAATCCCACTCGATAATAAATCCCAATCTTTTTGGGGCAATATGTCACACTGCAAAACAACACTTTCTAACTTTATACTCTATTGGGATACATTAAATATTACAATATAAAAGATAAAACAAAAGTAAGGACATTAGAAATATTGCTGGGACATATAATCCCAGTAGGGGCGAAAGGGTTAAATAGTAATAGTAGTTTTGTTTGGGCTTTTATCATTAAAAAACAATATCCATTTAATTTTTACTATTTTTTGTTAATTGATTTTTATTTCATTATATTATTAAATTTAGAAAAATTCAAATTTGGGGTAACTATAATATGGTTGTGGCTTCTTGATGGAGGACTAATTTAACCTTCATATGGTTGCCGGTGACAATAATATGGTTGAATTAAAAATAAAATGCTTAACAATTTTCTTAACAAATAGTTTTGTTGGAGGTGACCATATTGAAAACTGTTTTTTCTCTGGTTGTTGTAAGTGAGGTTAATTTCCCAACATTCTTCAATTGTTCAATATCCATTGAGGAGCCACATAAGTTTATCATGATGCTACCTAAGTACGTAACAATTTCTAAAATTTTGAAGGTCCTGGATATATCGCTGTGTATTCCCAGTACTTTCGTTTTCCCTGCATTTATTATTAACTCTGCCAGGCTGCGGCAGTACAATTCTGTGAAGCTTTTCCGACATGTTCGTATAATTGTGAGATATCAACTAAATGTCTTCAGCATAATCTAGGTCTTCCAGCCGAGTAGCAAGTCCCCACGATATTGTTCGTTATTCTCCAAGGGCTTATCTTATGACTATGTCCAGAACAATGTTGAAGAGCAATGGAGACATAACATTCCAGCCTAACCTCTTAACGTACAGGGATTCTGCGGCTTAGTTTGTTTTCATGGACTATTCGTCAGTTTTCTTTTCTATATAGAGCTTTACATACCAGTGCGGCCCATATAACTTCGTGCGAGTGTGTATCGAACGCTTTTTCGAAATCTTTAAATATTAGATACAGTGGCGACCGCCATTCCACCAACTGCTATACAATCACTGTTCACGTGTTCTGTGCATGACTTCGTTGGTCGAAATCCTGCTGGCTCCGCTCTCAATTCCGGTGACAGTTTGTCCGGTACTCGGTTTGAGTTAATATGGGCGATAATTTATTAATGGTGCTTAGCAATGTTATACACCTCCACTTTCCTCGATCCGTTAAATCTCTTTTCTTTGGCAACTTAATTCCTTATAGCATGTTCGCACGGCAGCGTATTTTCGTAATTCACTCTCTTATTCGTAATTCACAACCCAATTATGGTCCAAATTACATAATTCGTCATACAAAATTTTGAGAGCGTATTATCCTATTTGAACGTAATTCTATTTCTATTACCCTGTGGATTACTTCCAAATCAATGTGCGCTCTAATTTTTGTCGGTTTTTTACCGGCACCAGCTGTCAAAGCACTAAAGAATAAAAATAAATAATAACATAAACAAAGAAAAGTAAGCAAGCAAAAAAGTAAAGGAAGTAAATTTAAATTATAAAATGTTAGTAGAATCAATAAAAGGAATGAAATCAAAAAAATAAATTATAAAAAAAATATTGATAAAAAGAAGGTTATTCGCAAAATAGACAGAGGACATGAGTATGGTTATAGACAACCTGTTGAATGTACAGGAAACATATTTGCAGCTTTTGAAAGAGCTGCAAGTAGTATATGGATATTTTTCCAACCACGTGGCAACCACGTAGCTCGCCAATTTTTTTCGCCATATCTCCAACAATGCCCGCTCGCTGCATTGACTCCATTTGCTTACAGCTTTTCTATTTACTGAAAAAATAATTATTTTATATATTTCTTTGAAATAATATTTTTAACATACTTTTTCTTTCCATTCTTAGCACAACAAACAATTAAGTTTAGCAATAAACCAAAATAAGAAGAAGAACTGTCAAAATCGATTACGAAAGTGCCGGTCGAACACGGTAATCCAAATAAGTAATAAACACAGAGAGCGAAGTAATCCAAAGCACCGTGCGAATATGCTATTATTAAGTTCGTTAACATACACGCAGAGAATAAACGTTTTTCAATATGGTCACCTCCAACAAAACTATTTTTAACTAAAATTTTTCTTTATATACATATAATGGTTAATTTAACCATTGTATGTATATTTTAAACATATTATGTTTAATTTACAGCCTGGCCCACAATGTCGACAAGAACATTTCTTTCTTGTATTTATATTGATTGTATTTATATACAAATATATTGGATTTAATAGGCATTTTGGATTAAAGGTATCTTTAATAAGTTGCATATGATTAATTATACTGTAAATATTAATAAAACTTTTCTTATCAATTTGTTTCTTGTTTCTCGAAAAAGGACACTATATTTTTTTAATTTCATAAGAACTATAGAAAAATCAATAAGTATATTGTTAACATATTGCACGTTTTCAAGAATAAGGATCATCAACCTGTACTACATATTAAATATTTCATAAAACTTTTAAATTTTTAATGTCTACAAACATGTGTCTAAATTCTCCAACACATTGAAGCTCTCAAATACTTTCCTTGAAATTGTATCTAGTATAAATCCTTGTTTGTAATTGAATGTTATATACCTATTTATTTTAGTGACCTCGTTTTTTTATATTTTCTTATGTGTTTTCATTTCAAAATATTGATTTATCCTCATATATGTATACTATCAGTGTTGCCAGAAAAATTTTGGCTCATGTTCCCAAATAAAAATTTGATTTCCCCGAAAATCAAAATCTGAAAATATAAATCCCCAATTCGGTCCCCAATATATTATATAATAACACATTAAATAAAAAAAAAAAATAAGCAAATGTGCAATATACGTCTGTGACATAAACAGTTGAACGTCGGTTATCCGGGTCTCTATTCACCGGTAACATCTATTAACCGGCATGCTTTTTTATACATCTTTTAACCGTGCCTAACCTCTATTATCCGTGCAACAAGCATAAGTTTGTTTTCTTTTCCAATCAAATACACATAAGCATAATTAAAATTTTTTTGTTATGCATTCACTCGTGTTTATATTACATACAAACATATGTAAAACGTTCCAACTTAAAATAACTTTGTAAAATGAAGACTGGCATTTTACGCAAAACAATTAAATTTTTTGTGTTTTCATACTATACGCTATATTAACCATGTTATTCGTGCATATTCCGGTCCCGTGCGAGTCGGATAATCGAGGTTTAACTGTATTTTATATGCTCCAAGGAGAGCTAGATTTTTTTAGAGTAGCATACCTCATAGTTTTATATCTCATTGCGATTATTAGCGTATTAGAGCCTAATACAAGAGTCCGTTTTATTTGGGGCCTATGGTAGAGCTTTTAAACTACCAAGATATGTTTTTATAGTAAAAAACTTAATGACAGTCGATGCATTTTAGCTTCATTTCAAAAAGTTGTTCACAATCAGTAATGCCAAAAGTAGGGAAAATCCCTATAGTAGGGTTTTTGATACTAAAATAGGAGCCCAGGGAAATTCGGACTCATTTTTTATATTCGTCATTATATAGGTATTTTTTCACATATTGCAATTTATACGAAATAAATGCTAAACAATTTTATAATGATTTAATATTTAAATAAATGGAATTCTTTAGTCCAGAACATGTTCTTTGTTAAAAAATTACAAATCAAGTACAAATTTGAACTATTATCTTAACAATTTAACTAAAGCCTCAATGAGTTCATTTATGGGATGAGGAACAATCGCCTACAATTAATTTTTCTGATATTGTAAAATTAATATGTTTTGAACATAGACTTGGAACAATTTTGGATAAAAATAGTAAAATGAAAAACTAAAACAACGAGGTTTGCTTAACCCAATGTAAATGCCGTCGCAGAGAGATAACCAAAAAGCGAAATGCCTTTTATTTTAATTTGAAGTACAAGATCATTTCCGCAAAACAGTGGAAAAGGCTGCATACAATTCAAAAGTACTTATAGTCACTTTAGAAAATTCAGTTAAAAATAAATACATACATTTATTATTTTTAAAATAACCTGTTGCTTTTATATCTGAATTAAATTAAAATTTTCATTAAAAGATTTAGCTCAAAAGAACTACACATTTTATTTTTAAAAACTCTTGTTTTTTTCATTGAATTAAATCAAAAGTGCATACATTTTTTTTACTTTTATTACTTATTTTTGTTATTAAGGTTTGACTATCTATACATATGGAAAAACGGATTTTTTAGTTTGCGTATTTAGAATGGCATTTTTAAAAATTAATAAAAAATTAATAAAAACTAGAATCGATAACAGATCGATAATTTTAATTCTTTACCACAATTGACAACAAAAATAACGGTTTATAATAATTTATAAATGCAAAACTTAATCAGCTTTATTACGGTCTTCGTTCTCGTAAGCAACTGTCGTTTTTTTTAGTATATTAAAGAACACAGGTTGTGTGTTACTTAAATCTATTACAAAAGATGTTAACGAGATCGAGACTGAATAATATCTGAAATACTTTTTTACAAGTGTTATACCCTCCACCTCAACTAGTTGTGAAGAGAGAATACTAAATGTGTTATTTCGTGTGAAACTTTTTTAATATGCATCTAAGACCGCATAACGTATGTATATATATTCTAGAAATCACGCCCACTTTAGAAATACTCAAAAAACTGTGTCAAATTGTTGTTGCTAGTTTTCCTAAGATAAATAAAGCCCACTTTCTAAACACACTTTAGTACGCCTTAAGCCATAACGAATAATGCTATTACATATGTATTATCAAATTTAGTCAGTAATAGTTTATAAGACTAGAAATCACACCCTCAACTTTTGTGTACATCGGCCCATAATTACCATAGGTCCCATAAAAAGCCCATTTCGGAAATAGTCTAACTGTAGGTGGAGGTTAACAAAGATTTGGCACAGCCGAGTATACTATAGTTTTATATAAAAATCCTGTGATTTCCCGGGAATAAAAAACGTAAAAAGAGATATTTTTGTTATAATAAAAAACACCCAAATCTCCTCTCACGAAAAGCTGTCCCCAAATTAATGCTCAAATCTCCAATTTGGGAACAAATCCCCTTATCTGGCAACACTGATAGCATTCTATGTGAAATTTTTAATTATCCTTTTACCGTTAGTTTTTCCTCTCTGTTTTTAAATACTTGTTGTTTATAGGGGAAAGTGTTGTCATCTAACGATAGAGTTGGAATTTTTTTTTTTTTTTTTTGGTAAGTGATGTAGATTAAAAAATTTTAGTACGCCTTAAGCCGTAACGAATAATGCTATTACATATGTATAATCAAATTTAGTCAGTAATAGTATATAAGACTATAAATCACACCCTCAACTTTTGTGTACATCGGCCCATAATTACCATAGGTCCCATAAAAAGCCCATTTCGGAAATAGTCTAACTGTAGGTGGAGGGTATCAAAGATTTGGCACTGCGGAGTATACTATAGTTTTATATAAAAATCTTATGATTTCCCGGGAATAAAAAACATAAAAAGAGATATTTTTGTTATAATAAAAAACACCCAAATCTCCTCTCACGAAAAGCTGTCCCCAAATTAATGCTCAAATCTCCAATTTGGGAACAAATCCCCTTATCTGGCAACACTGATAGCATTCTATGTGAAATTTTTAATTATCCTTTTACCGTTAGTTTTTCCTCTCTGTTTTTAAATACTTGTTGTTTATAGGGGAAAGTGTTGTCATCTAACGATAGAGTTGGAATTTTTTTTTTTTTTTTTGGTAAGTGATGTAGATTAAAAAATTTTAGTACGCCTTAAGCCGTAACGAATAATGCTATTACATATGTATAATCAAATTTAGTCAGTAATAGTATATAAGACTATAAATCACACCCTCAACTTTTGTGTACATCGGCCCATAATTACCATAGGTCCCATAAAAAGCCCATTTCGGAAATAGTCTAACTGTAGGTGGAGGGTATCAAAGATTTGGCACAGCGGAGTATACTATAGTTTTATATAAAAATCTTATGATTTCCCGGGAATAAAAAACATAAAAAGAGATATTTTTGTTATAATAAAAAACACCCAAATCCCCTCTCACGAAAAGCTGTCCCCAAATTAATGCTAAAATCTCTAATTTGGGAACAAATCCCCTTATCTGGCAACACTGATAGTATTCTATGTGAAATTTTTAATTATCCTTTTACCGTTAGTTTTTCCTCTCTGTTTTTGAATACTTGTTGTTTATAGGGGAAAGTGTTGTCATCTAACGATAGAGTTGGAATTTTTTTTTTTTTGTAAGTGATGTAGATTAAAAAATTTTAATATACATACGTAAATTCTGAACAGAATATTATATATACAGAAGACGGTTTGCTCTCTCAAGATTGTATAAATTTAGCAAATTATGTTTATTTAATCGATTATCTCTTTAATCTTTGTATTTACATATGTCACATATAGTAGGAAATTCAGCCTGATCGGTCCACAAATGACTGAAATATGAACAAAAAATCACGACTTCCTCTAATTTTATCCAAATATCCCTTGTTGTTGCTGTTTTTTTATTTTATTTTTTTGTACTTATATCGGGAGAACGGCAAGAGCCAAAGTTTCCAAATTAAGCTTAAGCATCTTCGTGGTAAATACACAGATTGATATCAGGGGTATTTTAGAAATCGAAAACGCAAAACGCAAGAATTTAAAAGTCGTTTTTGTAATAAGATTTTTGTAGTAAAAGAAATGCAAATACAATACAATACATATATTTCTCAATTGTACAGAATTCTATAGGAAAATTATATAAAATTTAATAAAGAGTGTATTAAAAAGAACTTCAAAATTCTTGCGTTTTGCGTTTTCGATTTCCAGAACAGGGATGTATATCTCAAAAACGGTAAGAGAAAACTTGTCCAAATTTGATAGACATAGCTGGGCTACTAATGCATAACTTCATCTCTTGACAAAAAATTCTCATAACAGCAACACTTCAATAAAGTGTCAACTGCTACAAAAGATTACAAAAATCATTTAATCAAAATTTAATATACATCATTTTAATCAAACTTTAAACTCTTATTCATATTTAACTCCTTATCATAAAAAATATTTTAGGTATTTTAAAGGTTCATTTGACAAATTTTCATAATAAATTCGTTTATTTTATTAAATCTTTTGTTAACCTTTAATTGTATTTATGAATATGGCTTTGCATACATAATTGCATATTCGAAGAAAGTTAAATTGTTTTTTATTAATGATCTAAATGTAGATGTAAATAAGCGAGTTTTCTAGCTAGAAGGAACAATTTTACAAGTTTTCAGTAATGAGAAAAGTCAAATATGTACATTTGAAATGCTATTCCAGTTCAAATGGAGAATATTAAATAAAATACAGAACAGTTTTAGGTTTTTTACTGCAAAATAGTTTACCCAAAAGAAATATCTGAACTACAGTATATATGTATGTTCATATCAAACCATTGTGAAGGGTATATAAGAATCGGCATAGCCGAATATAGCACTCTTACTTGTGCGTCAGTTTATTAATGACAATAGATTGATTTTGTTTGTATCATTCAAAGTTTTTATTGCCTTAAAGGTACAGGATGTCCGCCGGGAAGGTATACTACTTTGTTATAAATTTTGATTATGTATGGAATACAAGATCAGATAAATGCCCGCCTCTGTTATTATCACAAAGCACATTTTTCTTTATATTCTCACACATTTCACGCGGTATTTCATTAATTTCATCACGAATATTTTGTTTGAGTTGCTCAAGCGTTTCTGGTTTGTTTGCATAAACCATGCTTTTCAGATATCCCCACAAAACGAAGTCCGGAGCAGTCAAATCAGGCGACCGTTTAGGCCAATCAACATCACCATTTCTTAAAATAACTTGTTTTGGAAAGAGGTCTCGCAGTAATTCCATTGTTATCCTGGCTGTATGCGTTGGTTTATTGAATATTTTTCCATAATAAATTTGCCACGTGTCTACTTCACGACTGCCAAATATGAACTGTCAAGAATAATGCTTACCAAAATGGCGGCAAAACAATATAGTATACCTTCCCGGCGGACACTTTGTATGTTCAGACCTTTTATTTTTAAAAATTGTTATTGACTAACTTAACTTTATTTGTAAGAATATGATTTTGTAATGTAATTTAGAAACTGTTAAATGATGTTTGATCCAGCAAACGTTTTGCAAAAGCAACAAATTTTTAAATAAAATTAGTGGTTACGCGTAGGAATATTTAATAGGTGTGAACATAGCTTAAGTTGTTTAACGCATCATATAGAGCAATTTCAATTATTAACGTACATATTTTAATATTAATTTTTAACTTAGTTCTAGTAATACAAAAGGTACCGCTAAAAGTCTTATAAAAGCACCAATGTCGCCTTACTTCTTTTACAAACAATTTCAAAAAGAGCGCAGAGAAAAACAATAGCTGTTTTTCTTCATTCTTTGTTTTGGTCTCCCTATTCTCCACAGCCTGAAATAATCGTACAGTTTGGCAAAATAAACTTGCTCATTTGTTAATAGACAGCTGGTAGACAACTATGTATGTTTGTATCAAATAAAAAAATGTAGTGGTTGTAACAGGGATGGGAAATGGCTCTTCAAATATTGTAACAATTTTTAAAACGAAATGTACTTTTTAGACGGCACCTTTTTTTAGTTCTTTAAAGTAAAATGAATTATTTGTGGGTTTTAAAATATCCGGAAACAAAACTTATTATATGTATATCAGAAAAATTTCTAGCAACTAGGTTTTAATTAATTCTATCACATCGTTAAGTTCTCTTTATTAAGCATGTACACATTTTTTTAACTTCGCAATCATAACGCTTTACTATACTTCAATATATGTAAATGTTATGCTATATACATATGTATGATTATAATCCGTTGTTGTTACTTTTAAAGAACAAAAACAGTTGTGTTTAACGTTAAAGCAATAATTCAAATTTTTTAAATACAATTCATCTGAAAAAAAGGTAAAACACAATTAAAAACAAAGAGAGTACAGTCAGTTAAGCTTGACTATGATGCCCTAAAGTATAGTAAATACAGACAAATTTTAAAGAGGGAAACGTATTTGCGATCCGTGGGCAATCATAGACTCGCGAAATCATTATTATGGTATAAGGTTAAGACTCAGATACGAGTTATTTTTGCCGAATAGAAACCCCCTCCTTAAGATCCCTTTAAAATAAATAGCCTTCATATAGATATTGATATCCAGAACAAAATGTCTGCACAAATATCTCTTATATGAATCTTATGGCGATTTCTTTTCTAAGAAATATGTTGCATAAATGGTACATGCTCTATCTCTTTTGTGTAGAGCATGTACCATTTATGCAACATTTTTCTCAGAAAAGAAATCGCCATTAACCTTACAACATAATTTATTGTAAAGTAGTTGTAGTGTGCTTTTTATATACAAGTTATTTAAAATACTCTAACAAAATAATGGTACAGGTTGTAAAGTTTAAAAATTAATGATTATAAAATTTTCAGTAAAAAATATGTATAAAAATTTGGAAAGCAATAGATAAAAAATTATTTTAAGATTACCTACAGTAAACCATGATTGCCAATGGGTGCCAATCAGAGTGCATTCTCTAAATTTTTTTCGAAAATACAGTGGCGTAGGGTATCATATGGTCAGGCTTGACTGACTATTCTTGCCTTTATTTAATTTGTTTTTTTTTTGAAGGTAAATAAAAATATATATACAAATGTAAAATTTATGTATTTTTGTTTATATGTGTTTGTACGTATGTTTATTAAAAAAAATAATGGTGTTGTTAAAATATATAAATAAATAAAACATATTTATTAATTAAAAACTGACAGTGCCAGAGATGAAAGATTTTAATTAGAGTTGCCAATCAAGATTAATTTTTAAAAATCCGGGGATATAGGATTTTGGGATCCCGTAATTTCGGTATCACTGTGTTTCTTAAGTATACAACTTTATTGGAGGTATGCTGCTACCTTTAGTTGTGACACCATTAATACAGGGTGAAATGAACTTTCGCATCATACAAATATCTTGCTATTTTGTCTACTTTTGGTAATAAAACGGCTGGATTAAAAATTATTTCATATGCCTTCAATATTAGATTAAAAACTGTTTCGCTTGTACTGAAAATTTTTAAATTTCGAATTAATTCCCTCTTGTTTATTAATTGTGATGTGTTGCGTAACAATTTCTTATTTATAAAAAAAATGAATTAAACACCTTTAATTAAAAAAAAAATGGCAAAAAAAATAACAGAATTTCAACTTTAAATGCAAATAACTCTTTAATTACAGACGATTTTTCACAATGCCTTTTGTAGAATATTAACTAATTTGTTATTTTTAAGCCTGGTACTCTGTTCATTATTTCGTGCGAAATGTTGTCCAAAACGAAAAAATTTTGATAGAGTTGCACTCTATTCATATTACGAAAAGCATTCAAAATAATTCTATTTTATACTAGTTTCTTCTAGTTTATTTACGAAAAAATATTAAAAAAAAAAATCGCGACAAATTTGAATTTTATATTTGAAAAATACTAGCCCAAGGTAGGCCAAAAATAGCAAATTTTTATTTTCAAAGTCGAATATATTGTAAACTATAAAAGATAAACAATGCATATCGCAAATTTTTCGTAGAACTTAACTAGCACTAATAAAATCGCGCTATAATTAAGAACTCTGTATCGTTTTTAGTTGTTGTAATACCCTAAAAACCCTATTTAGGGAACCTATGGCGGCGCTCCAGATATATCTATAGCCCCTAAATCGAAAACTTAAACTCGAATGCAAGTCCTTAAAGCTACCTAAAATTTTATTCCTATTGGACTGCGTTATTCATAAAAAATTATTTATGAACGTTTTAAATGTATTTTAAAACAAAAGCGTCATATACATAAATGTTTCATAAAACATAATTGAAGTTCAAATGAATTTTTTATGAATGCGGCATATAGAGCTGTGTGAAACGGTAGTAAAGTACTGCTGCAAGTAAAATGTTGACACTTCTGATGTAAACAAAATTTCACTAGCCTTGGGAGCTAGGAAAAATTTTGATACAACCAACTTAATTTCTGAAAAGCAGAAAATTAGAAGTTCAAAAATAAAAGCGTTTAAAAAAATTTATGATTTCCAAAAAAAAAAAAAAAAAAAAATATATATATAATGCAAAAAGTGCCATCTGTAAGAAATCGTGTGATGCTATATATTTTCCTAAATTGTTCATTATTTTATAAATATTTTTTAATTAATTTTTACAAACACCAAAATTTTAAATCGTCAAAAAAACATATAATTTTACACAGGAAAATATAGTTTAACCATAATACTTTGCTACCGTTATTTTTTATAAAAATTCATTTGGTTAAGATTTTCAAAAAAATTAAAATTTTTTTATTAATGGATTTTTTTCATTGATAAGGAACCGAACCGAATAAGAGGTCATTTGCTGCAACATCGTCATAACTAAACAAAACGAAATACATTTCGGGAAAAAACGTGTTTAAAGTTTTTTCTTTGTTACACCGCTTAAACAAATAACGACACGGGAAAAGAATAATTTCATTTTTTGAGTTACATTGCAGCAAATGAACAATTTGTAAATCTACTTTTTTTTTTTTTTTTTTTTGCTTCTGAATAATACCTATTTTCGTCGTGAATAATAGATTTTTTGGCTAACAAATAAGGACTATTTATAATTTTTATTTTTTGCTTGATATAAATAATTACTTCTTGATTTTTATACTTTTCATAAAAATAAACATTATGATCTTGGTATTATGTCTTAAGCAAATCTTAATTTATATTTAGTTTTTTATTTGACCTTATTTAATTTAATAAATGTTTATATTTATTTACATTTTTCAAACAAAAATTTTTTTTAATTATATTTAATTTCCTGCTAACCAAGGGTTAGCGAAATATTGAAAATAAAAAAATAAATATTAAAAAGACCTAGAGCTTAAATAAATATAAACATTTATCAAATCTTAATTTGCTAATTTTAACTGAAATAAACAGTTGAAATGTGGAACTGAAAATTTTGTTTATACATACATCATTGACTGAAAAATTAAAACTTAAAACAATGGTCAAATATAAAAATCAAGAAATATTTCAAGAAAAAAAAAAAAATAAAATAAAAATTTAAAATAGTCGTTACGCAAAAATAAGAACTATTTACGATAAAAAATATAACTTAAATATAATTTTTAATTATTATTTTTTTTATAAAGTGGGGAACAGAATATATGCTGTAGTACAACGTTACGAATAGCGCTGCAAGCTGCGAAAGGTTGATAACGGTAGTTTGAAAGTAGTATCAACCGAATACGTAGTTATTGTAGTCGTTGCAGTCGCAGTTGAAGCGCAAAGTTTGAAATTTTGAACTTTGTTGCGCTAGCTTCAGCTTTGATAGCTTCAGCTACTACTACAACTACTGTATATTTTGCAGGCTTTAATTATAAAAATTCAATAAAAACAAACATTTTTATACATAAAGTTGATAAATTGAAAATCCCGAAAAGTCCTGGGATTTATAAAAAATTCCGAAATATTCCCGTGTAACGTCCCTAATTATAACCTACGGAATAAAAAACGGTATTGGCAAAATATTGTCTAGGCTTTTCCTGGGATTTTTGCATTCATGGGATTCAGATACGGAATAATTAAGAACACAGTCTATGAACCACAGAACGCATTATTTCCTCAAAATTTATGGGGGCGTTCTTAAAAACCCTTACGATCCAATTATAATATACATAAGCTAGCTAAGCGTCTGTCAAAAATTAACAAAAAGCATCTCAAATGCATTTAAAAAAAACAAAATCAAAAAACAAGCGATCAGTTTCGCACATTGCTTAAGCAAATGGAAGATTCATTAAACTTAACAAAATGTTTCCTTAAGTTCAATATGGTTTGACACATATGATTTATATGAATTCACCCAGTTGCTTAAGCCGACTTAAGCATATTATAATTGGGCCTTTAGACAAAAAAGTAAATATTTAAAAATTTCATTACAATTAGTCATTGAAAAGAGTTATACCAAATGAGAGATTGAAAAAACGCAACATTAAACAAAAAGGAACCGCGGTATTAACAAAGTCTAAAAAAGTACATTGCACAATGATTACCATCCCTGGGTCTTAATATACATATACTTTTTCAACGGTTTTGTTGTTTCAGCAATAGAATTTTAGTAAAGCGAGAGTACTTCTAACGACAACAACACTTGATTTCTGTTTGAGAGGTGCGTGTTATTAAATAAAAATTTCAAAACTAATATCTACCTAAAATACATATGTAAAGAAATTGATAAATTTTAACGCAATAATATTTTTTAATAATTAAATTAAAATTCGTAGCTACTTAGTTTTTTTTATAGAAAATAAATAAAAAAGTGCTTACAATTAGGTGGTAAAGGAAAAAAACGGAAATTAAACTGTGATAAAAGAATATTTTCTGCTTTAATAACGAGCCGTGTATAGAAAAATTATTTATGGTGAAATTACAGTGCAATTTAGTGTGAACAAATCAAGATAGTGCACATGCAAAAATAAAAAAAAACAACATAAATATTTACGAAAATATAAAGCAACAATTTTAACGGAATAACTTATGTAAGTTTTTCTTTTATTTAATAAGAAATTTTTAATGAAATCATTTGTTTTATTTATAGTTAAAAAAAAAACATACATACCTACCTATTTAAGTCGCATATACACATTTATTCGCTTTTAAACCTTAACACTCAAACATTTTGCTAAGTCATTGGCGGTCAATGTTTAATGCCAATAGTGGAAAAGTAATTACCTCACGGTGCAGGCCGGTATTAATAAAAAAAAGTTTAACAATTTACAAGTATTTTTAATATCTAAAAAGAAGCAAAACAAAAAAGATCAAAATATGTAGGTATAGGTACAATTCTAATTAAAATTGGTATTTTTTTAATGTAGATAATGCGAATATTATTTTTATTTTGGTTACCTACTTTTTCCCACTAAAATAATATGTTTAAAAATTTGGCAAAAATGCAGTTTACGGGGCACACGAAAAAATTGGACCCCCTCTGGATTATAAAAACAAAATTAAAATTAAAAAGGGCTGAGGTCCGTGGGCTCCCCTGGGTCCAAATTAGAAATTATTTTACTACATGCACAATAACCTAATGTTGCAATCAAACTATCACTCCAATACAATATATTTTATTTTAACTTTTCTTTAAAATATAGGTACCTACGTGTAAATTTTTGAACAAAACCTTTTTTTTAATGTTTTTAATAGTTCTTAATTTTTACACCCACTGAGAACTGATAGCGCGAAAAATTGTTCACGGGGGTTTCACGATAGCATTTTTCCCTTCAAGGGTAATAACAATTTCATGGGAACAAAAATTTCACTTGGACAAAAATTTCACAAAAATAGAGGTGATTATATGTCATTTGATTATTACGATATAAAAGTACAAAAAATTTCAAATTGTAGATAAAAATTCTATAGTATTACCCCCATATGCATAAAAAAGATTTTTGGTTTATAGCAGGTTTATGAAACGAATTTTCTATGGAAATTTGTTTAATAAACCTTTTATTAATCAAAAATATTTTTTATGAATATAGGGGTAAATGTTTGGACAGCTCGTGTTAATATAACGAAATATCTGAAAAAAAAATAATTTTTTACTGCTGAAAAATAATTAATTTTAAATTCCATCTTTTCTTGAAACATTTTTTATAGAAACTTTTAAACCAGAGTAAAGCATGTGTGTGAAGATAAATTCAAAAGTTAAATTCATTTTTTAAAAATATCGCATGCGATAAAAAATATTTTAAAAAAATATCGCAAGCGATAAAAGAATATTATAAAGAAAATACAAGTATTTATACGAAATTTTAAGGTTTTTATGAAATATAAATCGTTTTTTTATCGATTTTTTTTATAATTAATCTTTAAATTAGTCTTTTAATATTAAAATTTATGATTTTTGAAAAAATATGAGTTAGACTGAAATTCTTATCAATGAGTTCCGTGCTGGATATGGCCACTGTGTCCAAACCCTTCCATCTCAAGGAATCAAACCTATTAGAAAATGAAGCCTATGGATAAGGCTACCATAAACTATAAACACTATATCCAAATTGTATTTGTGAAAATTTTTATACATTTTTGAAAATTTGACTTAGAGTGAAATTCTCATGAAAGTGCTCTGTGAGGGATATGGCCACTGTGTCCAAACCCTTCCATCTCAAGGAATCAAACCTATTAGAAAATGAAGCCTATGGATAAGGCTACCATAAACTATAAACACTATATCCAAATTGTATTTGTGAAAATTTTTATACATTTTTGAAAATTTGACTTAGAGTGAAATTCTCATGAAAGTGCTCTGTGAGGGATATGGCCACTGTGTCCAAACCCTTCCATCTCAAGGAATCAAACCTATTAGAAAATGAAGCCTATGGATAAGGCTACCATAAACTATAAACACTATATCCAAATTGTATTTGTGAAAATTTTTATACATTTTTGAAAATTTGACTTAGAGTGAAATTCTCATGAAAGTGCTCTGTGAGGGATATGGCCACTGTGTCCAAACCCTTCCATCTCAAGGAATCAAACCTATTAGAAAATGAAGCCTATGGATAAGGCTACCATAAACTATAAACACTATATCCAAATTGTATTTGTGAAAATTTTTATACATTTTTGAAAATTTGACTTAGAGTGAAATTCTCATGAAAGTGCTCTGTGAGGGATATGGCCACTGTGTCCAAACCCTTCCATCTCAAGGAATCAAACCTATTAGAAAATGAAGCCTATGGATAAGGCTACCATAAACTATAAACACTATATCCAAATTGTATTTGTGAAAATTTTTATACATTTTTGAAAATTTGACTTAGAGTGAAATTCTCATGAAAGTGCTCTGTGAGGGATATGGCCACTGTGTCCAAACCCTTCCATCTCAAGGAATCAAACCTATTAGAAAATGAAGCCTATGGATAAGGCTACCATAAACTATAAACACTATATCCAAATTGTATTTGTGAAAATTTTTATACATTTTTGAAAATTTGACTTAGAGTGAAATTCTCATAAAAGTGCTCTGTGAGGGATATGGCCACTGTGTCCAAACCCTTCCATCTCAAGGAATCAAACCTATTAGAAAATGAAGCCTATGAATAAGGCTACCATAAACTATAAACACTATATCCAAATTGTATTTATGAAAATTTTTATACATTTTTGAAAATTTGACTTAGAGTGAAATTCTCATGAAAGTGCTCTGTGAGGGATATGGCCACTGTGTCCAAACCCTTCCATCTCAAGGAATCAAACCTATTAGAAAATTAAGCCTATGGATAAGGCTACCATAAACTATAAACACTATATCCAAATTGTATTTGTGAAAATTTTTATACATTTTTGAAAATTTGACTTAGAGTGAAATTCTCATGAAAGTGCTCTGTGAGGGATATGGCCACTGTGTCCAAACCCTTCCATCTCAAGGAATCAAACCTATTAGAAAATTAAGCCTATGGATAAGGCTACCATAAACTATAAACACTATATCCAAATTTTATTTGTGAAAATTTTTATACATTTTTGAAAATTTGACTTAGAGTGAATTTCTCATGAAAGTGCTCTGTGAGGGATATAGCCACTGTGTCCAAACCCTTCCATCTCAAGGAATCAAACCTATTAGAAAATTAAGCCTATGGATAAGGCTACCATAAACTATAAACACTATATCCAAATTTGTATTTGCTACATTTTGCTGCACGCAGCGTTGGTGCAGAATTTCACTCTAAGTCAAATTTTCAAAAATGTATAAAAATTTTCACAAATACAATTCGGATATAGTGTTTATAGTTTATGGTAGCCTTATCCATAGGCTTAATTTTCTAATAGGTTTGATTCCTTGAGATGGAAGGGTTTGGACACAGTGGCCATATCCCTCACAGAGCACTTTCATGAGAATTTCACTCTAAGTCAAATTTTCAAAAATGTATAAAAATTTTCACAAATACAATTTGGATATAGTGTTTATAGTTTATGGTAGCCTTATCCATAGGCTTCATTTTCTAATAGGTTTGATTCCTTGAGATGGAAGGGTTTGGACACAGTGGCCATATCCCTCACAGAGCACTTTCATGAGAATTTTACTCTAAGTCAAATTTTCAAAAATGTATAAACATTTTCACAAATACAATTTGGATATAGTGTTTATAGTTTATGGTAGCCTTATCCATAGGCTTCATTTTCTAATAGGTTTGATTCCTTGAGATGGAAGGGTTTGGACACAGTGGCCATATCCCTCACAGAGCACTTTCATGAGAATTTCACTCTAAGTCAAATTTTCAAAAATGTATAAAAATTTTCACAAATACAATTTGGATATAGTGTTTATAGTTTATGGTAGCCTTATCCATAGGCTTCATTTTCTAATAGGTTTGATTCCTTGAGATGGAAGGGTTTGGACACAGTGGCCATATCCAGCACGGAACTCATTGATAAGAATTTCAGTCTAACTCATATTTTTTCAAAAATCATAAATTTTAATATTAAAAGACTAATTTAAAGATTAATTATAAAAAAAATCGATAAAAAACGATTTATATTTCATAAAAACCTTAAAATTTCGTATAAATACTTGTATTTTCTTTATAATATTCTTTTATCGCTTGCGATATTTTTTTAAAATATTTTTTATCGCATGCGATATTTTTAAAAAATGAATTTAACTTTTGAATTTATCTTCACACACATGAGTAAAGCACAGAAATAAAATCGTTTCTGTTTTGCTTGTATCAAAGGTTTTCCGGCCGCCTATATTTTAAATTTAATCTCAACTACCTGTGCTACATATTTATATCTAATGTTTTACCAAAATCTATACACTTGTTTAAATATTACCATTTATTGTATCTGTACAATATAATTAGTTTCATATAAAATTTAAAACTAGTAATACATTTTTAACAAAAATCTTGAAAACATTTAAGCAGTACACTCATAGAAAAATGCGTCTTCATATTGATGATTTTCTAACATCAGAATTGTGACATCAATGCTATTACAAATGGCATCGATGAGGCAAAAGTTACATCAATCCAAAGACAAACGTCATCCTAAAATGTTGTCATATTTTATGCATCATCTATGCTATGACTACAGTGATATCAATTCGACGCCGCATTTTGTGTACACTGATGTATTTTGACAGCAGTACAGACAAACTGTCATCAGTGCGATGTCATAATATACCGTGCCATCAGTGTGATGACAAACTCTTAACAGTGGAATGATAAACAATTATTAGTGCGATGGCAAACTGTCATTAGTGCGATGACATAAAATATTATTAACATTATTTTCATGTTTAAAAAGTAAAATTAGAAGCAAAAATTCCCAAATTATATTTTTTAAAATTATTTATTTAAATACATCAAAATTTTAAAGTAGAATTATTACGAAAACCATATCGGACATGCTGCTGGAGTCTTATAATTGGGAGTTCTTCTGTCAATAAAGGGCGGAATACAACAAAAGTGAAACACACATGTGTAATGCGTTAGTAAATAATGATATTCTCTCAATTTGACTAAAGGTCAATTACAATGACTCAATTTGATGACAGTTTGTCATCGCAATGATGACATGCTTTATAAAAACGAATCCGATTATTAATTTCTGTGATGTCAATGTTTCATCTCATTGATGACTCGATGATAATTTGGTCAAGTGATATTAAGGCTGATCACGGTGATGTAAAAAACAAAAACAAAGACACTTGCCATAGTACTGATGTCAAAATACATCAGCGTTATGACGCCTTTTCTATCAGTATAGTTTATTAGTGAGAGGTTTGCGGGTTCGATTCCCGCCAGAAACTCTGGTCTCCTGCAGACAAGCGTAGAGCTTAGCGGAATTAGATTAAAAAAAAAATGTACCTTGGCCCTGCATAATGGCAGATTTCACTGTAAAAAATGTTGAGATCTGGTCACACTACCTCTATGTTTAATTCATAAAGTGTATGACTGGGCTGGAAACAATAACACTATTGCACTTTCTAGCAATTCTCAATCCCTTATAAATTAAAAGTCAATAACGTATTTTTACATTACAAATACTTAACCCATTATAACTTTATAGAAAAAAAATATAATTTATTTATATTTTTAATAATTTTTTTTTTTATTGTTATTGTCAAAAAAATTTTTTCTCAAACTATTTATGTTTGTTCGTTTTTAAAAAAATCGCGGCATATAATTGATTAAATTATTGTTTTCAAAAGTTAATCAGTAAATTGTCTATTGCAAATGAAATACAATTTTTAATTACCGGAACAGTTTTTCTGATTACTGACAACTGTTTTAGTAGTCAGTAAAACTTAACTGAATAAAATGCGGTGGTAGTCAGTAAAAATTTACTTGTGATGAAATTTTAATTGCAAATTGCATAGTTAAACATATTTTAAGGGTGTGAAGATAAATTGGTAGTTAAATACGTCCCACACCTCTGTTAACTACATTCCACACTCTGTTAATTATGGAAAATTTTTAAAAATTATTTTTTTTTAAATAAAAAGCAAAATTATTTATAACTTTTAATTAATAAATAAAGAAAACATAATACATTTTAACTGTTTTCGTATACATTGGAAAAAATTAATTTAAATGAAGAATGTGGTTCAGTACTTATTGTCTATTTTCAGTTATTTTTAAGGGCATTTAGGACAGACCTGAATGTGGTTCCGAGACATCATTAGAAAGCTTTAAGGGAGTAGATTCGAAAACTATAATGAACATTATTCCGGGTTTCTCAGGAGTCAAGTTACGAGGGGTGGACTCCCTAAGAGCTTTCTAACGATGTCTCGAAACCCCATTCAGGTCTCTCATAAGTGCCCCGAACTGATGTTCGAATATAAAGGTATTTTAGTTTTTTTCAATTAGTTCACCCCTCGTAGCTTGACTCCTGAGAAACCCGGAATAATGTTCATTATAGTTTTCGAATCTACTCCCTTAAAGCTTTCTAATGATGTCTCGGAACCCCATTCAGTAGCTCGTTTCTGTATTTCTCGCATTGCAAAATTTCTCACATTAAGTGTGAAACAAAAAATTCCATCGTTTCTCGATTTGTGAGAAAAAAGTGTTGCTGTATTTGATTGCGAGAACAGACAACACAGATTCTGTTTTAACTGGAATACTTCCAGTAATTAAGTGTCAAATGCAAGCGAAACGTCAACGAAAGAAATAGATATAATAAAAATAGGGCTGCCAGATTTGTCGATTTATCGTCATTTTGACGATTTTTTGTTCCAAAATTGGCAAAGTGCCGATTTGCTGATTTTTTCTGGTGAAGATATTATTCAGTCTTCGAAATAAAATAATTTTAATTAGTTTAATATGATTATATATTCTGCACCACAGAAAAACGATATCTTTAAAAAAACATGGCAGCTTAAAAATTGATGGGCAAAATCAAAATTTCGAAGGAAAACTGTTAAATTTTTATTTCTTTAGATTGTTTAATACATTTGTTTATGTGATCAATACATTAAAATATTACACCATTTTTAATCAATGCACTATAGGAAATTTTGGCCTTTTTTTTTGGCAAGTTCAATATGATATTTTGTTACACCTTTAAGCGATATTTTCAGGAAAAAAACAGTCTGAAATTTTAAATTGTTATCGGATTAAAGAGAAAAATAAAATAAATAATTTTATGTATATATGTATAAAATATGTATTTTACCCATGAACTTTACCAATTTTTTTGATTATGTTTTAATAAAAATCGAACAAAATTTGTCAAAATTAATTTTAAATTGTCCGATTTTTTTTTTATTCTTTCTTAGGAAATTAACGATTTTTTCAAAAATTTATCTGGCAGCCCTGCATAAAACGAAAAAAACGAAAGCAATGAAGGGCTTAAAAAAATTAAAATAACAAAATTTAACAATTGTGTTTTATTTATTTTCATCATTAAAATTCTTTCCCTTCAAATAAAAAAAAAATAATAGACATACTTGCGTACATAGATACATAATTTGTGCTCCATTTTTTAAATTTCATTTTTCTCGCATCAATTTTAAATGTAACTTATTTTGACAGTTCTTGTGAGAAACTTTTAGCAAAATATTAATACAGAAACACTTTTTCTCACATCCTTCCAATAAATGCTGGAAAATTATTTAAATGACAGATAATTCTCCCAAAGTAAATATACAGAAACACTTATGTGAGAAAAACCATTTTTTGTTTCATATTGCACTGTTTTTGTTATAATTCACTTTTTTACGATGCGAGAAATACAGAAACGGGCTACAGGTCTGTCCTAAATGCCCTTAAAAATAACTGAAAATAGCCAATAAGTACTGAACCACATTCTTCATTTAAATTAATTTTTTCCAATGTATACGAAAACAGTTAAAATGTATTATGTTTTCTTTATTTATTAATTAAAAGTTATAAATAATTTTGCTTTTTATTTAAAAAAAACGAATTTTTAAAAATTTTCCATATTTAACAGAGTGTGGAATGTAGTTAACAGATGTGTGGGACGTATTTAACTGACGAATTTATCTTCACACCCTTGCCTCTAAACATGTTATGGTTAATAATGACAATAATTTGTCTACCACTAATACTACTATGGTTTTAAATTAACAATAACCTTTTTTTCATTTCCAAGAACAATAAGTTCTGGATGATAAACAACCATACTATAATTAATGGCAAACATGTAGTGTTCGGCGGGTACCATAATTTGGTTGGTGGCTTCGTGACAGAGGACGTAATTAAACCATATTTTGGTTACTGGTGACAATAATATAGTTAGAATATCTTAAACATTTTTCTTTAAAAATAGTTCTGTTGGATATGACTATTTAAAAAAATTACACGCAGAGAAAGCGTGTAAAAATATATTTTTCCTAATCTGAATTTGTAGAACAATTTTTTTCATTTGCTAGAAATTAAAATCTATCCGAAAAACAAAAAGCTTAGAAATGTAAAATAACAATTAAAATGAACGTTAACTGATGCTCTTTTTTACATTTCCCTTATTTGTCAATTTGTATGGATTACTTATTATTTTTTCATAGTGTTAGTAAAATGTTACTGGTAATGCAAATTAAATCTTTTTATTAGTAATCGGTAAAGGTTTAAGCGTAAGCAAATTATATTGGAATATCAATAAAAAGGATAGTAACGCAAGTTTTAAAGATACAGATATTGATTTGGAAATTTGGTGTATCGATTGCATCCTATAGATTTATAAAATTAATAAAGTTACCCGAAATGCAATTTAAACAACATTAGGAAGTATGTATTATTAACCGAACCAGATATAAGAACCACTACCGAAATTAAATGATTGATTCGAAATGGATTTACATGAGTACCTGTGGTATTTTTCGAACTGGACCAAAATAATGCGATTATTAACGCTCCCAACACATACAAGTACAAATTTATATGCTCGCATCTTGCTGTATTGATATTACTGGCTCAATCTTACCTCCACTGCCGAAAAGCAAGTGTCATCTGAAACAGGGCCTAGGGATCTCCGTGGGCAGACCTATATTTTAAACTATGTGCGAAAATCAGCACTTCGCGCTGACTTTTTTTTAGATCTCCTCATCCGCTATTTTCGCTATAAACCACATCCACCCAGTTATTCCCGAAGGAGAATTACAAAGAACCAGACCAGGACGGAAGCCCCAGGGCTACTGATTTCCATGGTACCAGATAGCTCTAATTAGTCGTGATCAACCTCTTATAAAGAAGGAAGGCCTGCTAATTTTGATTCTGTCAAATTATACGACTGGTCCTTATTTGACTTTAAACTCTTTTTTTAAAAGCTGTACCTTCTAAATGTTTAAATATAGCAAGAAAATCATTCAATAAAAATTTCGAATCGATATTTTAAATATCACAGAAAAAATTATCAGTAGTTTTTTATAAATTTAAAATTTGTTTAAAAAGTATTTCAATTTAATTAATGTGATAATTGAATCAATAATTTTTTAGGTGAAAGAAAATTAAAAATATCATTTTGATTTAATTAACATTTTTAAAGTTTCTTGATAATTTTTTTAACTAAAATTAAAAATATCATTTATCGAAAAAAAATCACAATTTTCAAATTTTGTAATTTTAAGTAATCATTTTGGTAATAGGTGCAAAATCAACAAATTGCTTGCTTGATTCTATGAATTTGGTGATTGGAGAAAATTTTTAGTTTTTTCTGTGATTGCATCGCCAATTTCAAAGAATTTCTATTTTGGAAAATTGTAGAAATTTTTTTAAAATTTATTAAGCCGAAAAATTTTGGAGTCGGAGTCGCAAGTTTTTGTGGGTACTTTCACTCCTACACCGGAACACAAACCTCAACTCCGCACTGGTTCTAAGGATGTATACCTATACAAACACGAGGGGGGGGGGGGGGGAATTATATTACATAATATTGTATATTTTTACACAGAAAAAATTAAAAATTGTCTCTTATCACCAAATTCAAAGAATCAAGCAAACAATTTGTTTACTAAAAATTGTAAAAATTTTAAATTTTTAATATGTTTTCTTCAATAAATGATATTTTTAACTTTGATTAAAAAAATGATCAAAAAACTTTGTCGTTTCAAACAAAGTGTTAATTGATTTCATTAAATATAGCTAAGGTTTTGACAATTCCCAACAACAATTCTACAGGTTTAAATTATTTTATTTTTAACGAAAAAAGTCGATTAAGATTTTTTGTTATTTAATTAATATTTTCATTAAAAAAATATTTCAAAAAACCTAAAATGTTAATTAAATCAAAATAAAATTTTTATTTTCTTTAAACTAAAAAATAATTGATTCAATTATCACATTAAATAAATTAAAATACTTTTTAAACAATTTTTTTTAATTGATAAAAAACTACCGATATTTTTTTTTGTATATTCTCTTAAAACAGAATTTTTTTTATTGTATTTGTTTGAATTGATATTTTGATGAAACTTGGTTGAGTAAAGTCTTTTTTGACTAAAAATTACGTTAACAAATTTTGTTAAGCTGGGTCCACAATTTTGTTAACGACATAGCTATTCTGCAGCCACCAGAATTGCCTTTTTATACCAGTTACTTTTTTAAAATTAGTTTTGTATACCATTTAAAAATTCTCATATCCATTATTGGTAAATGACGTAAATCAATGATGTCAATGAATGTACTGAGGAGTGGTAAATGTAAACAAGGCATTCTTTGAAATTGGAAATAAATTAATTGTGCAATACATACATAATTACATACATACAGTCAGAGACTAAAGTTTAAATACACACCTAAAATTTAAAGTTTAAAGTGTTTGCGAAAATTTGTGGTATGCAGTTTTATTTCTCTTCATTGATAATATAAAACAAAAAAAATATTGACTTCATAACGAGGACAAAAGTTTATATACATACATAATGAACTTTTCTATAAAAAATTACATCTCTTGAATAATAAAAAAATTAACCACTGCAGTACTCAGTTGGATCACGCTGACTTTCAGTGACATCTTGCAAGCGGCACCAAATTAATTTCGGAAGTCATTTTTTCTGACCACACCTTTTGAAGAGCACGTTTTAGTGATTCCTTGCTAGAAATTGCTTCGTTTCTTAATTTTAGCATCATTTTATCCCAAACATACTCTATGGGGTGCCCCGGTAGGCTAGCTGGTAGTGAGATAGTCTATCAGTACCGGGGTTGCGGGTTCGATCCCCGCCAGAGACTCTGGTATCCCGCAGACAAGCAAAGAGCTTCGCTGGATTAGCGTAGGAATAATAATAATGTAAAACAGGGGTTTGGGGAGGGCTATGGAGCATAACACATAGAGCTGCTGTGGAGCATAACAAAGCAGCGTTGATCCATTATGCTTTCAACGAAAGCTAAATTACCACCATCAGCTGTTCCATAGAGCCCCAAACCATTACGCTTCCACCTCTATGCTTCACAGTAAGAGTTTAAGTTTTTGTTTGGTAGCCAGTATTAGGTTTTCAACAGACTCTTGATCGCCCATCGCTTCCAAACAAATTAAAGTTACATTCATGACTAAAAATAATAGTTGGTCAAAATTCCAATTCTCTGTTTTTATACTTATTGGCAAACTCAAACCTAACCCCTTATTTTTTCCAATTATGAGTCGTTCTCCCGTAATGCTCTTTGAACTGTTTTTGGATGGACATGCTTATTTAAAGAATTAGCAATATCATTCGCTTTTTTGGCTGTGCTTACACTGGGATATTTCTTTACTTCTCGTGGGACATGGTTGCATCTCGATTAGAAAGTGTTTTTGGTAGGCCGCTTCTAAACATATTTTCAATTGAAGTTGTTTGTTTATAATTTCTAACGATGTGCTCGACGCTGAAAAATTCATAAATTTTCCAATTCCTCGATAGGATGTTCACTCTTAAAATATTTCAATTATTAAAGATGTTACACCGAATTCCATCTATTTTCTTTTTACCATAGTCTCTTTAAAAGTTTACAATTATGCAACACAAAAAAAAAAAAAAAAAAAAAAAACTAATAGCAACAATTGGACGATATATCTGTGGTTTTCATGAGTAACCGCGTATGTCTTAAAATTAAATTTTTCAGGAGAGCGGAAAAAACCTGCTAGATCGAACTATGGGCTAGGTATGAAACTTTTTGAAATTGGCCATTACGTAAAGCAATCGGAATTGGTCCGTTTAAAATTAAGCAAAAAATGGCATCAACATCTCAAAATCAAAATTAATGGACATCGCGGTTACCCATGAAAACCACAGATATTATAAATATGACAGACAAAAATAAAATACGGGAACATAAAATGAAGAAATGATAATTCATTAGATAAACTTCCAAGCGTATTTCAACTTTTGTCCCCGTTATTTTCATGTTTTTTAAAAATTACCGTTATGTATACATTTAAATCAACATTTTTTTTTAGTTTTTTATTATCAATGAAGAGAAACAAAATTGCATACCACAAAAATTTTCAGAAAAACTTTAGTTTCCATTAGTCCATAAGGGTGAGGATGGTAAATCTTACTCTAAATATATTTTCTTTATTTAATTCTTAAAACTATTTAATGTTATCTCTTAAGAATAATAATGTTCAATTCTGAACACCCAATTTTAAGTGTGTATTTAAACTTTAGTCTCTGATGTATATGTCGGGTGATTCATTGTGAGGTTTGATAACTAATGTAAAATAAAACACATAAATTTCAAAGTGAACTTTAACTGCCGTATTCATAAAAAACAAAATAGATTTCAAACGTATTTTAAAACTAAATTTCCATACAAATTTTTCATAAAACAGATTTCATATCCATTTTAGTTTTTTATGAATAAGGCGGTAAATTTTTTTTATCGGTTAAAAGAACAATTTATGGCATTTACTGTTTGAGGTGGTCGTCTGAGGTGTTTATTCAGAACGTACTATTTCAGGCGACTTGTTCAAGCATAGCGACTAGTATCTCGCTAATAACACGAGTAAAGTTGACTTCCAAAGCGTCAATCGTAGGTTGCTGATTCCTAAAGACCTCGGGTTTTACATATAGAAAAGAAAATAGTCCAACGATGTGATATCGCACGATCTAGGTGGCAAATTTACCGTAGAAAAACCTGAAATTTAATGCTCACCAAAATGATTTCTTGACAATGTCATTATTTCACGCGATGTATGGCGTGTAACACCGTCTTGTTGAAACCAGAGCTCACTGAGACCATGCGCCTTTATTTCAGAAAGCAGGTAGTCCGTTAACATGGTGCGATTACGGTTACCATTGACGGCAACATTCTAATCTTCCGCATTTTTGAAGAAATATGGACCAATGGTTGTACCAGCCCATAAAGCACACCAGACCGTTATTTTCAATGGATTTAATGTCAGCTCTTGGTACTCTTCGGGTTGCTCATCAGCCTTAATACGGCAATTTTGTATATTAACGTATCCATTTAGCCAGAAATGTGCTTCATCACAGAACAAAATTTCACGATAAAAGACATTTCTCGCAGAAGGCTGATTTTCGTAATACAGCTGAACAATTTGAAGACGCTGTTGTAGTGTGAGTCTTTCCATTATAACTTGCCAAACGATACTGAACAAAAATGACAAAGAAGTATGATATGAGTCACGGGAGATCTGTTGAATATTGAAAATCAAACCTTACGATAAATCACCCTTTACATATGTATATGTTAAAATAAATTGACCAAGTAATTTGAATAATGAATTTAAATTTTAATTTAATTTTTTAAATTTTAATAATTTGATTTTAATAAGATTGTTTAAATTTATTTTTTGACATAGTTAAATTAAATTGTTGATGTTTTTTCATGAACAATTGTTATTTTTTATTGGTACTATTGTAAAGTTTATAAATATTCTTAATATCTTCCACATCATATATGAATACAATAATTTTTTAATTTAAAAAATATGTGTATATGTACATATTTGAGGTCAAGGATCATATGCAAAAATGCAAGCTTTTTTTATTATAAATATGTAAATTTTGCAAAATCATGGTAAGTTTTATTTTATGAGTCAGTTATTTAATATAATTTGTTTTAAGAATCTAAATTTTATACTTTGAAATAGGTATAAGATGGCTGCTAAATACTGCAAAAAAATAAAAAATTTTTTGTAATAAATCCGATAATATTTAATTCGATTCATAGCGATTTCTCTTAATTTAAGAATAATGGGTTGATGCGATTACACTAGCCAACAAGGTTTTGGACTGGAGCAACCAAATATCATTCCTAGGGTAATTTGGTGGGCTGAATTCGAATCTGCAATTGGTTTTTTCTATCACTTCAGGTTTTCGAGATACAAAAAAAAAAAAAAAAATGTTTTTATTCGTTTTTTACATAAACAATTCATTAGTTTATTTAAAATCAAGGAAGTTTCAAAAGTGAATGGCGTTATTTGAACGTCGTTCGTATTTTGTTGGTTCGGTTTCACGTATTAGAGTGCAGCAATAGTCTCCCAGCATGCTTTTGTCCTAAAATCCTTAATAATTCCTTTCAATTTTCATTGATTCGTAGTTTTTCTTTGTATTAATGGCATGAGCAATTGGTATGGATGGTTTTTCATTCCCATTATGCAAAAGAAGAGCCTTTAAGCTGTACTTAGAACCATCAATAAACAATCTCCATTCAGTTTTATCATATGGCTGGTTCATTTTTTGAAGTAAACCATCAACATCAGTACAGTATAGAATAGTGTGTTTCTTTTCAAAATATGCAGCCAATTCCAAGCTTCTATCTCTATAGATTGTTACTTTTGTCCCAACTGCAAGATGTTCCCACTGCTGCATGCGTGAAGCTAGTAATTCTGCGTCTTGCTTCGTTAAATGTAAATCCCGAATTAGATCATTAGATCAGCTCAGCTTGAGTCAGTAAATGGCTTTCATCATCAGCCTTATACAAACTACCACTGCTGGTAAAAGATGTTTCGGACTCACTGGGAATGACTGGTAATGGACCATTTGGCGGACGTTAAACTGGTTTGGAAATTTCAATTTTTCATATTGAATCCAGCAATAACAATCAGCTGGGTGGTTACTTGACTCTCCAAAGTACTGGAATAGAAAAATCGAAAATTCTTGGCATTTGACCAATTGTATAAAACTGTTCTGCAACTATTGTAAAACATTGTCGGTGGTCCATGGTTTGTCCAAGTTTTTGACAGCAAAACCAAAATAATGTAAATATGCATATTTTAATGATTTTGATATTGCATATCCTTTTTTCCCTCCAAATATTCACCGCACACAAAACAAAAATAGCTTGAATCAGTAACACACGATATCCCTGACATGCCGAAACGATTATGAAGATTTAAAATGAATGGGGGCTTCTGTCATATTAATAATTGTGAAATTGTTGTCAGTATTGACTGTTTTACAGTATTGCCAGCATGCGATAAAAAACGTGAACAAGGCGTGATAGCCCAATTTGTATGCCAGATTCGAATTCTGATTAAGGGCGTAATAAACCACATAAATAGCTTGGCAAACATGTCACAATTTTACGTTTGTACAAATATTTTGTGTTGCTAATTGGGGTGTTTGCTGTTTAGACAAACAATTGAAGCAATGTTTGTAGAAATATTAAAGATTTTTAATATTTGGCAGACATGTTGGATATTTGTCAAACTTTTTGTTGAGTCTAGTGCTAAAAGTAATCATTTCAGCGAAAACTTTGCAGAGTAAAGACGTAGAAGAATAAGCATGAAATCATTTTCAGCGTAAATTGTAATTTTTTTAATAGCATTGTTTGCCCCAAAACAGCTCGTTGTTAGAGTACTCTTTACTCCAAAAATATTTTTTTTTTGCATTTATATTTTTTCTCCGTTTTAAACAAACAGCGAGCCAAATTGCCGCAACACAATCGTCGTCTTTATTCATTGAAAATAAAACAAAAATGAAAAATTGATGTTTGTACGAAATATGATTGTGTTGTTTATTGGCCAACAGAAGCAAAAACAAAGTACATGTTTGCCAAGCAATTTGTGTGGTTTATTATGCCCTTTAGTTAAAAAATATGCTTCGTTTCTGCAGTCAATTTTTATACAAATTTGAAGACCAGTGTTATTAAAGAAGAATTTGGATTTTGCGCTATTAGAACACATTGGAGTCAATCTCTGGGACGTACACAGAAAGAAAAAACTTCTATTAAATTTAGGCCCTAATCATGAAATACGCAACGCAACGCCAAAGAATTACAATAGAAGCACAAACAATGTCATAAATATTTTGTAATTTGGTTGTTGCTTTCTGAATTACGTTCGAAAAGAGTTTCTTTCCATATGCATGCATACGTGTGTATTTGTAAAACTTTGTTGTAGAAAGCACAACAACACTACAAAAGTAGATAAAAAACGGTTTGCTTGTTTTATGTAGAAACAAAAACAACACTACAAGACAAAAAGGATAAATAAGAATAAAAAATTCCCGCATTCTTTTTGTTAAAATTATTGAGCTAAATGCATCAAACTTTCAAAGTATAGAGAATGATTACGAAACCATATTGGGCATGTCTTACGCCTTACCTAAACAAGAGCGGAAAGAGGAACGTTTTCTTCCGCGTAGAGTTTACGCTGATATGCCATATTTAAACAAGAGCGTCAGCGTTGTGTCACAAACAGTAGTGCTAACTTTCGTGCTTACTAAAACCCTCACAAAAGAACCAGAAAATGGAATTAAAACCGTTAGTTTGGCCTAAAAATAGCTAATTTCCAATTATTTATTATCAAACTATAAAAACTGGATTGTCAAAACCACAAATATAGCAACCCTGCTCATTTTAACACGCTGTCAAAATCGGGGTTTCCAATTGCAAAGCGTTGACGCCGCGCTCATTAGGGACGCTTCATACAAATTGTATGAAATCGCATTTTCGGATTATTTCAAGGACAAATTTGGTTTTAATACCAAATTAGAAAATCTTGAATCAAGCAAACAGTTTGAGATTGATTTTTATCTCACTTTTACTAGAGTTAATTCCGTTTTCGGTAAATTTTAAGTACGGAGCACTTAAATTAATGAATCAAGCATTCTGTACATCATTTAAGGTAATCTGTACTTACCGCAGTATTGACACCGCTTCGGCTTATATGAAATTCGGATGGATTGTTTTTCGGTTCAGTGTATGTGTTTAAATTTTGAAACAGATTAAGTTTCTAGGGCTTAAGCTAAATTAAATAGTTTTTGCTTACATAACTACGCTGAAAGAGAATCTTATAATAGAACCGGGCCTGTTACGATAGTATCGCAGCGAAAATTTCCCAATGAGCTGATAATAAACTCCATACTCCGTTGGGCTTCCCAAACCTAATTTATCCGGGAAAACAAAAAAAAAAAATTCGAACACTTTGTTTAGCTCATTTTTTTTTTAAATCACAGACAGTATTTTTTAATTAACAATATAAAATAATCATAAATTAATTATTTTAAAACATATTTTTCAAATTATATTATTATAAATTATTCGACCATCCATTATATTATTTTTAATTTCTATAAATTTTATTTTATTCAACCTTTACTTTTAAAATTGTTGTATAATTATACAACAATTTTTAATTTTTATTTATGCAAAAAAAATTTTTAAAAATTTGTTTAAAAAATATTTTCAATCCTGGAGACGTAACACAAAGGAGTTACGATTATTCGAAATAAAAATAAAGATTAACTTTTTTATAAAATAAAGAAAAACCATAATATTTTTCAAATTCTTATTTAGTTTTAAAGACGTAATGGCTTCGTTTAAGTAACAAAATTGGCACCATTTGTTAGGAAACAATTTTATCAAAAAAAGTTTGATACTTATTTTTATAGAAGATGTACAATCTATGGAACAATAGATTACAAGGAAAATATAAATGAACCTTCAACATCAGCATTTTATTGCACACAATTTACTATACACATTTAGTTAGCCGTAACATGGACATACTAAGGGCTAATAAATCAGAGCAAGTTAAACTGTCTTTTTGGTTTAAAATGTGTTTAAGCCAACAAATCTATAAATCAGAAAACATATAAACCATCTTTAAACGCATAAAATTCGGCGTTTAAACTACCAATACAAACCATATGAATTTGTCAACATTTATCGTAGTGCTGCCACATGTTACTTTTTAAACTACATATAATAAACGGGACACTGATTTACAACTGTTGAATTTAAACTACATATAAATTTAAGTTTAGTTCAACTAAACCAGCGTTTAAACACTCACTGATTTATTAGCCATAAGAATGTATGTCACAATTTTTATTTAAATATAAGAAGTGAGCCATGAAGTCTACCATATTTTTCTACAAAACGTAAAAGGTTACTTTAGTTTTGTATAGAAAATCATGCGAGTACTCGTGTTTTCGTTATAAATTATCATGCGACATCTAAGGGTTTCTAAAGAAAAATAATGAAAACCACTGTTTAATATAGAAAACTTATATCTGAAAACTAATATAGCTACTTTGTTTTATTATAAACATTTAAGCAGCTACTAAAATTTTTTTATAGAAAATCATACGGCTGCTAATTTTTCTATGGAATAGCTACTTTTTTATTTTGTCAAAAAGCATGCGGCTACTTTGGTTTTCTATAGAAAATCCTATGGCTACTTTGTGTTTTTAAAGAAAATCGAACGGCTGCTTTTCTTTATCATCGAAAATCAAGTGGCTACTTTGGGCTTCTATAGAAAATCACACAGCTACTATGGTTTTCCATACAAATTCATACGGCTACATTGCTTTACTACAGAAAATCATTCGGCTACTTACGTTTTCTATAGCAAATTTAAGCGGCAACTATGGTTTTCTATAGAAAATTATAGGGCATCTACGGATTTCTTAAACAAAAATTATGGAAACCATGGCTTAATCGAAAATCAAGTGGCTACTTTAGGCTTCTATAGAAAATCACGCCGCTACTATGGTTTTCCGAACAAAATCATACATCTACTTTGGTTTCCCAGAAAAATTTAAGTGGCTACTAAAATTTTTTTATAGAACACAATGCGGCTACTAAACTCTATATATTGGCTACTTTGCTTCTCATTCAAACGTCATGCGGCTAATTTGGATTTCTATAGAAAACATTTGGCTATTTTATTTTTTTTAGAAAATCATACGGCTACTTTGCTCTACAGTAGAAAATCATGCGTCTACTTTGGTTTTCTATAGAAAATCACACGGCTATTATGGTTCTTTACAAAATCATGCGGAAACTAGAATTACTATATTTATTTTCAGTAGATGGTCATACGACTACTTTGGTTTTCTATAGAAAATCACGCAGATACTTTGGTTTTCTATACAAAATTATGCTGTTACTTTGGTTTTCTATAGAACATCATAGAGACTGCTAAGGTTTTCTAAAGAAAATTATGCGGCAACTATGGCCTCCTATAGAATTGCTACTTTGATTTTCTGTAAACTATCATGCGGCTACTGCGGTTTTATATAGAAAACCTCGCGTCAACTTTGGGTTTCTATCGTACTACGGCTACCTTGATTTTCTGTAGAAAGTCATCCGGGTACTATCGTTTTCTATAGAAAATCATGCGGCTACTTTGGTTTTTTTTTAAATCATACGGCAACATGGTGTCTTAAAAAGGTTTTGTCGCTACCATAATTGTCTATAGAATATCATGCGTCTACTTTTGATATTTTTTTTAAACTTGTGACTCTTACAGGCTGTTCGCCGATCGGCGAACGGGCAGTTAAACAAATTTAAATACCAAAAGCTTAGTAACTTATAAACTTCTGTTTTGAGTTGAACTTTATTTCATTTCAGACCATTTTATTAAAGGCCTTCTTTATTTTAATAGAAAAGAAACACTCAAAAATATTTAACTCGCTGAAAAAATATACTTATTCGATTAGATAATTTTAATATCAATTCCTTGTTTATTTCTTCGTCTTGCCAAGAATTTAACAAATTTTTATAATTCTCTACTAGAGTCCAATGAAATACAGTGGGACCTCGATTATTTGTAATTCTATGAACTAGCAAAATCAATAATACGGGAAATAAAACTTTTTTTTTTGAAACGCCCAACCTCTATTATCCGGAATTACAAGCAAACAATCAAAGACATTTTGAATAAAACAAAGGAATTTAATAATGCGGAAACATCTCGGACTCTACTTAAAGTCCAGCAATGTACTATTTTTTATCTTAATATTTCTTGCACATGTACAAAATATTTAAATAATTTCGTTGTTCTATTAATATGTACATATTTATGAACGTACATACCATAATATTCGTTTATTCATAAGCAAAAAAAAAACTACTACACAAAAATCTTACTCAATTAAACGGGAAAATTGATTATCCAGAATGCTCCTGAACCCGTACATAATGGATAATCGCGGTCTCACTGTATAATAAATTGTTTGTAAATAAAAATGCTTTTATTACGAGGTCGTAATAAAAGCATTTTTATTTATAAATAGAAAGGTCGAATAAAAACAACTTTAATAAATTGTTTTTGCTAAGAAAAACTTTGACAGGAGGATAACATATTTACGTAAATATAATATAATATACAATGCAATTGAAATAGTGTTGTCCTTGCTGTCAAGGCAAACAGAAATTAAAAGGAGTGTTGGAATTATTTTTCAATCTTAAAAATTTTTTATGGTTTTAATTTTATTGAGGTCATTCTTTTTTGCTTGGGGGAACAATCATGACTATAAACTTTTGTAGGTACAAAGTATAGAAAGTCTTTCTATACTCTTTGTCTGTATTAATTTCACTAGTCGTTTTTATTTATCTTTACATACATCCATTTATATATAAGGGGATGTGGGAATCTATCACCAGTTGCTCATAATATCTGCCAATCCTCCGGAGTAATTTTAAATTTTTTGTGTAAATTTGTAAATTTTTTTAAAAACGTTCGAAAATTATTTCAGAAAGCTTATTATCATATTTATAAAGTAGACTATCTGGATATTACTTCTATTGAGGGAAATTTGCAAATCCATCACATTTTCTATTCTAGAATTTCTAACCAAAAATGCGATTTATCTAAAATTTTTCAAAAGGGTGCAAAATTATTTTAGAAAATCCATATTTAAAAATTTATAATTCGAAGCAACTTTTCTTTATATCATTATCAATATACATCCCTAGGGGAAGAAAACTATCGCCAAACTTGTCACGTGACAGTTCTAAAGTGCTAGGGACCGGTTCTAGTTCTAACACTTTATATGAAGGGGACTTGTCACTTTAACATGGCGATGTCCTAGGAGGGGGCTAATTGGCACCTTTTTGACTCTTTGCAACAGGTCACTGAAATAACCTAAATGCACACATTCAGTTTCAGTTAAAATAATACCTATAGCGGGGGGGCTACTCTCTATTGCGATACGAAAGAAAATGGTAGCAAATCTAGTGATTGATAGATACTCTTTAATGCATTTGAAAATTTGTCTTTCGCATCTTTTTATATTTCTTTTCGCAAATCATCACTATTTATTTGATTTAATTTTTTTTTTATATATTTTTGATATGTGTAAAGATAAATTCGAATTTTACTAGCAAAGACGCAAACCATATTTTTTAACATCGCTCATTTTGCAGCTAACAGAGCAATGTTAACCACTTAACAGTCATGGTTATATACTACGGAGACAAATAATCATGATTTGAATGACCATTTTGGACAAATATGGAGTTGCACACATATAACAGCATATAGAAATGGTAGTCCAGAGGGTCCTAAATACGATTCCAAAATTCACATTTCTGAAATAATTTTGGAATTTCAGAAAATTAATTTTGAAAAAAGTCTTATTATTTTGAAATTTCTGGAGAAGATCAATGACTATTTTGGACAAATATGGAGTTGCACACATATTACACCATATAGAAATGGTAGTCCAGAGGGTCCTAAATATGATTCCAAAAGTGACATTTCTGAAATAATTTTGGAATTTCAGAAAATTAATTTTGAAAAAAGTCTTATTATTTTGAAATTTCTGGAGAAGATCAATGACCATTTTGGACAAATATGGAGTTATATGTGTGCAACTGTTAAGTAATGAGCGATGTTAAAAAATATGGTTTGCGTCTTTGCTAGTTAAATTCGAATTTATCTTCACACACATATGTTTTTGCCATTTCATTACTGCCAATTTGCCCGATTTGTCATTTTTATTGCCAGTATTGCTTCATTTTCAAAAACTTTTGCAAAAGATAGGGAGTATGTATGTATGCATGAGGATGTATTCGCATCGGAATAGAGAGTAGGCCCCCAGATATTGTCCCGAGTGAAACATGTTAATATGATGTTCTTATATTATTTTTGATATATAACTCACAGTTCCTTTATTTAATTTTTCCCACCTAAATATGTTTCTATGCCTATCAAGTAGTAAGCATTGCTCTGTTAATAACAAAATAAGCAAGAACAACAGTTTGGTATGTCTCGACCATGGTGCCAAAGGAGTTTTTATTAAAAAATTGGTAGCCAAATGTTTTTTTTATAGAAGACCCTGGTAGCCACAGGATTTAAAAAAACATATTAGCTATATAATTTTTTTTTTGATAGAAAACCATAGAAGCCACATGATATTTTGTAAAAAAACTTTCTAGGCACAAGATTTTCTATAGAAAACCGTGGTAGCCGTATGATTTTCTATATAATATAAAGATATCCGCTCGATTAAACACAGGGGCTTCTTTGTTAAACGTTGGTAGCCTCATAATTTTAAAAACCATGTTGCCACTGGGTATTCTATAAAAATCAGGGTAGTCACAAAATTTCCTACAGATCCCCAAAGCAGCCACATGATTTCTATAGAAATCCATATTAGATACATATTTTTTTTTTTAAAGCATAGTAGCCACATCATATTTTGCAGAAAAACATGGTACTCACAGGATTTTGTGTAGGAAACCTTGGTAGCCATATAATTGTCTATATAATGTAAAGAAGTGGGTTTTATAAAAAATGGTAGCCAAATGTTTTTTATAGAAACCCCTGGTAGCCACAGTATTAAACAAAAAAAAAAAATATTAGCTATATAATTTTTTTTTTATAGAAAACCATAGAAGCCCATATTTTGTAGAAAAACATTCTAGGCACATGGTTTTGTGTATAAAACCTTGGTAGCCGTATCATTTTCTATATAATAAAAAGATTAAACACAGATTTTCTTTAATAAACCATGGAGCCATAGGTTTTTCTTTAAAAAAAATCATGGTAGCCTAAAAATTTTCTAAAGAACTCAATGGCAGCGACATGATTTGTGTAGAAAACCATTATAGTAACATAATTTCTCTTTATAGAAAAAAATATAGTAGTCATTTGATATTTTGTGGAAAAAAATGGTAACAACAGGATTTTGTGTAGAAAAACTATGGTAGCGGCTTAATTCTCTATTGAAAATTAAGGTAATTTTCTATCGAAATTTAAGGTAACCGATTATTTTTTTTTTAAGAAATATCCCCAATTTTTTTATTTAACATCTGAAGAGCAGAAAATGAATATTTTTTTTGTATTTTTTTATCCAGTTGAACAAGGCGAATTCATGTGTCGATATTACAACAAGTAACAGCACCAAAAACACAACAAGGTTTTTTTTTTGCTTTCGTTGATCGATATGTCAAAAACACAAGCAACTTTTGACATTCCTCTCTCTAAGTACGATAAAAAGTAGCACAGCTGTTCTTTCAACGTCACCTGAAAAATGAATTCGCCTTGCAATTGAATGTACATAATCTGATAATTTACTGAAGTGTACTTATTTTATTTAAAGGAAATTTCAAAGTGTTTTATTTTAAAAAATACATTTCATATTTTATTTAATGTTTTGTTTAAAAACTTGTGTGTTTTTTACGATTATTATGACTAATTGTTTTAGTTGTGTTTTATTGATTAACTAATTCTATATTAACTAATTTTATATAATTAATGTTGATTTTCTACACTGAAAGAATTATGGTTCATAAATCTAGTGAATCAATTATATTAAATTTTTTTCTTTAATCTAATGAAAAATTTCATTACGGAAATAAAATTTTAAACATTTAATGAATTCGCACCACGGAATTGAGTTTCTAAATTTCGTTAAAATTTTTTATTGATTAAATGACAACTTAATATCTCTTTAAAAAATTCCAACTAATTTTAATACGTTATTTCAATAGGTTTTTTAAAATTAAAAAGAACTTTTTATTAAAATAAAGAAAGGAAAGCTTTTGTAACTTCCTTCTTATTTACAATGAAAAATGTCACTACATCAATGAAAACAAAATAAAGTTCCCTAACCACAAAATACTTAAATTTAGAAAATATTTTCTTCATAAAACTTTTCTAAGAACGTATTTTTATTTTTAGAAATAGACACGAAAATTTGAGAAAAAATAGTAACTTTTAATATTTCATAATATCAATGAAAAAAAAATTCATTACGATGATGCCAAACGAAGAATAATTAGTTGAGTGTTTTAATGTTATGACGACGATGACAGAATTGATCTCTGTACGCCATTTTAAAGGGTTTATTGTTAAAAAGTGAGTTTAAAAAGTCTCGGAAAAAATTGCAGACCGCCAAAAAGATCAAATTGCGATCTTTGTCGACAAGCGATAATCTTGCATGTTTGTGCGAAACTTCTAAGCAGTGTGACCATCTTAGCATTTTTGCAGCTTAATTCAACACTTTAAACATAGATTTAGCTGAAAATTTTAATTTTGCACTTTTTTTTATAGCTTTTTTAAAAAATGTGTTAATTTTCTTTTGATTGATTTTAAAAGTTGGGAGGAATTATGTCAGCGATTAAAACGTTTACCCATGTTAAAACAAGAAAATCTACAATAGTTTCTTGATTTTAACTTATTTCGTTCGTATTTAGTAAAATTTTCTTAAATAAAGAAACAATCCATATTTTCTGGTGATTTAGTAAATAATACTTTTCGAAAAACACGTGCGATTTTTTTCAAAAATGATAAAATTTTTAAAAATAACATGGCAAAACTATGTGGACAACAAGCGTCCATTTTTAAAATTAACTGCCAATTTCACGATATCAAAAGAATTTGTTTTTGTTTTCAATGTAGTTGTGCGAAAGAAAGGTTCTTTCGTATTTAGAGAAATAGGCAGTTAATTAAATTTTAAAATCTTTTTTTAAAATATTAAAAAATTTAAAAAAAAATTTCATTTTTAAAAATCGGGACAGCCGAGATTCGAACGGGAAGCTTCCTAAATGAAAGACGCCACCCTTAGACAACTCGACTAGAAACTCTGTTGCTAACAAGGCATTAACGTATAATATTTTAAAGCAACTAGTTGTTTTATATGTATACATATAGACAAATCATTTACATACATTTTTAATGTACTGTTATGCGTAAAAAAAAACAACTACAAGGGATTTTATGGGAAAAATTAGAGGCAGTCCTGGTTTTTTTTGATCATATCTCAGCCATTTGTGGACCGATCATGCTGAATTTCAATAGCAGGTAATGGTTGACTATATGTGACATAAATGTAAAACAACCTAGCTCATATCATTTCTGTGGTCTTCGGAAAACACATATCAAACGTAAGACGGACAGACGGACATCGTTAAATGATCTTCACTTCTCATAAGGACCCAGAATATATATACCTTATAGGGTCTAAGATCAATATTGTAGAAATTACAAACGGAATGACAAACTTATACAAAAAAATCTCACATTCTTTTCCTTTAATCAGTGATGCCAACTTAGTGCCTTTGGCACTATTTATGGTGCTTTTTGATGCCTCGAAACGTCAAAATTGTATCTTTAGTGATTAGGTGATTTTTCAATTTTACGTTAATGCCTTTAGTGCTTTTTACAATTTTTAGTTTTTTCTACAATTTTTTAATTAATTATTGATTAAAAATTTTGTTAAGTGTAAAAACATTCTTTTAGGCCCTAATCATGTAAAACGTAACTCAACGCCAAAGAATTACATTAAAAGCACAAGCAATGTCATAAATATATTGTAATTTTTTTGTTGCTTTCTACAGAAATTCATGTACCGTTTTAAAATTTTAAACGCCACAAGCTATGGAGCGTTTTAAATTTTAAAACGCAATGTGAATTTCTGTAGAAAGGAACAACAAAATTACAGGGCCTTAGTATGGCAACTTTTTATTAAGTTAACTCACTACAAAGGCATCGCCTAGACTTGCAGTTTTTGTTGCAGCAATTATTGAGTTAATTGGTGAGATAGGTGAGAAGATTGGGGAGGAGAACTCAGTTTCATGTACTCTGCAAACAGCGTTGCCATATTTTTTTTTGAAAATAACTGCATCTTAAGAAAAAAAAAACTGAATTTAACTTAAAAAAAACTGCACATAATATATATACATATATACATAGCAAAAAATATATATACATATATATATATTTACTTAATTTTTTTTAACATACGTGTAATACAGAAACCATATTACATAAATTATTAACAAATAGAATCTGGGAATTTAGTTCTCATGTTGAGTTTTATTTTTATTATAAAAAAATTCTTTACATTCTGCAGGTATCTTTAGTTTACAATTTATCACACAAACCAAAAAATTCTGATAGTGCATAGAAAATATTCCTGGAAAATATTGAAGTTATAGGGACTATAAAAGTAAGAAAGCTTTATAAGTTGTTATTTGAGTTAGAATATATCGTCCCCTTAATAAAACAATAGCGTATAATACACTATACATTATACGCTATTGTTTTATTAAGGGGACGATATATTGGAATAATTTTAAAAATTTATAATAACCTGTTTTATTTTTTATAACTTAGGCCGTTGGCAACTTGTTTTGCGTTCAATTATCGATTAAATTGAAGAAAAGAGTTAGTACTTTTTACGCTTTTTTTTTGGTTGAAATAGTGCTTTTTTAGTGCTTTTTACATATCAAAGTGATTTTTGCTCCAAAAAAGTTGGCATTACTGCCTTTAATGATTAATTTAAAATTACGTAGTGGTAAAAACCCTTAAAAATTTAAAGAGAAAAAACAACTCAAAAGTAGAAAAAAACATATTAAATCAATAAGACACATTAACGAAAGTATATTAATGTTGAAATTTTTTATTTTAATATGGAACAATATAAATTTAAAGTTGCCCTTTTTGTAAAAAATTAAAGTAACACAGAACCTGTGTTCGTTAATATTCTACAAAAAACACCTAAGGCGTTCGCGCCAAAACCAACCGTAATCAGACTGATTGGATTTTTGTTAATACTGCATTAGCACAATTCTAAAAGTTATGTTAAAAACGAATGGAACTCCTAAAAAGTCTAACGCGGCGTCGCTTAACCAAACCATTAAGCAGCGTTACCGTTTGCCCGACTAAAGTCGCAATTTGACCCTTTTTAAGCGGTCTGCGACTTTTTGTGAGACTTTTTTTTATCACCGACTTTTGTGACTTATTTAATTTTGTTGCGACTTTTTACCCTTTTTTTGTAAAGCATCTAACTTGTAGTAAATCGTCAAAAAAAGTCGTTTAAATTTTAAAGCAATTCACAGATTTTTGTTCGTTTGACAACATTTTTATCACTTTTTTGCAACCTTTCCATGTGTTTAACATATTCTTCGCAAATTTTCAGTAAAAGTTTCAAAATAACGTTTTAGCAAAAAGGCTTTTAAAAAAATTGCAGTGTTTATTTTACAAAATAATTTTTAGCCACCGAGTCAATGAAAGATGAAGTTTTCGTAAAACATGGACAGGGATGTACGAACATGAGAATATTTTGCTTTAACTTAAAAAATAAAATTTATTTTTTTCTTTAAAAAAGGATTTCTTATTAAAAAGAAAAGGAAATTTGAAAACGAAAAATACGCGTTCAGAGGCAGATAAAACCACGGAGTTTGAGACGGATAACGTTAACATCGCTGCAGGTATTCAAGAGACTGGGCTTAAGCCAGACATGGAGTCAAAGCGGCCTTTTTACAGTGTTTGTAAACAGCTTTTAGTGAACCAAAACAATCATCTTCAGAGACATGGGAAAAAACCGAATAATAATAGGGGGTTTCATGAACAAACTTGCGAGACTTATTTCAAGAATCGCCTTTTTAACTATTGTGTAACTTTTTACAATTAATGTCAATATTTAAGAAACTTGAAATTTGTGTCTAAAAATTAAATGCGTGCTTAAAAATAACTAGATAAAGCCAAAGACTAAATTGCTCTGATTAGTCCAAGAATTTGTTGTTTTAATTGTTGAATTTTAGGTAAATTTACGAAGTTTGTGTTATTGAATTCTCATACAAATTTTGACAGTTCATTTGCGAGAGTGTAAAAATATACAGTTTGCCCAGGTTGCGAGACTTTTAAACGATATCATGAAAATTCTTATGCAAAAGAGGCTTCTGAAAATAAAAAAGTGAAACTGACTGTTTTATTTAATTTTTTTTGTTTTGCTATGCTTTTTATTATTAAAAAAACGTTAAAAAAAAAGATGTTCGACTTTTATTTTCTCAAACGACGTTTTTGTGCGACTTTATTTTTATGAAACGACCTTTTGTGCGACTTTTCAAAAATTCCTAGCGGTAACCCTGCCATTAAGCAAACTGAACGAAACGTAAAACGCGCGAAGGCAAACAAACAAGTACGGCTTATTGCCCTTAAAAAAATAATGGCGAACTGCTTCCTCACTTAGAGCAGTTTTACAAATGTGTTTCTTTATCAATAATATGGCTGTTTGACATTTTGAATTTAAGTTATTGGAATTTTTTATTTTTTTTTTCCATTTTAGAGGGAATGAACATTCACAGATAATAATCTCCTGCTACCATACTTAAAATAAGTTTTCTAAAGACACCAGCTATGATGGCCTAGGTTACTATATATTTATATCACATATAGTCCGAAATAGTTTGCTATTGAAGTTTAGCCATTTTGGTTCACAAATCGCTGAAATATGCACAAAACCACGAATGCCTCTAATTGTTACCCTTGAAGCTTTACCTTTTAAATTCTCCTTATAAGCTATGAACTTCATTGTAAACTTAAACAATTATTCTTGTAGTGAAAGCATTGCCATGAGTGGCAATTTATTGCGCAATGATTGCTCTTCTGATTGCTTGGGCAATTATTGCTCAATCAATCAGCAATATCAGCTGTCTTTATCTGACATTACATTTCTCTATACGTTTGCATATGGCAAAGCAATTTCACGTGTTCACCAGTAATATAATCAGCAACTATTGCGCCATTATTCTGCCATTGTTCTGCCGACGTTTTTGCTTGTGCTTAGCAAAAAAATTTGCTTCGTGGAGATCCAGCGTTAGGTCTACGCGCTGAATTCGGAGAAATGCTGCTTTCATAAAAAAATACAAGTAAATATATTGCACTGCAACTTTGTTTTATTAAAAAATAATTTGTCATTTTTGTTTTGTTCTTTAAACATGTAAAATAGATAAATAAATTTCATAGGTTTGGACAATGTGTGGTCAAAATGACAGCTGAAATTTGTCAATATACCAACGATATGTTATCAAAAATAAAAACAACATGTTGTCGGAAAGACACCATTATGGTGATAATATACTAATATTTTATTTTCGGAATAAGACCAAATGGTGACAAAATAACAATGAAATGTTTAAAAAATGTTGACACCATCCGTTGTCAAATTGAACACAAACGTAGTTAGCTCACTTTTGACAACGGATGGTGTCGATTTTGGTATTTATATATCGGATTTTTTGCACTGTGTTTGCGCTTTAAATTAACGAAAAGTTTCAGGTTTAGGGCGCGTGTGAAACGGTAGCAAAGTTCAATTGTAAGTAAAATTTTGACATTTCTGAGGTGAATAAAATTTCACTTAACCCTGAAATTTTATTTACCTCAGCATTTTTAACACAACTAACTCAATTTTTGACACGCAGACAATTAGAAATTCTCTCTAGTACTTATGGAAACAATTTGTCATGATTATTTAAGAACTGAACAAAAACACTTTTTAAAAATTATTTTAAATGAAAAATTTGTTTTTGTTTACATAAATACTACCAACGTTAAAAATTAACAAATACGATTTTTATGTAAATATACACTTAATAAAAAATAATCGGCAAAAAAAAATTCCATTTTTAAGGTTAAAGCTTGTTTTTTTCTTACCAATTTAATTAAAATTGGTATACAAACTTTATTTTTGACAGACTTTGTTCTCAAATTTTAATAAAAACTACAGTAACGTTATAAAAATACTTAAACAAAAAAACAAAACTGCAAATATTTGGCTTATTTTTAAGGCGGTTAGCAATTATGTAAATAACAACTAAAACTAATTTTTTATTTATATAAACTCTCACAAGTGTTTTGGTACAGTTCTTAAATCATTATAAGAAATTGTTTCCATAAATACTACAGTTTTTTCCCCGAACTTTTGTCACTTCTCGGGAAAGCGGAAAAAACATTTTGAGTACCTTGAGTACCATTCTAAATTTGATTTTGAATGTTTTTGTCATGTTCGGTACCTACATAATCTGTAGATCCACAATGATCTACACTCACAAAAAATATCGAGTAATACGTAAGTACAGACTTTTTTAAACCGTGTACAAAATACTTAATTCCAGAATAGATATTTTTAGAGGGTAAAATACTTAAGTAACCGCTTTGTAATACTGGTTTGACAGTTAATTGATCTAACATAAAGATTTGAAGTATAATAAACGAAAGGTTTGGAAATAACAAGAACGACCCCGGAGTACCTCTTCCAATATCATTTAAATTCCAAACTTTTTTTAAAAGAAATACATTTTAAAAAATCTATAAAAAATATTAAAAATTCTTTTAAGAGTAGACTTTCTTTGAAAATAGAAAGTTGAGAGTTTTAAAATAAAACCCAGCAAAAACTTTAGATACATTTAACCAACAACATCCCCTACGCATTATCTTTTATTTCTAATCGATAATTGCATCATTACATTCATAGTTGCCAATTTAGCGCTTTAGGCGCCAAAAAGGCGCATAATTTTCCCTTTTTTTTAAAAATTGCGCTAAATAAGCGCTTTTCTGTTAACATTTTTTTAAATTATAGATACCCCACAGTTTTGAACTGTTATTTGCATACATTAAAATTAAGGAACATTAAACCAAAATTTGTTACCATTTCTCAAATACTTTTGAAATGTACACTATATAACTACATACATATCGTCTGGTGTTTATTGGTATGCCGCTTGAAATAAATGATTTATATATAATAAGTGTGTCGTTTTTTTAAGTCCTTAATCCATTTTGCGCATATCGAACATTAATAAGTATAAAGTGATATCGAGACCTATCATTGCCTCATATCTACAATTTAAGAGTTCGGCACTTTTTGTGTTATGAAGCAAATGAACAATGTAAATGTAAAAATATATATTTATATTTGTAATTGTTATGCTGCACGTTCTATTCAAGGAATTTAGATCAAAATTTTTATACCTAAATTTTAAAGCATACAAGAATTTTCAAATAGTTTGTTAAGGGCTTTTTATAATATAAATATTTCTTAATAATTAGTATTGTGTTTATTTTATTGACCAGCTAATGGTTTTTAATCCAAATTTCAAAATTTTAATCAGGCTTAAGTTCATTGAACTTAATTTTCATTAAATTATTTTTTATGAAGAAAGGAATTTTACACCATGAAATAAATTAAAATATATTAAAATTTGCTTTAATAATATTTCATTCTTGACTAAGCTGGGAATTGAACCCATGTTTTTACGGACAGGTTGCCCTGACTATTTTCAATTGTAACCACACAATCTCTTCAGAGGTGTTTGCCGTTTAACACTCACCACCATTGACGACGGATGACGTCAATAGTCAAACATCAATCTCTAAACCAAATGGTGTTTTACCCTGGTAGATCGAAATTTGCTTTGATTGAATGATTACCTATTTTAATTGATTGAGGAAGTACATGTACCTTATTTCTGTTTTTCGAATTTTTGTCAAGAATTTTTCTTGAAATTTAAAGTACATTTTTTTTTTGTTTTTCATGTTTTTGTCTTTCTTTTTCTTGTTGACATTTTTCAGCACAACAAGGACAAATGTAAACATATAGCTCGTGCCTTAGCTGTTAACAATAATTAGTATTGTGGTTATTTTATTGAACAGTTAATAGTTTTTAACCCAAATCCGATATTTAAATAATGCTTAAGTTTTTTTTTTTATATTATTTTGCTTTTATATCATATTAGTTATATATTTTTAGTTGGCTTAAATTATCAGAAAAAGCTTTGTAAAAATTTTAAGGTTTTAATAACAATTGTAGGCAAAAAAAAATGCAGAGGAGAGAGAACTTTATTATGTGATTTTTAGTGACCTTACCGTGCTGATTCTAAATCTGTTCACAGTTTGATTCAGTCACTTCTAGTTAACATTTCGTGTACTGATTTTCATGATTTCATGGCTTATTTTGTTCGTAATATATCTGGATTTTTGATAAATGATAAAAATGTAAAATTTTTGTCCTAATAATTTTTTTTAAAAAATTTTCGAAAACAAATTTTTGAATTAGTGGCGTTATTTTGAAAATAAGAAAAATATTATTTAGATGACTCAAAGGAAGTTTTATTCCTAATCATTTTGTAATTGATCAGCATCGCACAAATCGTTCTTAATTAATGATATCATTAATGATCATTTCGTTCGGTCGTGCTCGTTGTCAACGGACGTGTTTTTTTTAACTCCGCATACGATTCTTTTTTTTTAACATAAATTTGTTAATAATATTTAACAAGCGAATTTGGACGCTCAAAATTAAAGTGAACAATAGAACAAGTAAAAAACAAACAAAAAAATAATAAGTAAAAAAATACATGAAAAAAAAGTATACGTATGAACGTACATACATACATAATACAAATAATCTGTGCAAAAAATTATTAATTCTTTTGGTGTTACAAAAACATAATACATAATAAGAAGAGCACAGTCAACAAAAAAAAAAAAAAAAAAAAAAAATAAAAAAATAAAAACAACGGTGAAAAAAAACCAAAAACAACTCTCTATATGAGTAATAACAATGAATCAATAACAAAAATAAATAATATTCATGCTAGCGAAAGCAATGTGGAAATAAACATAACAACAGAAAACAATAACAACAACCTAACGGCAGAACCATCAAGTGTTACCATTTCAAAGACATTCCTAGTAGGAAATGATACCATGAACTCAAACACAGACGCAACGGAAAACACACAAGTAAAAAATTTTCAAAAACCACAAGTGCAAGTTGGTATGGACAGGTATATAACAGTTCTCAAACGGGGTCGCAGCCCAGCCTCTTCAGCTGTAGCCTCGGCCTCTAAAGTTCCATCTTTTGATAGAATAAATTCGCAAAATCGTTTTGCAATTCTGGAGGATGAATCTTCTGAAGCACCTAACGTCATTAAATCGTCGAAGCCACCCCCGATATATCTTAGAGAGCAAAACTCAAGTGAGCTTATAAAATGTTTAATCTCGGTGATAGGTGAAAATTCGTTTTACGTTGCTGCAATCAAGCGTGGAAATATAAACGAGACAAAAATACAGATTAATCATGAGAATGATTTTCGGAAAATAATTAATAAGTTTGAAGCACTTAAAAAAAGCTTCTATACGTACCAACTGAAAAGCAGTAAAGGTCTTCAAGTTGTGATTAAGGGCATTGACTCATGCGTGGACCCCGACGAAATAAAAACATTTTTAGAAGAAAAAGGCTTCAAAATAAAAAATGTTACAAATATTAAAAATAGGGAAAAAAATCCCCAACCCCTATTTCGAGTGGAGTTAGAGCCCGGCGATGTTAAGCTAAAAAAAAATGAAACGCATCCCATTTACAGTTTAAAATACATCTTGTACAGAAAAATCACGATCGAAGAGCCGCACAAAAGAAATGGACCCGTTCAGTGTTTAAACTGCCAAGAATTTGGTCACACTAGGGCATACTGCCATTTACCCCCTGTTTGCGTCGTATGTGGAGAATTACATGGTACCGTCCGGTGCGACAAGTCCAAAAATGATCCTAATGTAAAAAAATGTAGCAACTGCGGTGGCAATCACACTGCCAACTATAGAGGGTGCCCGGTATATTCGATTGTCAAGCGTTCTGTTGGACAGAAACTTAACCCCCCTCAAACGCAGGCAACTAATCAAGGAAACACGTACGGTGTCCAGATACCACAGCCAAATACTAACAGAACCTCGTACGCTAATGTCTTAAAATCTAATCCTATGCCACTGCAAGGTGATGTACCAAATAATGACGAAATTCCCATTTCTAATTTAACCCGGCTAGAAAAAACCATGGAAACATTAGTGCAAACAGTTAACAATTTCACTAACACAATGGGTAACATGATGCAAGAAATGTTAAGAATGCAATCGATGTTATTGCAAGCTGTACTAAACAAGCCATGAACTGTTTAAAAATTTGCTTTTGGAACGCAAACGGCATCCGCCAACACAAAAATGAACTAGAATACTTCCTTAAAAATAAACAAATTGATGTTATGATGGTTTCTGAAACTCATCTGACCTCAAGAAATACGTTTAAAATCAATGGTTATATATTGTATGATACAAAGGACCCTCGAGACAGAGCTTGTGGAGGTTCTGCCATTTTGATAAAGAACCGAGTAAAACACTACTTAATGAGTGATCATCGTGAAGATTATCTCCAAGCAACAAACATTTGCGTTGAGGAATTAAATCGAAACATAGTAATATCATCATTATACTCCCCACCTAGATTTTCTATATCAGAAAGCCAATATAATAAATATTTCAAATCATTAGGACCCTGCTTCCTGGCTGCTGGCGATTATAACGCTAAACACACTTTCTGGGGGTCACGACTTATTACACCTAAGGGTCGTGTTTTGTTTAACACAATTTTTAAAATGGATCTAAATGTGGTCGCGAGCGGACAACCAACATATTGGCCTACTGATCAGCAAAAAGTTCCAGATGTCATCGATTTTGGAGTGGTTAAAAACATCCCCGCAGAAACGATTTATGTTGAAGCTTCCTTAGAATTATCTTCTGATCACACACCTACAATTCTTACTATATTAAATCCTAATAGAATTGTATCTCCGTCTGATAACTTAGTGACGTCAGCCACTCAAATTAATTGGTTAAAATATAAAAAATATCTCAGTACCCACTGCACTGAAAATATTCCGCTTAGTACACCGGAGAATGTGGATATTTCTATTGTAAATTTTGACAGTTATCTGAAACTAGCTGTTCGACATTCTAGTATAACCCTCAAAAAAACCAAAAATAGTAAAATATATTCTGCAGATGTCGAGCGCCTCTTGACTGAAAAAAGGAGAGCTCGAAGAGAATGGCAATTGCATAGATCCCCTCAACTTAAGAATTTACTAAAAGAGTGCACAAAAAGGCTAAGAAAGTTACTGCAGTCTCAGAAAACGGCTTCCCTGGAAAAATATCTTAAGGAACTTGATGCAACTTCCCAATCAGACTACTCTTTATGGCGTGCAGCTAGAAATCTTAATAGACCAGTTATCACTAAACCACCATTAAGAAACTTAAATGGAAGTTGGGCACGAAATGATGAAGAAAAAGGAAATCTTTTTGTTAATCATTTGAAAAACGTATTTACCCCGCATACATCTCCCGATATTGCAGTCGAGTTGCCACCTGTTGCTGTTAGAGCTGCTGTTCCACTTAGATTTGAGATAAAAGAAATCGAAAAGGCTATTCATGATTTAAACCCCAAGAAAGCCCCTGGGTTTGATAAGATCAGCAACAAAATGCTTTTAGAGCTACCCAGCATAGCAAAGAAAATTATTCTCTTGATTTTTAATGCTATTTTACGCCTTGAATACTACCCACAAGAATGGAAAGTATCCTTAGTTACAATGATACCTAAGCCAGGGAAGGATCCTACAAAAGTTGAGTCATATAGACCTATAAGTTTATTGTCTAATATATCAAAGCTGTTTGAAAAGCTGTTAGTGTCAAAATTAGCCACAATTTTAAATGTAAATAGATGTATTCCTAACCATCAATTCGGCTTTAGAAGAGAACATAGCACAATTGAACAAACCCATCGTATAGTAAACGCCATAAGAAAAGCCTTTGAAGAAAAAAAATATTGTTCCGCCCTCTTTATCGATGTTTCTCAAGCTTTTGATAAAGTTTGGCATGAAGGGTTATTACATAAATTGAAGTTAAACTTACCAGTAAACACACACAAGCTGTTAGAAAACTACTTAATCGGTCGAAGGTTTATAATTAAAGAAGGTGATTTTATAAGTTCTCCTCAGCCAATTGACGCTGGAGTCCCTCAGGGAAGCATCATGGGCCCACTGTTATACTTAATATATACCTCAGACATGCCAACAAATAACCACACCCTAACTTCAACATTTGCTGATGATACAGCTTTTTTAAGCGTACACGAAAACTGTCATGAAGCATCTCGCTACTTGCAGAATCATATATTTGAATTGGAAAAGTGGTTAAAACAATGGAGGATAAAAGTCAATGAGCAAAAATGCGTACATATAACATTCACCTTGCGTCGGGAGTCATGTCCCCCTATTAAAATCAATAATCAATTAGTGCCCCAACAATCGCATGTAAAATATCTTGGTATTCATCTAGATAGGCGCTTAACATGGAAATGCCATATAGAAGCAAAACTAACACAAATGAAACTAAAAGCAATTCAAATTAATTGGCTTATTGGAAGAAATTCTATTCTTAGCCTCGATTGCAAACTCCTACTCTACAACTCTATATTAAAGCCAATCTGGTGCTACGGTATTCAGCTATGGGGCACTGCCTCGGCCTCAAATATCGAAAAAATTCAAAGGCGCCAAAATAAACTCCTTCGAATAATCACAGTCGCTCCCTGGTATGTTAAAAACTCTAATATTCACAAGGATCTCAATGTGCCATTAGTAAAAACTATTATTACGAAGTACGCAGCAAAATATTTAAAAAGGCTTGAGTCGCACCCAAATCCACTAGCTCGAAATATTTTAAATGACAGCGGCCACTCTAGATTAAGGAGAAGAGATACTGCAGGACTCATCCGAAGAGAAGACCGCTAAAAATCTACATATGTGAATAGAAACCGTGAAGAGAAAAATTTTCGTCTAGCATTGGCAGGACAAAAATAAAGTAGTAGTATAAGATTTGATTAATTATTGTTAGTTCATATTTAATATATGAAGATTCAATAAATAAATAATGAAAAAAAAAAAAAAAAAAAAAATTAATGATAAAATGTATGAGCTTTATTTTGGGCGAAATATAAGTCTAGCCCATAAAAAAATCTAGATATGATAGGAGAAACTAATTTGAATTTTGCGCTTTAAAATCTTTATATTTTATATATTTTTGTTTTAAACGATTTTTTTTTGACAACAATTCCATTAAGTTTTGTATTTAAATTTTATTTAGCGCTGTTAAAGGCTAGTTTACACTATCACACATTTCATACGTATTCCATAATACTTTGTTAGATGGAAATCTAATGAGTTTTATTGTGACTGTCAAAAAATCTAATGTAACATTACAGTTTGTAGTCACACTATCACACATGAACATGCTTTTGTTAAAATGCAACCCTGATCCAATCAAAAGTATTAGCGTTTAGAAATTTTTCAAAAAACGATTAAGTCGTATGGGATGTCAAACTTTTTTCGTAATACTTGTGACACATTGCATTCACACTATCACACTTTGTCATATTACTTGAGTTTTTGACATGTATTAATACAAAGTATAATAGTGTAATCTAGCCTTAAGCACTTTTTGATAAGGGGTACGGCGCTTTTTGATCAGAAATAGTTCACAACCCTGATTACATTACACCAATTAGAAACTACTTTCTCGTAATTCACACAGAAATTAGGATATGCACGTAGTAGCTCAGTTGTCTAAAGCACCAAAATAAAGAAATCAACAAAACGCGGAAGATCCAAGTTCAAATCCCAGCCGTGGCAGAGAATTTTTTTACACATACATATTCACCCCTATCGTGAATAATTGTTTCCTCGTAATTTTTTCTCTTTTCACGTATTTGCGATCATGAAAAACTCCCATGAAAAAATTAATTCATAGGAGAATTATAATAATGGAAATTTAATTTGAATTTAAATCTACCAAATTGGTGAATTAAGTTTCATTTAAGTGTTTGGTGAAGAAGATAATTTTAAACATAAATGTGTATTATGCCCGTAATTTCTACAAATAGAAATTTAGCTGTGTATAGAAATCTACGGTGTAAATGCTGCCAATTTTAAAAGAAAACTTAAGGTAAAAGCACGTAGTCCAAATAAACGTTGAAATAGGTTAAGACAACTCTTAGGTACGAATACGAGACCAGATATCTTTTTGTTGAAATAACGGGTATTAATATCAATCCTGAAATTGGTCATTAGGACGGGTTTTTGAGATATGGATTAAATTTAAACTTAGTTTAACGTAATCCAAAATTCCGGCGAAATGTGAGATATTTTTTATTATTTTATTAAAGACCAACATTTTAAACAAAACTAAGCTTTTTCGTGAAATGTTTGTATACAAACTTGGTAATGGCGGAACAAATCTGTGTTCAGATTAACGAAACTTAGTTTAACTGAGACCTCAAAAACCCAACCTTAGGCATAAGGTCCTTAAGCTTAGAAAGTGTTGTGATTATTATTATAAAAGGCTTATTAAAAATTGCTTAATAATGAAAACGGAACCCTTGCGATAATGTTACTTGTCTATAATATAAAGTAAGCTAAGAAAAGAAGTATAATTATAGAATAAGCTTACAGAAAAATACCTTCAAACTTACAGAAAAATACTATACAAACACTCTGTTTAAATTTATATGGCATATTTACTATACATTTTTATATTAATTCGAATGTGTATTCTAAGTCAAATTACAATTTATAAAGCTTTCATACTTTAATAGTCTTATTCCTTCAATATTTTCCAGGAATATTTTCTATGCACTATCACAATTTTGTTTGTTTGTATATTTCTATTACGAGGCTTACTTTAGCTATCCTTTGGCTAGCAATGAAGTAAATTGTACAGAAAATTTATACAACGATAAAAAAGTAAAACGGCAAACCCCACTGACGAGATTGTGTGGTTACAATCGAAACTAGTCGGGGCAACCTGTCCGTGAAAGCCTGGGTTCAAATCTCAGCGCAGTCAAGAATGAAAAATTATCAATAAATTTTAATTCATTTCATGTTGTAAAATTCCTGTAATTTAATGAAAATTAAATTCAATGAACTTAAACCTAATTAAAAATATCTATTTTTGTTAAACTTATTGTTTTTAATGTATTTTTTTTAATTTAAATTAAAATATTTTAACTTATGAAAATAATTTTTTTTACTTTTTCCAAAATAATCATACTAATTTTCAACGTCCAATTTCAACAAGTTCGGCTACAAATTAACTATTACTATAATTATCAATTAACTGGCAGTTGTAGTTATTATAATTTAACTTGGTCGTAAGAATACTTATTCGCCCCTATCGTCAAAAAAAAATAAACAGTTTTTTTCCTTGAAATTTAGCTTTTCCCCATACTTTTTTTTTTGGGAAAAGAAAATAAATTAATAAATTTTGGGAAATTTTGACACACAGTATATCGTAACCTAAAATGCAAAAAGGCGTACCAACCAAAAAATTCGAAATAGAGTTTTTGATTATTTTTGTTCGTTTTATTAAACTACATGTTCACAAAAAAAAAATTAGTTCGCTGCGATCAAAAATGGCGACTTTGTTAAAGTAATTCAAACGCTAAGTACACCTTGTTGTTATTGATTTTTGAAGTTTTTTGGCCTCTCCTGTAAAAAAATAAAGTGTTGTTGTGCCCTTTTGCACTTAAGGTGACGATATGTATCAAGAAAAATTTGAACGTGTAACTGCAGTGTAAGGCATGAATTTTCTATAAGTATAGTTTTATATGCAAAAACATTACCACTTGCCCACAATATTTACTAATGCTGGAATTTAAAATTAGTTTGCGTAAAATCGTTAGGAAAAAAATTTAAAGATTTGAAATTAATTTAAGATAAATTAGTGTTCACAATTTGTTCTAAAGTGGCAGTTGTATATAATAACAAACTCCAACTCTTGATCATTGGTATACATGTTAAACAAATTATTTCCTTTTTCCCTAATAATAAATTTTTGAAAAAAACACGAAAAGTCAAATTTAAATTTTAAAATATTAAAGTTTAGATAAAGCAACAATAATTATTGAATATATTTATTTTAGTTACAATGTAATAGATATTAAAAAAAAATCCTTCGAGCCGGATTTGAACCAGCGACCTATGGATTTCTACTTAACTAAAGTTTACCACTCTACAGTCCACCGCTCTACCAACTGAGCTATCGAAGGTATAGGAAAACAACGAGCCAATACAGTAACATTAATTTAGCACAACTAAATGTGTGTGTGTTTGTTGTGTATGCAGTGGTAAAGAGACAAATCTAAAAATAATACAATAAAACTTGGCCAACATTTACCAGCAACAAAAACATAATTCACATTCAACTTGTTATCAGTTTTTTAAGTTTATGTTCATGCTGCTAATATCAGTGGGGTTGAACTAGATTTACAACAATAACAACATACAAGTCACAAGACAATGGAGAGCTTCTGTTACTGAAATAAAAGTGAAAGGTAGACATAAAATTAAATGAAGAAATACGATAAGCAAATTAAGTATGTTTTTTAAATTGATTGTTGTTTTAGCTATTTTTTACTTTTTCTTCAATTGAAAATTTAGTAAATTATTAACATACGCACATGTACCTTCGATAGCTCAGTTGGTAGAGCGGTGGACTGTAGAGTGTACGATACTAGTAGAAATCCATAGGTCGCTGGTTCAAATCCGGCTCGAAGGATCACTTTTTTAAGGTTTGTAAATGAAAATCGATAGTTGGAAAAAGTTAATATACATACATACAGCTACCTACCCTCACTTTATGTGGGGCACCTCATAAAAATATTTAGTTTACATCTTTATTTATAATTCATATATGTACATTAGATTAAGTATATGAAGTATATAAAGAGTTTATATTGAGTTCCAAACATATCCACATACGGATAATTCTACGTGTCCCAATTGAAGGGACGGGGACGGGGGGGTATTTTAGCTATACGGACATTTGGGTTGGGTCATAATGACCCACTTATTGAGCTCGAGGTTTTGTTGCTACATTTATGCAAAAATATATACAATTTAGATTGTATCTAACCTTATTAAAAAAATAAAACAAAGTGATGTTAAAAAATAACATATTTATTTTTATTTTTAAACATAAAACATTTCATATTTAAAAAGTTAAAGTTATTGGCAGAACACAACTGATATCTTTTACGCACATTGGGACTCTTTATTGGTGGAGTTTCTGATGACTGCTCAGTAAGTATTCCAATTTTCTTGCGCACTTCTCGAGGTAAACGCGTAACATTTTGACGGCTTTTCAAATGATCACTGATAAGAATTACTATTTATTCGATGTATTATAACTCCGTTACCGGCAGACATATTTAAAATAGAGTTAAATATTGTCAATGGCCACTTCTTTGAGTTACGGCACGCGTTATATGAAGCGCACAGTTCGTCAGCCACGTCTACCCCACATTTTGTCAAGTTGTAATATGTGTTAATTTCCGGTTTTTTCTTTTCTCCCGTTGATTCATCAATATTGTCATCGTGATGGAGGCTTGACATCAGCAACAAAATTTTTTTTGCATCTGTTCTTGGATTTTTTTTATCGTACTTTTATTCCATTGTGGCATTTCGTGTTCATGTTTTCCGTGTGTGTTCCCAGCAGCAAAATGTAATCAATAGAAATCTAGAATATGATACATATCTTGTTTAATATTTGATTCCAGAACTCATTACTCTTAACACAGAACATGTCCTAGGATTGCTACAAATAATTTTAATGTATACTGATTTTTATTAGGAAAATATAAAAAAGAAAAAAAAAATACGAATAATTGTGACGAACAGAAGAAAAAACACTCGAATAATTGTTACGAACAGCAACAATACATTCCTTGTTCTGCAAATGTGGGAATATATGTGGTAATCAATGCATAATTATTGATTCAATAACTTACCTTCTCAATTCCAATGAATGCATTATTATTCTTTCGAATATAATACATTCGTTTTTTTAGATATTTATGTAATCAATTCCTTATTTTCCCGCTTGGTTGTTGGTGCATGATCTTTTGTCTATTGCTCTTTTTCCCTTTTCAATTTCCTTTTTTTAATATCGGTTCTGCTAAGTAGATGACTGGCTACCGTGGCAGATCTTAGAATGATGGGGCTGCCATCTGTCGTTGCGTAGCAACAACTCCCTCTGTTTATTTGGTGGAATGGTTGGGAACCTTGCTTATCTTTAATTCTACTTTTTTCCTATGGGGTGGCAGCATGTTACCATACGGTAAATTTTATATACATAAACTCACATCGCGCACCTTCGATAGCTCAGTTGGTAGAGCGGTGGACTGTAGAGTTTAAAATTAAAGTAGAAATCCATAGGTCGCTGGTTCAAATCCGGCTCGAAGGATTTGAATTTTTATTATAAACTGAATTTGTTGAAAATCTATATCTATGTATACAAGAGTTGAGCGATATTTCTGTATCTGTGATTTAATCACTGTTACTGAAAAATCACGAATCACAGTTGTGACCAAATTTGTCAAGTAACAGGTACACTTGCTATGCTAAGTCGTTCTTTTTGTATTTTGTTACATACGAAAATTTATGATATTTCACTGTTTGTGCGGCTAATAGCGTTTTTTGAATGCAATGGCGAATAATGTTGCTGTTCCTTTCATTCTCTCTTCTATCTTATTAGTATTTTTTTAAGCCAAAGTTTATTTGTTCAAGTATGTATGTATACGCAAGTAAACGGCTTTGAAAGCTCTTACAATTTGTTGGTGTTTATTTGCAAAGTACTTACAAAAGCTCATGCGAAAGCTCGCACATTGTACATATACATAGCTTGGACGCACGCACTTGCTATAAAATAACTAAAAACTGTGATCACAATCACAGTTTTAAAGAGCAGTGATTTTTAAATCACGTTCACTAATCACGATGTTCTTTAAAAATCACGGGATCGCTCATCTCTAATGTATACATATATGAATTAGAGATATTTCTGTACCTGTAATTAATTTAATCACTGTTGTGACCAACTTTGTCAAGTAACAGGTACTTGCCAAGTCGTTCTTTTTGTTTTTTGTTACATACAAATATTTATGATATTTCACTGCTTGTGTGGGTAATAGCGTTTTTTGAATGCAATGGCGAATAAAGTTGCTGTTCTTTTCATTCTCTCTTCTATCTTATTAGTATTTTTTTAAGGCAACATTTATTTGTTTGTTTGTATTTGCAAGTAAACAGCTTTGCAAGATCTTACAATTTGTTGTTGTTTCTTTGCAAATTACTTACAAAAGCTCATGCGAAAGCTTGCGCACTGTTCATATAGCTTAGACGCACGCACTTGCTATAAAAGAACTAAAAACTGACAAACCGTGATCACAATTACAGTTTTAAGGAGCAGTGATTTTTAAATCACGTTCACTAATCACGATGTTCTTTAAAAATCACAGGATCGCTCTCCCTAATATATGTATATTGAAAAGTTTGGGCCGGGTATGAGTTCGTAAAATTCAAGAACCGCTGGACCGATTGACGCCAAATTTGGACAGTAAATTAGTTTAGTTGGACCCGTTTGATTTTTCTTCAGTTGGCGATGTTGTTGTGATATTTCGTTTTTTTTTTTAATTTATGGTACGATTTGGCTGGAATTCACAAAATTAAACAAGTATAAGTTTCCTGATAACATTTTGACCCGGTAGATAGCGCTGGGGTCAAGTTATTAACAAAATTCTTTATTTTATTCTAATTTGCCGGCACTTCAGAAGGTATGTAGTTTTTTGTGTATGTATGAATGGACCCGATATTTGGCGCTACGGTGAGGTTATTTAGATATGTATTCATATTTGCGGAGACATCTTACTTAACTAAACTCAGAATGTATTTTCCTCGTTGGTTTTATGGACGCTCGAAAAACATTAATTGTCGAAATATTAAAAATTTTCTTTATTTAGGTTTCCATGAAAAAAATAAATTTTAAATTCCGGAAAATTAAATTTCGGTAAAATAATGCCGACCTGTTCTAGAGGAGGAAACATTGGTCAGGAAGTGATTTTGAGTCTTCTATGGTGTTGGTATAAAAAAACATTGGAAGTTGAGACGACGTTTGTCGGGCTCAGCTAGTAATTTAATAAAAATTAATATTATATTACGATAATATAAATACTCTATTGAGGTGTTTAAAAGTCTAAATTCAATCTTTTATTTTAAAACAGAGCTTTTTCCAAAGAGATGACGTACCTTCGATAGCTCAGTTGGTAGAGCGGTGGACTGTAGAGTAAAACAATTAAGGTAGAAATCCATAGGTCGCTGGTTCAAATCCGGCTCGAAGGAATTTTTTTTTTTTAAATTTTGGTGCAAAGTTTATCTGCCAGGCCCACAATATCGACAAACACATTTCTTTCGCATTTTTATATTGAAAACAATAATAAAAAATTTAAATTTGTTTTTGTTTTCAATATAAATATAAGAAACAAATGTTCTTGTCGACATTGTGGGCCAGGCTGTATATTTGTATATATATTTTCTATATATTTAGCTTATGAGGTCTTATTACTTCGTTTATGTAAATAAATTTTTATTTTTAATTATGTTCTTAGCTTTATTCAAATTTAAAAAGATTTTAATAGAAATGTACATATGAAAATTTCCCCATTTGTAAAGGTTTCATTGGCAACGACTCTTATCGTTTGTTTATCTTGTAATATTGAGCCAACGATATGTAAAATTTAATTATAAGTTAAACATTTGACTTGTAAAATTTAAAATAAAATATAAAAAAAATTTGTATATCACTTGTTTTGAACTCTTAACCGAAATTTTTAACGATTATAAATCAATATTAATAAAGGTTATATCACCACGCATATTCGACAACTCAGTTAGTTGGTAGAGTTGTGGAATGTTGAGTATACCTCTTATTCATAAAAAATATAACAGGTTTATTAAACGAGTTTTCATTGACAGTTCGTTTCATAAACCTTTTATAACCTTGTTTTATTTTTTATAAATAAGGCCATTAACTTGGTGTATAAGTCCATAGGTCGCTGGTTCAAATCTGGCTCGAAGGATTTGAATTTTTATTATAAAGTAAATTTATTGAAAATAATTTAATAAAAATTAATATTATATTACGGTGATATAAAGAACTCTATTCAGGTGTTTTATAGTGTAAATAATTTTTTTTTTCAAAGAAGTAACGTACCTTCGATAGCTCAGTTGGTAGAGCGGTGGACTGTAGAGTAAGACAATTAATGTAGAAATCCATAGGTCGCTGGTTCAAATCCGGCTCAAAGGATTGCATTTTTTATACATATGTATCTTAAAAAATAGTTAAAATGTATGAAAAACTCTTCGATTTGCAAAGGTTTAATTCGCAACGACTTTTATCCTTTTTTTATTTTTTTTTAATATTGAGCCGACGATATTTAAACTGTTATTATAAGTTACACATTTGACTTGTAAAATTTAAACTAAAATAAAAAAAAAAAAATTTTTGCAAATCACATGTTTTGAACTCTTAACTCTAAAAATTTTTAACGATTATATTTCAATAATAATAACGCTCTGCTTTTCCTCAGCCAATTTAAAGACAAGGTCATATCACCATGCATCTTCGATAGCTCCGTTTCCAGAGCGGTGCATTGTAGAGTATAACCCCCTTATTTATAAAAAAATATAACAGGCTTAATAAACAAATTTTCATTGACAATTCGTTTCATAAACCTTTTTATTTTTTTTTATAAATAAGGCCGTTAACCTGGTGTAGAAATCCATAGTTCGCTGGTTTAAATCCGGCTCGAAGGATTATTATTATAAATTAATTTTTATGGCTCATTAGGGCAAAGAATTTTAATTTACAACTAAATTCTTATTCATTTAGACCTTCGATAGCTCAGTTGGTAGAGCGGTGGACTGTAGTGAATTTAAAAGCAAGTAGAAATCCATAGGTCGCTGGTTCAAATCCGGCTCGAAGGATTTTTTGATGTTTTTTTTTTTTATATATTTTTTTCTTTAAAAAATACAATTCTTATTTAACTTTTATCAAATTCTACAAGTGTACAATTTTTCTTTCTAATTAATGTTGATAAGATTTTGCAACCCAAAGCTTTAATATCATTTTTACCCACAACAAAACTTTTATAGCGCCGCCTCCATTATACAATAATAATGTAAATGTTATTCGCCGTATTATTTCCATTTTGCACTATATTACAATGTTGGCAACACATTTTGCAGTATATTGCACTTCTTTTTGTTGTAATAAAAATCGAAAGTCTGATGATTGTTGCCAATATATTTTGCCACCTTCGAATATCACATACACTTTGACGGCATATGTAATTGTACAATACTAACAATTTTACAAATTATTTTATAATTCAGTAAATGTAACCCCAATGTGCAACGTAATTAATATTCATAACTATTTGCCAAATGGCCCTTAATAATACTATTTAAATCTTTAGGTAGTAGATTTTTTTTATAATTTATTTAATGTCATAAAGTAAACAAATGCTGAATCATGATTTTAAGCATACGTTGGTCGTTCAATAAGTTAACGGTGGGAATTTGATAATATCTAACTATTTGAATTCGTCCATATTTTAAGTAGTTTAATTGTTTTTTTTTTTGTACAACTCCAAAATGGTTAGTCTTAAATAATAAAGCACGTGAACGAAATTTGTAATAAAATCTACTGAACATTAAAATTTTTGCAATTGTTTAATTAAGAGTTACTAAAAATGTTTTTAAATTAATACTGTTAAAAGATTATTGAATAAAGCCAACAATTATCTAATTCACAAGCTCTGTCGTATGGCTTATCGTTTAAAATAATACGATTTTTGTTTATGCACTTGTGAATAGACAAAACTGTTGTTTTGTGCGCTACTTTATCGTATTGCTAAATGTCAAAACTGGAAAATGTCAGCTCCATGTGCAAAGTCATTTCACTTTGAGTAAACCATTTTAAATGATCAAAAAAATATCTTTTTACCAAATAATAATAATAAAAAAAATATAAAAAGTGGAACCAAAATAAGCATATTAATTAATTTTAGTTATAATTTTTTTTAATTACTCTTGGTTTTTATTTATTTCTTCTTCTTTACTCAAACTCGATACAACGAAATTAAATCAGGTATGGAAGTTTCAATTTGAGGCGAAATGGTAATAAAAATTAATTGATAAGCCATTTTATTTAAAGTAGTTTAAAAACATAAAAATAAAATAAACATAAATTAATAATTAAGAAGAATTAAATTTCTTGTGTTATTTATCACATTCTATAAAGATTTTACAAATTTAGCATGCAATTCCAGGCCTGGTATAAATAAAATATTTTTCAAAACTTATAAAACTCAAGCGTATAATAAGACAACACTTTTGTATAAAATTTACCGACAACAAAAATACAACATTTAATAATTGGACGATAAGACAACGAATACGAAGCTAATGTGAGCTTCTGAACAAATACTTTTTTGGACTAGTAAAGTTTTCTGATTATCTTAGTAAAAATTGTTTTATTCAAGCGATTACCGGAAAACAAGTAAATTTAATCTGCAAGTCAGTTAAGTACCCAACAAAAACCTTTCTTTTCATTTAGCGTATATTCTAATGAGAAATTTCGTTAAAAACTATTCAATTATTTTTCAAGTGCAATAAGTAATTATTTTTATAAGGGACGCCCCATTTGAACACATTTGTATATTATTTTAGACATATTTTGAAAATAAAAACATTGACATAAAAAAAAAAAATGGCTGAGCTGAGTTTCGAACCCAGGCAACTGCAAACAACGCCTATACTTGTTAAGATCTATTTCACCAATTCTATTTAAATATCAATGCATATTTAAATTTGGGTTTTATATAGTTTTAAACATATTTTGAAAATGAAAACAATAACATAAAAAAAAAAAATAAATAAAAAGGCTGAGCTGACCTTCGAACCCAGGCAACTGCAACAACGTCTTTACTTGTTAGGGCCTATTTCACCAATTCTATTCAAATATAGTTTTTTATATAGTATTATTTTTATTTGACATGAAAAATGAATTTTAAACATAAATTTTACATTAACATAAAAAACAAAATAAATAAAATGGCTGAGCTGAGCTTCGAACCCAGGCAACTGCAACAACGTCTTTATTTGTTATGGCCTATTTCACCAATTCTATTTAAATATCAAAGCATATTTAAATATAGTTTTTTATATAGTTTTATTTTTATTTGACATGAAAAATGAATTTTAAACATAAATTTATATATATATAAATATAATGAAAACATTAACATAAAAAAAAAAAAATTAAATGGCTGAGCTGAGCTTCGAACCCAGGCAACTGCAACAACGTCTTTTTTTGTTATGGCCTATTTCACCAATTCTATTTAAATATCAAAGCATATTTAAATATAGTTTTTTTTATAGTTTTATTTGTATTTGACATGAAAAATTAATTTTAAACATAAATTTATATATATATATAAATATAATTGGTGAAATAGGCCCTTAATATTGAATAAATCTTGTGGTGTTTTCTTATCTTCATAAAAAAAAACACCTTGTTAAAAGGTACATGTATAAAATGTCTTGCCGACCCTGTAATAATGCAATTTTTTATTTGACGAGAACAAAACACAAAATCGGATCGCGCTGTTTTTAATAGCTGACAAAAAGTTTGTTCTTCAAAATATAAAAAAAATTTACATAAACCAAAATTTTTTAATAGATTGATATTAAATAAATAAATAAATGAACAACATTAATGACGAAATTCCAATTTCTTTAGTTAGTTTTTTTTCTTGATTTTTCCTAAAACTAAAGTTTTTGGCTGACTATTTAAGTCATATTGCCAGGGTATTCCACGAAATTTTGGAGCCTCAACCACAAGTCCTCTTTCGACCTAAACCTTCGTATAAGAAGGCGAGAGCTTCCAGAATCTACTCCAAAGTATTTTTAGTCTCCACCAGTAAACCTCTGAGTTTTGTATAGATCTCCACCAGTCACATTGAGTTATAAATGGTTCTCCACCAGAGGTTAAAAACGATTGCACCAAGTCATTGCTGACAACCGCAAAAACTGTAACTCGGCACAGTTATACGACACCAAGTCATTAACCAATGCGAGGTAACAACGCAAAACGCACGAAAAGTAGACAAACAAGAACGATCTGATTGTCCTTAAAAACTAATGGCTTTCTTATGTTTTTACTATTAAATAATAGAAAAAATAACTATTAAAATTTTAAATTTTTACAGTCCTGATTAGAGGCGATTTTTTCCCAACTTCGTATGGTACAGAAGCCATTTTTTTACAGGGAATTATCCATACTGTCGAGTTATACGGCCTTATGCCATTAGTAAGGGTGCATTTTTAGAATAAAACAAGCCACCCGTTTAGAGAGCGAAGCATTTTTAAGAAACGAACACCAAATTGCATTTTTTCAAATAAAATGTCACATTTTTTGTAGAAAAGAAACACCATTAATGCTTGTGTAAAAATTCACTGCCCCCAGTTAAGATTTGAACCTGATTTTGCTTTCTTTATTGATTTTTTATTCCTTTTACCTTACGTGACAAGGGTATACTTACATGCTTAGGAAAAGGGTAGTAAAGAGTAAAAATTTAAATCAGAGAAAACTAAAATTTAAATTTTGTATTTTGTTATTATTTTTTTTTAAATATATGACAGGCTTAAAAGATATACTATAACCACTGTAATCAATAAAGGAAAAATTTTCTGTGATAGCTTGACATACATACATTTATTTTAATATTTTAAGTTTTGTGTTGTGTTGTCCACCTATAAAAAATAATGAGATATAATTTACAAATGATGTAAACTGACGAAAAAGATTATTATATTAATAAAAAATCAATCCCTGAAGAAGTTGGAAAAAAATACCAACGAAACGTCGGATTTTATTGAGAATGAATAAATAATCTTTTATTTACATTAAATTAATGACCTTGGAAACCTGCATATAGGTAACTATATACATAAACTATTAAAAGATAACTCTTACTTTGGAATAACATTTTTAATGATTTAATTTGTAAAAAAATTATTAAAGTAATTTATTGGCATCTATCAAAAATTTCGTCAGTCGAAACGAAATGAATTCTCAACAATATCTTGAATATATTTTTTTTTAATTCATAAAATGTGTTTTTTAGACATATAGAACTTCCGATTGGGATAACTGTAGAACCAGCTGTCATGCTAATAAAGTGTGTTTGACTTTTTTGTCAGTATGCAAAGACTTACATCAGAACAACGTTTACATATCGTGGAAATTTAATTTCAAAATTTTCGCTATCTTGACTTCGTCAAGTTTACGGTGCGCATAATCTCCCATCTGAGTAGCTAATACGCAATAATATGGCTTGTATCATGTCCACATTTATTCTTTTCGATGATGTTCATCCAAATTGAGTCCGTGCCGTGCGTACAGAAGAAGTGTGACAAAGGACCTGAATTTATCGATCTGACACCGGTCTCAGTAACTCTGTCTCTGTCCGTCCACTGCAGATAAGCCACATGGCTTGGCGGGAAATGTAAATATCTAAATGAATTTAAATTTGAAAAAAAAACTATCTAGAAAATTTTGCGAAAAGATTTTGGACTACATCCATATAAGATCCAACTGGTGCAATAATTAAAGCCAGCTGACTGGAACTGGAAGTCGAACCAGATTTTCATCGTAGAATCATATTTAGCGATGAGGCTCATTTCTGGCTTAACGTCAGAATTGTAGTTTTTGGAGAGAACGCAAACCTTATGAGACTCTTGAGACTAAACTATAATCCGAATCACGTCATTAAATCCAAAACCGGTGCCAACATTACCGTGGAGAACGCTATAGGCAAAGTATTCGTGATTTTTTTTATTCCTAATGTCATTACAAATCGTTTTGAGAAGAAACATGACATACATGATATACGTTTGGTGACCAAATTTTCTCAAGAAATGAACCTGTGAATTGGCCACCTCGTTCATGTGATTTGACACCTTTGGACAAGTTTTTGTGGGGGTACGTCAAATCTCCGGTCTATGCGGATAAACTAGCAACGATTAATCATTTAGAAACCAACATTCGAAGCACTTTTGATGAAATAAGACCAGGTATGCTCGAAAAATTGGCACAAATTTGGACCGACAGAATGGCGTTTATAAGACGTAGTCGCGAAGGCCATATGCATAAATTATTTTTAAACATTAAGTGCCATGAAAGTTGTAAGATAATAAAGCCCAAATTTTGGTCATTCCATTAAATTTGTTGTGTTTTATTTAAAAAAAAGTTCTATGATACTAAAAAACATTGCTTATTATAACTTTTATACCCTTCGCCGTAGCTAAAACTGTATGATGCGGATTTGGTTGGTATATATTTATAGATATGCTCATTTAAATTTTTCTATTGAAATTCAGCCATATCGTTAAATAAATACCTGAGATATGAGTAAGCAACCATGACTGCCTCTAATTTTACCCATAAAAAATTGTTGCTGCGGTTTTTTATTTCTTTTTCTGTATATCTGGAGAATAGCCAAAGTTTCCAAAATAGGTACAAGCATCCTGGTTATAAATACACAACCTCTTAAAAAATGGGAGGGATTACAGAAGTGGGTGTAGCACTTCCCATACAAACACATTATAAATTTTTCTATATCTGGAGAACGAAAAGAGCCAAAATTTGCAAATTAGGTACAAACATCTCGATTATCAATACACAACAGCCCACAAAAAGTGGCTGGGATTGGAGAAGTGGGCGTGGCACTTCCCATACAAACACATTCACCCTTATCGTGGTTGGCAATTTTGTGTCGTTTTTTTGGCGTTTTTTAGGCGTTTTTAGAAAATCGCATCGCGGTTGGCAAAAACGCCAGCGAATACGACACTGAATATAATTCTACTACAAAAACGGTATCGCAGATGGCGTATTTGCCTATCAAAAGCGCTAAAAACTGTCGTTAAGTTTTTTGCTCACGACAGAGTTTATTTTTTGATAAAAATTATTTAAAAATGGAGTCAAACAAATCGTAAGTTATATAAAAAGCAGCTTTAAAGCTTTTTGTTTCAATTTTTGTTTTTTTTTCTATTTTTTATATTTTAGCATAAAAATTACCACACCCGCCCAATTTTCCAAGTTGGTGGAGATAATGGAAAAAAAGCCGTACTTGGCAAAAGGGTATAATAAAGGATTAAATGAAATTAATACAAAAGATGAGTGATTTGTTGACATTTTCATAACAGGGTGTTTCATTAAAAAAAAATTGAGTAATCTGTTACAAAGTGACTCTCTTACAAAAAATAGAGAGTCGTAGGCGTATTCGAAAAGTTTTCACGATACCATTCAATTTTAAATACGACAACAAATGCGACATACGCCTAAATACGCCTACGCCAACCGCGATAAGGGTGATTATAAATTTTTCTATATCTGGTGAACGAAAATAGCCAAAATTTGCAAATTAGGTATAAACATCTCGATTATCAATACACAACAGCCCACAAAATGTGGCCGGGATTGGAGAAGTGGGCGTGGTACAAAATATATATTTTTTTATATCTAAAGAACGGTATTTATATAACTTTCTGCCATAATCGCACCATGGCGAAGGGCATATAAGATTCGGCTTAGCCGCATATGATACTCTTACCCCCGTTTTCACGACTTACCGATAGCTAAAGGTAAGATTTTATCGGCGGTATAAAAAGTGTTCCCTTATTAAAACTTTACTTTAGCCTATCAGGTAGTATGAACCTTCCTTTAACTAATCGCTCACTTTAGGTTAAAGTAAAGTTGGAATAATGGAACACTTGTAATACGGCCGATAAAATCCTACCTTTAGCTATCGGTAAGTCGTGAAAACGGGCCTTACTCGTGTTTTAAAACATTGTGTTGAAATCAAAAAAGTCCGCGAAATTTTGGGATCCCTAATATTTCCCTACTTATTTAATATAGAAAAATTGTGTTAATATTAAAGATTGAAAATTACTGTATGTTTTTTATATTTAACATTTTCGAAATTTTGGATCATTAAAATTGAGAAAATTTCTTTGTTGAACTGATCATGACTCATTTACTAACTATTGTTTTTAATTTTTTTTATTTATTTTAATTTATAAAAATAAATTAAATAGTTTTCAGTCTAATTATTATCAAAAGTTGCATTTAAGTACAATTAAAAATAGCTTTTAATAGTTTTCTTTAGAGTGTTTCAATAAAATAAAACACTTTACAACGAGTACTTAAATATATCGATCTCTTGATAACAGAATTATCGCACAATTTCAAAAGTTGTAAGTTACTGGGATCCGAAAAACATTTTAATAAATGCTACGAGTATTAAACAAAATTTACACTTATTACTCATAAAATGAGTACTTTGGCAGATTTCCCATTCGTCAATATATGTACATACACATATACACCTATCCATCGATTTAGACGATACTTTTTTTGCATGATTTTTTTGGTTTTCGTTTACATCGAGGGATGTAAAAATTAACTCAATTTACAAAATTTTTTATTTTTAGCAAAAACAATTTTTTTGTGATTATATCCTGCACAATTATCAAAAATAGTTAATTCATAACTTTAAAATATGCGTTTAAGAATTATGAAGCGTTTACACACGAAGCTTCTACACATCAATCTTTTACACAGTATATCAAATTAACGTATATTTCCAAACGTGTATTTTCGTATGGTACCACTAGCATTAAATATATAAAGGGTGTTCCTTTTTTTTTTTGTTCACACACACAAGAAGCATAAAAATATATTTAAAAATCAATACAATATTTATCGCTTATTCGCACGCCGGCTATAAGCATTTTACGCTTTTATGCATCCGAACTTGTGCTATTACAGTTTGCTATTTAAAATAGCTGAAATTGTTTCGTGTACACGCATTCTCTTACATGTATATCCCGCATTTATGCATCACAAAATACATAACACAATTTTAATATATAAAAAAACGGGCAAATTATGCAATGCTTATAAGCGACAAATAATTGTTCAGAAACAGAGAGGTGTATATCGTAGTACATTTTTTAATTAGAAATATGAAATATTTCTGAAGATGGTTTTTGTAAAATGTGTATGGTATAATTAAGATTACATTGTTTCTACGTCAAAAAATATTAATAGAGAACAGGCGAAAAAAAAATAATATTTTAAGGAACCAAAATTTAGATTTTAAATATACTATGTAAGGGAGACGGAGTAACCACAGTTTCTAAATTTATTTCCATTCATGAAGCGACAATAAGATCTATAAGAAAACGGAAAACATAATTAGGAAAAGTGTAGCAGCTGGAACTTCAACGATCCTGAGTACAACTTTATACGCTCCGGAAACTCCAATTGATACAATAACTATTGCACATAAAGCTTTGTGGGCTTATGAAAAACTTTGATCAGCTACCATCTACAAAAAAAACATCGTTTCTGCAAGTCATGGCTGGTTTGAAAAATTTAAGCAAAGACAATCCTTACCTAATCTAAAATGAAAAGCTGAACAAGTTTGAGCTGATATAAATGCTGCTATGAAATATCCCAAAAAATTTGCTGCCAATTCATACAATCCTGATTAAGTCTTCAATGCAGATGCATCGAACTTAATTTACTTTAAATGAAATAAATTTTCTAAACAAAATTTAAATTTATTCGTATTTGGGCCATTTTTTCGACTTACACGATTTCTCATACAAACATTTTTCATTTCAATTCACACGATTTTTTCAGGAACGCATATACGTGTAAATAAAGCGATAGGTGTACTACTTCAATACTATATAGGATAATACGTTTAGTAAACTCATTTAGTTATTTACCCCTTGTTCCGCACATAATAATACGTGTATTTTCTCATTTCTTATCAAAAATGCGAAATATATTTCGTTTCTTATCTGTGCTTGAATAAAACGAAAAAAACGACGCGAAATACAATACAATTTATTGATTAGTCAGGTTTCGACACTTTGAAAAATATAACTAAACAAGTTTATCCATAATTTTACTCAGTCACGATTCATAACACGCTACGAGTCGTTTACAAGTTTAACGGAAATAAAAAAAAACGGTTAAAAATTAAAAATTTTCTAACACGTTTGTTAGCACTTTTAAGTGCCAGGATAAACGGTTTCGTAAAAGTCTTAAAGCTGATATTTTATTTACGCTTCTGTGATTTAGTGCAAATTTTTGTTTAATATTTTTTTAAAAATATAAAAACAAAATTTATTGTTATATTTATGAAAAATTATAATTAGTCATTGTATTTAAGTTAAATAAATAAACAAAAGTACGAAGAAAGTATTGTAGTTAATATTGTAAGTACTGATACTTTTTATACCCTCTACCACAGGTCATTTATAATATATAATGCAGTGATATGGCCTATTTGTAATACCAACCCCTTCTTATTTTTTAAAAGAATATTTATCACACTGTCGTTCCTACAACTATTTATTATTATTTTAACAAAAACACCTTTAATGGGTGGGTACGAACATGTGTTTGAATACTATTTAAATTATTTTTAGATACAAAAAAAATAATTTGTCATCACTGATTAAAATACAAATGTTTATTTTCACAAATATTTCCTAATTATTCAAAACTATTTAACAATTATTTTTTAAAAAAATTCATTCAAAATTGTTCCTATCTTTAAAAGTAAATCACTTTTCCTTATTGCTTAATATATTAGACTTGGGGAATTCCCAACAAAAACAAATTATTGCTAACAAAGAGTTCAAAAGTATACAGTGTAACCATGGTATAACGAACTCCGTTGCAGCAAAAAACCCAATATGTATAAGAAATTTTTTTTTTGCTGATTCCTTAAAAATATCTTTATTGTAAAGTTATTCATACAAAAATGCTCTTGGCTTTATAGAAGTATTGATTAAAAAGCCTCTGTCCCAACAAACATGGAGGTTTGATTTCAAATTGAAAATGATTTGAAATCCAACCTTTTCTCAAACGACAAATGTTTGATAATGATTCTCAACAAAAAGAGGAAATTTTTTCAAATTGGGAAAAGCCCCAGGAAAAACTTTTTGAATTTTGGTAATAGGTCGTAGTTATTTCATACGTTACCTGGTAAGTAGTTGTCATTACAATTGTCATTATTCTAAAAACCTCAATAAATACTTGCTAGTAATGACCTCAGTAAGTACTTTTCGCTACTATTATTTTCAGTTATGAATATTTGCTTACTAATAATCAGTTAAATAACTACTTATTAGCTGTCTTGTTTTCAGTACTGCATATTTACTTACTGGTAACTAGCACCATAACTATTTATTAGGTCTATTAACTTTTGGCTTCTAGTAAGTATATTGTAATATCTAGTAATAACTAGATATTTTGTGACTTCTAGTAAGTGTATTGTAACTACTGAATTCTGTGGACAACTCGAACAAAAATAAGTAGTTATTCAGCCGAAAAATAAGTAGTGTTCATATGTCTCCAATATTACTTGCTTACTTACCAGGTAAGTAAAGTTTTTGCTGGGACCTTTTAAATGCCTTGCATTTTCTCAATTTTTTTTTCAAGTGTAAATTCGAATACAATGTAGAAATTCATATTTATTTCAATAAACTGTCATTTGGAACCATAGTTACTGTTGAAAGAAGAAATAGCGTTCTTTCCGTCCTAAAATCCTTAGAAAGATGAAATACTCCCAGAAAAAACTTTTGGAATTTTGGTAATAGGTATTAGTTATTTCACACGTTACCTGGTAAGCAGGTATCATTACAATTGTCATTATTCTGAAAACCTCAATAAGTACTTACTAGTAATGACCTCAGTAAATACTTTTTACTTCTATTATTTCGATACTGAATATTTGCTTATTTATTAGGTATATAAACAGTTTTAATATGTTTTATATATAAATTCTTGTTTATGCTTATATTTTCGTTTTGCCAACTAACTAAATAAAAACTAGTTATATTTGGTCTTCTAGTAAATATATAGTAAGTACTTACAATTTAACTTACTGGTAGTTAAATAATAACTAAATATTTTTTGACTACTAGTAAGTGTAGTGTAAGTACTGAATTCTGTGGACAACTTTAACAAAAATAAGTAGTTATTCAGCCGAAAAATAAGTAATGTTTATATGTCTCCTACATTACTTGCTAACTTACCGGGTAAGTAAAGTTTTTGCTGGGCTTAACTCCTTTTTATTTTGGCGATTGTCATGGCTTTGCATATCGCCTCGATCGTACAACAAAATTATATTTGCTTCACTTTCCGGTTTAATTTTTATTCTTATTCGTACTCGTTGTAATTAAATTTTTACTTACAAATAATTTTTTATTTTTTCACAAGAAATTAAAGTTTTCTAAAGTCGAAGTCACTTCACTTAATATGTAATTTTTCTTTAATTGTAAAACACATTTAATTTCTATTGTCATTTTTTAATTTTGAAAATTATTTTTAGCTCAAGTGCTGCCAAGTTTATTTTAGATTTGGGAATAACATTTGATAAAAATTTGATATCAAATTGATAAAACATTGTATGTCAAATGTTTATATTCAAATCCTTATCCATTTGAATTAAAATTTTTAAATCAAACAATTGAAGAATTGAGTATTCTGCTTGATATTATATGATAAAAACCTTTCATATCAAATGATTGACTTCGTGTTTGTTGGGATATTAAAAAGTGAGAAAAAAGCAAAATTTATTTAAGATGAAATGGTAAAAGTGTTAACATTTTTAATAATAATTAGTATTGTGGTTATTTTATTGAACTGTTAATGGTTTTTAATCCAAATTTAGATACTTTAATTAGGCTTAAGTTCATTGAATTTAATTTGCATTAAATTAGTTTTATGAAGACAGGAATTTTACAACATGAAATCAATTAAAATTTTTATTGATAATTTTTCATTCTTGACTGCGCTGAGATTTGAACCCAGGCGTTCACGGACAGGTTGTCGATTGTAACCACACAATCTCTTCAGTGGGGTTTGCCGTCTTACTCACTCGGCTGCAATAGCCGATGAACTGAAGCCTAATTAAAGTATCTAAATTTTTAATAATCTCTCGAAAATAAGGTAATATTAGTATTTTTGGTATAACATATATTATCTTCAAATTACATTATACCATTATTGATACATATGCATATTGAATCAATTGCTAAAACAAAGTATATTTCGATTCCCTTTTTATTCTTTATACCGAAGTTTCTCTGTTTTTAGTTTTGGCTTATCAAGAGGTGTTTAAGTCTATATTATTTGTTTATTTAATGCAAAGCTATAAAAATTTTCTAAAAAAAATTGATTAGTAAGACTGACTGGGTTGTGATTATGCCAAGTTTTAAGATCAGGGTTTAAAAAACTGCAGTCGAAACCAAAAACTGTCGAACAAAAATCGAAAATTTGTGTACAACTTTTCGCCTTTTGAGTTGGTTTGACAGCGACTGTTTACATTTAATGAATCAGAAGTAAAAGCAACAGCTTTTTTTAGCCAATGACAAATGAAGAAGTGGAAAAATGGCAGTTTTTCAACTTTGACTGCTGTTCTTTAAACTTTGAATCCAAACTTTTACATTTTAATCAGGCTTAAGTTCATCAAATTTAATTTTCATTAAATTATTTCTATGAAGAAAAAATAGACAATCATTCAAAAAAAAAACCAACTTTGATCCGCGAAAAGGTGAAACTACCATTTGGTTGAAAGATTAAACGATTGACTATTGACTGCCAGCCGTCGCCAATGGCGGTGAGTGTTAAACGGTAAAGATCCTCTGAAGAGATAGTGTGGTTACTACTAAAACATATCAGAATCAACTTGTTCATGTTCGTGGTTTTAATCCCAGCGTCAGTCAAGAATGAAAACTTAACAATAAATTTTTATTAATTTCATGTTATAAAATTCCTTTCTTTATAGAAATAATTTAATGAAAATTAAATTTGATGAACTTTAGTCTGATTAAAATGTAAAAATTTGGATTGAAAACCATACAGTTCAATAAAATAACCACAACAATAATTATTTCGTTCTTTTAGAAAATAAAAAATTATGAACTAAAGGGGGTTTTTTATAGAGGTACAGAACTTTGAAATGGAATAAAACAAACATGAGTTTTTTAAATTGACATGAAATTTACTTTATTCGAAAGATAATCTTCTGGCATTATAATTTAAATATGACTTCTGGCATATGACCGCCACGGCTGGCTCGGACGTAGACTAATCTGGAGGTCCAATTTTCGATGACTTTTTCCAACATTTATGGGCGTATATCGGCAATAACGCGGCGAATGTTTCCACCAAGTGGTCAATCGTGTTGGGCTTATCAGCTTAGACTAGCGACTCCACTTATGCCCACAGAAAATAGTCTAGCGGCGTTAAACCGCACGATATTGAAGGCCAAATTAAGGGTCCAAAACGAAAAACTATGCGTTTACCAAACGTTTTCTTCAACAAATCAAATGTGGCACGAGCAGTGTGACATGTTGAGCCGTCTTATTGAAACCACAGCTCCTGCACATCATAGGTGTTCAATTGATAAACGAAAAAGTCAGTTATCATGGCTTTATAGCGGTCACCATTGACTGACCAGCAACGTTCTGACCAGCACGGTTTTTAAAGAAGTACGGACCAATGATTCCACCAGACCATAAAGCACACCAAACATTCAGTTTTACTGGATGTAACGGTGTCTCAACATACACTTGAGGATTATCATCACTCCAAATACGGCAGTTTTGTTTATTTACGTATCCATTCAAACAAGAGTGAGCTTCATCGCTAAACAAAATTCGTATTACGAACAGAACCATGATTTTCAAAATAAATTTGCATAATTCGGAAGCGTTGTTCAGGCCTCAGTCTATTCATGTTGAAATGACAAACAAAACTAACCATAAATCACTTGACAGCTGACAAAATGACCGCCAGTTAAAAAAGTGTTGCCAACTTAAAGCCTCTATAAAAAAAACCCTTTATATTGAAACTTGTTTTTACTTTGAATTTAGAAAATGTCAATGTTCTTTCTTAAACTTAAAGAGAAGATAAGACTAAAACACGCTCGTAATAATGTTCATATAAACATTATCTAAATGTTATAAAATAATAAAAAGTTCATTTACTAAAACTTTACAACTCCATATCGATATCTTATCGGAAAAAATCAGCAATCTTAATAGAATAATTAGTCTGATGAAAACAAAACCAAATAATAACATTAGAAACTATCGATAATTTCAAAATAGTTATTTAATACAGTAAAGTACACATATGGAAGCTTTACAATGGGGTAGTAAAATTTTAATTCTTCCCATTAAAAATTTCATTTAACCACGTAACGTGTATGTATTGTAATGGGAAATTTCGTTAATAAACACGTGCAATGAGTTAAGGCCCAACTATAATATGCTTAAGCCCAACAAACACGAAGTCAAACTTTTGATATGAACTGACTTAACCATTTGACATTAAACACAATTCTCAAACCTTTTTCAATTGATTGATTTTAACATTTGAAATCTAATTGATAATTATTTGAATATAAACACTTGACATACAATGTCTTATTGATTTGATATCAAATTGCTATCAAATGTTATTCTCAAAGCACAAATAAGCTTGGCAGCACTGAAGCGAAAAATAAATGTAAACAATAAAAAATGTTGATTAAAATAAACGTGTGTTTAACAATTAAAGAAAAATTACATATTACGTGGAGTGCATTCGCCTTTAGAAAATCTTAATTTCTTGTGGAATAATATAAATTATTTGTGAATAAAAAATTTATAACAAAGTGTAAGAATGCGAATAAAAATAAAACGGAAAAGTGAAGAAAATATAATTTTGTTTAATATTGCTGTGCTACGCCATGACAATCCTCAAAACAAAAAGGAACCAAGTATTTCGTCATTCCAAGAATTTGAGGACGGAACGAATACTATTTGTGCTAACATTTAGCGCAAAGTTTATTTAAATAAATAATGAATTTAAATAAAAAAAAATAGGTATTGTATATAATATATTATATTTTCCATATTGTATTAAAATCCACATTTGAAAAACATTTTAGAATAACGGTTGAAAACAAGTTGAAAATGAAGGTATTTCTCAATTTGAAAATAATTTCCCCTTTTTGTTGCGAATGCTTTGATTTCAAATAAATTTCAAATCATTATCAAACGTTTGTCGTTTGAGAAAAGGTTAGATTTCAAATCATTTTCAATTTGAAATCAAACCTCCTTGTTTGTTGGGAGTTGGCTTAAGCAACTCTACGATTCACTGTTGCCAGAAATTGTTTCTAATAAATCTGCAAATTTTTTTTTGATATATTGTTTAAGTTTTAGATAATTTTTTGTTTATTAAATTAATTAAAATATTTTTTATATCTCATTTCGATTTCATTGAATATCTTTTTCAGATATTAAAAATATCCTGAAGAAGATTTATCGTAAGAAATAAAAATGTAAAAAAATATAATATTCAGGGAGCATTAAAAATGCCTTCATTATGTTGATTGCTAACTAATTTTCCATTTGATATTACGATGTAAAAGTACAAAATAATTTCACTTTGTATTAAGATCAAAATTCTATAGGGTAAATGTTTGAAACAATTTTTTGATCTTAACTGCTGAAAAAATAATAATTTAGCTTAAACTTTTCTTAAAGCATAAGAAATAAAATGATAGCATAGAAATCAAATCGTTTTAACTTTGCATGTATCAGAGGGTTGCTGCCTGCAAACCTCTGTGCTACATACTCTTATGTATCTGATGTTTTACCAAAATCTACCCACTTATTTAAATATAACCATGTACATATTTCAATTTCGTTAAAAACTAAGTCACTAAAATTTATTTAGGTAATAAATGTTTAACAAAAGCACTGAAAAAATTTAGGATTTTGTGGCCCTGTTTAATGCCAGATTTAGCTGTAAACATTTTTAATATCTGGTCACACTTCCATGTACAGACCCCTTAACAAAAAGAATAAGAGAATTTTTCTTCTTTTAATAAATTACTAGTATGGGCCAGCAGTCGACACAATCGACAGAAATCTAGAAATAAGTACCGTTATTTCTAATATTAACCATTCAAACGTCTGGGTTAAAACTTTATTTAATATGTATGTATGTAGATATGTATTTATTTAATGTCAAAAACATATCGCATTTGATCATAAAGAGGGTATTAACTCAAAATTTAATAATTCTCAGTAGAGCAGAACAATTTTATGAGGCATATTTTTTTAAGGCATAAGAAATTTCGTGACGATTTTTCTAAAAATGTATACCTACATATATAACATAAGTTCCCTAATCTCAATGTTTATAACAAAGCCTTTTATATATTTTCCATTTATTAAATGCTTTTCTTTAGCTTCACTTCGGGAAATCAAATCTTGTAACGTTAATTTAACCGCCTTTTACTCATAGCAAGTGGTTGAAACTTTGCAGGCATTCATACTCCCGATGACAATACACGAATACATGGGCGTAGCCAGGATGAATCTAGGGGGGAGAGGCAGAATTTTTTTTTTTGTAAAATGTTTTTTTTACCCGCCTTTTACTCAATGCAAATGGATGAAACTTTGCAGGTATTCATACTCCCGATGACAATACACGAATACATGGGCGTAGCCAGGATGAAATTTAGGGGGGGGCAAACAATTTTTTGTAAAATGCTTTTTTAACTGCCTTTTACTCAATGCAAATGGATAAAACGAATACATGGGCGTAGCCAGGATGAAATCTAGGGGGGCAGATTTTTTTTTTTGTAAAATTCTCTTTCAACCGCCTTTTACTCAATGCAAATGGATGAAACTTTGCAGGCTTTCATACTCCCGATGGCAATACACGAATACATATTGACCGAGCGTTGAGAATCTATCCAACAAATCAACAAGTGCATGATCACAATGACTTGGTGTTACAAAATGATGAAAAAATGAACACCGAAATGTTTTTAATAAAAGCACAAGATCAAATTGAGGACTCAGGAAGGAACATCGACAACGTTACTCTATAAAGTATCATCTCCACAGATATGAATAAAACTGGTGGTCTTCCAATGGAATTGACAATTTTTGTAGGTGCAAAAGTCATGCTCCGGTCAAACGTCGACGTGTCAAAAGAATTAGTAAATGGTGCCATTGGATTCATTGAAGAAATTATATGGCCCCATTTTCGACAAGCACAGATGTACGAAGAAGACATTCCGTCTGTAAAAGTGAAATTCGATCAAATTGGCGTACACTTGATACGGCCGATTTCAGTTCAGTTTCCAGCAAAACGGAGTTTTGGAACGGCAGAAAGACGGATGCTACCCTTAGTTCTGTCATGGGCTTCAACTATACACAAAATGCAAGGTTCGACTGTCGATCATGCTGTAATTGATTTGAGACCAAAAATATTTGCAGAAGGACAGGCTTACGTTGCATTGAACCGTGTACGATCATTGGACGGCTTACGAATCAAAGCATTACAATGCGAAAAATTAACAGGGTCTAAACCGTGCAATATTAAAGCATTGGAGGAGATGGAGAGACTGCGAAATTTATCATAACAGTAAATACTAATCCACAAGTGTAAAGTTTTATTATATGAATATAATTTTTTTTTTTATTTTATGAATATAAAATACAAAACATTTAAAAAATTTTTCTTATTTAGCATAGAAATTGTAATGTATGAATTAAAGTATTCGTTACTAAAAAGTAAAAAATAAAATAAAAAAAAAAAAATTTTTTAAGAAACGCTTTTCTTTACCTTAATATATTGATCAGTTGTGAACACAAAATGAATATGAATACTAAAAACATCGACTAAAAGTCCAAAAATAAGAACATTTCAAACAACATAAACTTTTAAATCAAAGTGATAAAAATCTAACACATCCCTTAAAGAAAAGCGTGGGCGCGTTGTAATGAAACAAAATTATTGAAAATTTATGTTGTTTGAAATGTTCTTATTTTTTTGACTTTTAGTCGATTTTTTTAGTATTCATATTCATTTTGTGTTCACAACTGATTAATATATTAAGGTAAAGAAAAGCGTTTCTTAAATTTTTTTTTAATTTTATATTTATTTCGTTGATGAATTATGTTGTTATAACCTTTTTATGTAAATATTTTTTGTAAATACATGATTATCATATAATAAATGACCCTGATCGGTAGTGTCTGTTATATAAAATCGCATCCAGTCCATTATAGGATACTGGGCTCTATAGGGGCATACCGGATACTGGGTATCGCTTCCGGGAATGCTTCAGGCGAGAGAATTGATCTCTCCCAGGAATATAATGATGACGCAGGGTCTCAGTAAACGGAATCTGCGACTGTTGGCGGCTTACCTGACTGGTCACCACACGGTCAAGTACCACCTTTATCGGATGGGCCTGGCAAAAGATCACGAGTGCAGCCTGTGTCTTGATGAGGACGTGTCCACGAAGCATATACTCTGTGTCTGCCGGGCGCTGGCATGAGCCAGAAGGAGACACTTGGGGCACGGCACAATATGTGCATCCCGAGACGGTGCAATATGGGCAAAGGACCTGGTTAGGTTCCTGTGGGAAGCGGAGGGTCTTTTGGTCATTTAAAGGGGAATGGGTACAATAGATCTAGCTTGGTCGCGGTACCATCTCTATTTGGGGGAAATCTCCCCCTTGCGAAAAAAATTATAAAATATTAAATAAAGTCCATAGTTTTGCAGAAATTTACTGATTTTCAATCAACATTGCGCCATGTTAATTTTACATTGGTACTTTTTTCTGTCAATAGATTATGTATATTCTACTTAAAATTTGATCTATAAATTTTGAAAGACTTCAAACACATTTAAAAACTTGCTAATACTTTTAACAAAATAATTAATAATTCTCATTTTCTTTTTTTCTTTCAGTTATTCCTTAGTTTAAATTCTGATTTGGGTTAACGGAGGAATTGCTTGGAAAAAATACTACCAATCATCTTCTAAAGTACCACTTCACTGCTACGACTCCATTGCAATTAATTTAATCTAAATGTCTCATTATTTTTAAGAAGTTAGATAGAGAAATTTTCAATTTAAATAAAATGGTTCGTGTTACAAATTGGGAGAAGTTCAAGTTATTACTGTGGAAAAATTGGCTACTACAATGGAATCAAAAATGGCAACTCATTATCGAACTTGTGCTACCGGCCGTTTTCGCATTACTATTGATTTTAGTGCGCACTTTAGTGGATGCGAAATCAAAACCTATTACCTATTATCAACCTCAAAATATTTCCAATCTGGATTTATTTAAGCAAGTATAATTTTATTAAAACAATTTTTTTATTTGAAGTAAATTTTCTTTTTAAACTTGATCGCAATCTCAAATCTAGAAATGTTTGTTAATTTTTCAAAATTTTAATTAAATTGGTTAGAATTGAATACATACACTTTTTATAAGAACCTAAAATTTTGATTTACTATTAAGAATTAAAAGAATTTTTTTTTTAAATTTCAAAAAAAGCACTAAAGTATATAAACAAATGGTAATCATTTTGAATAGGTTGGCGACCTCTGCCTTTTTATGATCTCTAAATAGTCATCGTCCAGACTTGCAATTTTTGTTGCAGCAATTCTTGAGTTTATCGATGGGAGGGGAGAAAAGATTGGGGAGGGGTACTCAGTCCCATGTACTCTACAATTCTGTTTTGTGTTGTTATTCTCACAGTTTTTAACTTGAAGTTGGCTGTAGGTGTATTTGTATGTATATACAAAATATAAAAAGGACAAGAGAAAAGACAAGATAAAAATACAAAAACTGCAAGACTATTGTTTCATAACCTGCACACTAATGCAATTTCAAAGCAGAATTATTAAAAATTGCAGCAACAAAAATTGCAAGTCTGGACGATGACTTAGCAGATCTCTTTTATCTGTAAAGTACTGAAATCAGTCATATAAAAAATATATATTTTAAGATGAAATCAAATTTTTATTCAAAATTTTACTATTCTATTTAAGAACTAACTAAAGTCCAAACAGTTTTTCAATAATTCTTTTAATTTTTCATAATCAAAAAATGTTTCAAAACTATTTCCTTTTTGCAATTTTTGAGATTGTTATAAATGTTTGTAATCGATATGTGTTTAAATTAAAATTTATATTGAATTATTATATTTTATTGTTAAAACTTTTTATAAAAAATTATTTTAACAATCTTTAGTAAATCTGTTGTGCGGGCCCGTACAATTCGTAATTTTTTATTAACTGCTCTAGCAAAAGACAGGTAACGATAAAAAGTTAATTGTTATGTTCTTCATATTATTTTTTTTAATGGACACTAAAATTATTTGTAAAAAACTGTTTCCAAAATTACTAATATGTAGTATATTTGTAGAACATGTATTGAAAACTCACAGCTAGAGTCTGGTTTCAAATAATTCACAATTTTTATTTCGTTTTTCAAAAGGTTTTGATTATATTAAAAAATAATAGAGTAATTGACAATGTGGTGTTAAATATAACCAATAAAGGACATTTTACACTTATTGGACATTTACACATGAAAGTAGTTTCTTGAAAGTCGCAATACACTCACACTTTTTCACTAACACGTTGACATTTTTCTACTTTCAGGCCAACTTTCAGCTAGCTTTCAATGAAAATTTCAAGAAAGCAATTGCAATTTTATTTTTCGTATATATAAAGAATATTAATATATTTTTTCAACTAAATATTAAGAACACAATGATTCTAATTAAAATTTATAAATATCATGAAAACTAATTTTTGGCGCCCTATGCTCCAATGGGAGTTAGAGGAACACATATATATATATATATATGAAAACTAATAAAAATAAATATTATTTTGAACGAATGCCTGAAGTTCGGCGTGAATAATTGGCTCGGCAACTCTTAAGCTTGAAATAAGCAAAACAATAAAAGAAGAAGAAGAGACATTTTTGATAGAAGTTTGCCCTTTGACGACATTTTGAAAATGAAATTTCACTTTCATGAAATTTTATTATTTTTTTGTGAAGTTTGTGGTGATAATACGTATACAGAATTTTCATGAAAGTACTTTCATGTGTAAATGCAGCGTTAAATACAAGTATTTTGACAACCATACTTTCCTGATCTTATTATTGTTTGAAAATTAAAAAAAAAAAACAATAGCATATTAGCATGTCAGGGTTGTATTTTTCTCAAAATACTTTAGTGCTGGCTCACACTCCTCAAGTTTTAGCCGTCAAGTCTTGCACTTTTAGGAGAGAAGGGAAAAGAGAATGCCACTTCTTTTCTTCTCTCTCCTAAAAACACAAGACTTGATACTAAACCTCTGCACAAATGCATTTAAAAGCCGTTTCAAGACATTCGTTTGTTTTTTAAATACTGATTGTCGCTCACTCTTTGCTAACGAATCAAATGCTATGTTGTGCAAAACACATATAACAAAGAATAAATAAAAACACACAATTGCAAATTAATTGTAATTAGTGTGTTATAAACGACCAAATACGAAGTGTAAAGAGTACGGAATTCACTCCAAACAGCAACAAAGCTAAACAAATCACACTAACTAAACCAAATCACACGAATCACACGAGAGAACTGTAGCAAAATAGGTGATAAGTAGGTGATCTTGTTTTTTTTTCAATTATTAGGTATGCCTAACTAGATTTGTATGAAGCAAAAAACAATTAAAGATGAAAAATATTTTTATAGAATATTTAAGTTTTTATTTTAAATTATTTTATTATTATCAAAGTTGTTTTTGGGAATACAAATATTTATTAAAAGATTTTGTTTGTTGTGCTTAATTCCCTTTTTTAATAATTGATAAAAATACTGAAATTTATTGTTGGAGGATAAGCTGTTCCTATGCGCATTTCACTGGTTGTTTAGGCCAGATCGTCAGGAAACGTTCTCCTAAATAATTTTAGAAAAGCCAAAGCTATCAGCAAACAAAACTACAGAAGGAATGAGAATTACCTACAATCAGGGTTCAGAAATATTCATACATGAATTCTAAAATTCCAACATTCATGATAAATTGCCATGAATAATGCTTGAAAAATTTTTTGTTTTATTCTCACACTGTAAAATGAATAGCTAAGAATTTTTTTTATTTTTAAGCACATGAATAGTTTTGTTTTTTATTTTCCAGTTTGTACATATGCACGTATGTGAATAAAGAAAAGTACAAAATTGTAAAAACTAAAATATGAGAGGCTAATCGTTGCTGTCATTTATGTTTATAATAACAAGAGTTCCTCTCTGTTGTGTTTTGCTTTATTCGTGTTTAAAAACACAAAATATCGCTTGCTTCATTTGTTCTTGTTTAATAGTATTTGTAGCCTTGATTTGTACATGATAAAAATGTTTTTTTTAAGCGTCGTTTATTCGTGGTTTTTTCATACATTAAGAAAATAAAAACACTTGCAACTTTATTTTGAACAATTGTAAATATAACAACAGTACAAATTTTCAATGAATTACTTATTTTAAAAGTGTTGTGGTATGTTTTTTTAAAACTTTAATAAAAAAAATATAATAAAATCATACCTATTTTTTTGTTTTTTTTTTATGAGCAGTATTTTCACTTAAAAAATTTTTTTTCTCTAAATTTGCACTTCAAAAAAAAGACATAAAAAAAACTAATCGTGCCACTAATTATTGAAAATTTGTTTTTTTTCAACGTTCATAAATATTTATGTATGAATAGTAAAATTCAAACATTTATAATAAATAATTTGTCTTATCTCATGTTTTTTGTAGAAACAACACAAGAATGATATACATAAACACAGATTACGCATTGCGCATGTTTTTTATTATTTACAAAATTTAACTGTTTAATATTAAGTCACATCAGCACATTATACACATGTTTGTTTACTTGTGTTTCTACATTTCATTTTTAAAAGCTGAATGAGCTATTTTGGTGTCTTTGTATCATGGAAACAAAAAACAATACAAATATAAGAACAAATAAAGCAAGAGATTTTTTGTGTTTTTAAACACGAATAAAGCAAAACACAACAGAGATTATGATGTGAATAGCAAGTGTATATTTGGAAGTATGTATAAGAATGCAAGATGAGCAAAAGAAGTTAAAAAAAAAAAATTCTCTCATGTACAAATGTAAGAAAAAATAAATCTCTATTATTATCTCATGTGTTTTGTAGAAACGAAAAATAATGAAAATACTTTTATACAAGAACGAATAAAGCAAAATTTTTTTTGTGTTTTTAAGCACGAATAAAACAGCACACAACAGTGTATAAAATTTTTTATTCCTACCCATGAGTGAATAGTGAGTGAATATTTGGAACTCTGCCTACAATACCCTCAAAAAGTTTTATTTGCAACGATATCAAAGCTTAAACAAAATACCAAACAATAAAACAGTGATGAGTTTTTATCTTTTCTTACATTTCCCACTACAATTAGTTAGAATTCTCCCAACATTAATTGTAGCTGTAAGTGGGTAAAGAAAAAAAAAGGGAATTAAGCACAACAAACAAAATCTTTTAATAATTATTTTATTATTACAAAAACGTATTATCAAATATTTAATTAAAGGTTAAAAAAAATAAAAGGTAATTCTATTATTTGCAAAATTAATATAAAAATAATACATACAACGATCAAAATCTGAGAAACAATCGGCAATAAACATCAAGATCACACATTGTGAATTGAAAAGTGTACCGTACATAACTGTATTATAGACACACAATTGTTGTGTGTTGTTTTTTCGTTCAAATCAAATTATGGATTGAGTTGGTTTATTTAAATCCAACTACTGCTTTACACTGATTTGTTTGAAACGAACTACTGTTTAAACATTGATTTGGTTTTTCATAATGGATCATTCGAGCTGATTTAAAAAAAAATTCCAGTAGTTGACACAACAATAATTTGGTGTTGACAACTGTATACAAGAAACAAATGCATTCGTGCAGGGGTTTACTTGATACTTGTATTTTAGTGTGAAACTGCCTTAAGTGCACATAGAATCTAAATCATAAAAGTATGTAATAAACATTACAAGCTACTCCAATTTTAATTGCCATTGAGAAAATTCCATATTAATTTAAGAAAATTTTAAACAAATGTAATTCAGAATTTCAATTTGAAATTGAGAAAATTGCAAACGGAATTTAGAATTTCAATTTGAAATTGAGAAAATTCCGAATTGTATTTCTTCTTAACATTTAAAAGCTTAAAAGATTTTAAAAAGTATTAACAGCCTGTTTATCTTTTTCCGAACGAAGATTTTTTGTTTTACATGTATGTAAGTTCAGCGAACGAAGTCTTCGTTCGCTATCGATAAACAGGTCATACGAAATTTTACTGAAAACCTACAGCCGTAGGTGTTCATTCGGATTTGGCAGCGCAAATAAATGGGTCAAAAGCGTTCTTGAAGGGTGGGCATGGAAAGGAAATGCAATAACTAAACTCATATTGTTATGTGACAATGCTTCCTGCCACAAACGTCTACAAGATATTCTTGACATCTCTCCAGAATCACTAATTTTCTCAATTTGAAATATTCAATTTTATTTGGAATCGCGTCAGTTTCAAATGAAAACTTAAAACTAAACAGCCAACCAATTAGGTCAAAATATTGGTAATTGTGCGAGTGGAATGATGTTAGAAAAAAATGATTTTTGCAAATTTGATTAGAAATAATTTATCATTTCTCGCAAACTTTTAACGATAATGGACTGATTTTTTTTTTTTGGCATTGGTCTTTAAGAATCGGTATGCTTTATCACCACACCCTTTATACCTGGTGTAATTCTATTATTTTAGTCAAATAATAATTAGGGGAATATAACTTTTGAGAGTAAAAAGGGGTCAAAAAAGTAAACCGCCAACAGAAAGGTGAAAGTGTCCCTTTTAACCCCATACTTTTGTACCCGCCTGGACCCGCCTGTAGAACATTTTTTTCAATAGAATGAAATTACTCAAAACAAAATCTCCATTACTGTATTATGCGATTGCGCTGATGTGTGTTTCATGTAAAAATATTCGTTCTATACCCCCCTTGAGGCTACCAATTGACTCAGAATGACTTTCTGATACTCTTCCATCCTGACACATGTAACCAGGTCCCCATTCTGAAGATAATTTGATGAGATTTGTTACATATGTTTCAACTGCCATAAGGAAAAGCATTTAAAAAATATAATTTCACATGGCCCTGAAAAATTTTTCTTTCCGGAATATTCTTTGTATACATTAACTATCTTATTATATTGGTATTAAGACACGTTTGGAGAGTGTACCCTATTTAGAAACCATGGACAAACATGGACGCTGCCCATGAAAATTATAATATGAGATTAACATTCATTATTTGTGTCGTTAAACTTAAATTAGCAAATTGTTTTTTGCAACACTTCTGAAATTATTTATTTTCATTTTAATTAAGTGGTAATATCGGTTGACAAACAGCGTGCTCCCAATTAATCCTGGAATTAAAAACACTTTGTATATCCTTAATTAGATTCGATTCTACCCTTAAAATTTTTTCTAGAATAAGCGATTTATCCCTCCGAATTTTGAATACTTGTATATGTTTATTAATAATTTTCCTCTGTAAAAATATTCTGTACTAAATAATAGTCTTATTGTTGTTTCTAGTTCCAATTATTTACTAATATTCATAAAATATTCACAATATTTAAAATTGGTTAACGTTTAATATTGAAAGGTTAGCACTCGCATCTTATATACAAAATTCATTAGCTTAATATTGGTTAACACTATCACACAAATCTTACGTATTTCAAAGAAAATACAACCCTGCGTGAAAAGTTGTTATTGTTTTTTTATTTAAATTTTAAGCAATAACTAGATCAGGGAAGCATTTTCGTCAATATACTTAAGACTTGTGTGATAGTGTAAAGCACCCTAAATGATATTTTCGCATTCAATTATTTTGTAGTAAAATTTCATTTAAATAGTCGCCTAAATATATGCTATAATAACCAATTTCTTAATAACACGTCCATAGCAACACTCTTAAAAAAATAAAAACCATGTATAGTATACTATGATAAAAACAATTAAAATTATTAAAAATAGTTTACTAATTAATAGTTAAATTGTATGTATTAACTTTAGGAAAGTTATGTCGGCTATACCCGATGCACGACCTGTTACATATACCCTAGGCTATGCTCCGGAAAATCCCATTTTAAAAGAAATCGTCCAAGAAGCAGCAAATTCGCTACATCTTGAAGGCATTCAGGGTTATAGTGACGCCATAGCAATGCAATATGATTTAGGGCGTGGTTCTCATATAAGTGGTGTACAATTCAATGATAGCTGGAGTAATATTACAGAATATCCCAAGGATTTCTCATTTGCTTTGCGATTTCCTAGTGAATTGAGAACATCGGCTAGAAAATTTCCCTTAACATGGCTGACAATGAAGTTGTTTATGCCGATAGATTTGTCGGGGCCCAGAAATGCTGATTCCCAAAGTGGTGGCCTGCCGGTGGGCTATTTGCAAGAAGGTTTTCTGCCTATACAAAATGCCATCTCAATGGCATTTATAAAACGAGTATCAAATAATATTGAACTGCCGTATGTTTATATGCAGCGTTATCCGTATCCGGCATATGTATTTGATCCTTTGATAGAGGGTCTATCGTCGATGATTTCATTAATTATACTGTTAAGCTTTATTTATCCCTGTTCTCATATAGTTAAGGTGAGTTGAAAGGAAATTTGCTTAAATTGTTCAGATTTTTCTTTTAATTTGTTTATATTGTTCTTGCAGTATATAACAACGGAAAAGGAAAAACAATTGAAAGAAGTTATGAAAATTATGGGCTTAAACAATTGGATCCATTGGACAGCCTGGTTTGTTAAATCGTTTGTAATGTTAGGCATATCGGCCATATTGATAATAATTTTAATAAAGGTATGTATGCAAACAATTTCCGTTTAAAGAAATTTTTCTTAACAACTTTTATATTAATATCAGGTTCAATGGTCTAAGGATGTGGCCGTATTGACTCACGCCGGTTGGTCCGTTTTATTATTCTTTATGTTGATCTATGTTATCACGAGCATTTGCTTTTCTTTTATGCTGGCCACCTTCTTCTCTAGAGCCAGCACAGCTGCGGCCGTTACCGGTCTAGTGTTGTTCATTGCCTATATGCCCTTCTCATTTACCATTCAAACGTACGATCAACTGAGTTTAGGTTCTAAACTGGGTTGGTGTCTAGTTTTGAATACTGCCATGGGTTTTGCATTTAAATTGATACTCGAATTTGAGGGAACTGGTGAAGGTTTGCAATGGAGTAATCTCTTTACCCCAGTCAACATTGATGACAATCTTACTGTGGGCTATATTATAATCATGATGTTGGCTTCCTGTGTTATTTACATATGCATATGTTTGTATGTGGAACAAATATTTCCGGGAGAATTTGGAGTGCCAAAGAAATGGAATTTCATATTTAGTTCTCAGTTTTGGTGTGACGAAATGAACTACACTGGGGTAGAGGACATACCAAATTGTCATATAGAGCGTTCAAATCCAGATGCTTTTGAACCAGAACCATCAGGAAAATATTTCGGTGTACAGTTAAAGAAATTGAAAAAGAAATTTGGTGATAAAATGGCTGTGAAGGGGTTGTCAGTAAATATGTATGAGGATGAAATTACGGTGTTATTGGGTCATAATGGTGCTGGCAAAACGACCACTATTTCAATGTTGACTGGCATGTTTCCGCCCACAGCTGGCACGGCCATTATTAATGGTTGTGATATTACCACCAATATCGACGGCGCTCGTTCTTCTTTAGGTATTTGCCCCCAACATAATGTTTTGTTTGATGATTTGACTGTGGCGGAGCACTTGATATTCTTTAGCCGTTTAAAAGGCCTAAAAGGTGATGCAATTAATTGTGAGGTGGATAAATATGTTAAACTGATTGAACTGGAAGATAAAGCAAATGTGGCATCGAAAAATTTATCAGGTGGCATGAAACGTAAACTGTCGATTTGCTGTGCTTTAACGGGCAATGCCAAAGTTGTTTTATGTGATGAACCTAGTTCGGGTATGGATCCATCGGCTCGTCGACAATTGTGGGATTTGTTGCAGAAGGAAAAGGTTGGTCGAACTATTTTGTTGACCACTCATTATATGGATGAGGCTGATGTATTGGGTGATCGTATTGCGATTATGTGTGATGGTGAATTAAAATGTCATGGAACCTCGTTCTTTTTGAAAAAGAAATACGGCTCAGGATATCGATTGGTGAGTTTATACAATACTAATCCAACCCATGCGATAATCTATTATTAACTGTAGATCTGTGTTAAACGTGATGGCTGCAATGCTGATGATATAACCGTTTTATTGCAAAACTATATTCCCGGTTTACAACCAGAAGCCGATATAGGTGCCGAGTTAGTGTATCAACTGCCGGATAAATATTCTAGCAAGTTTGAAGAAATGTTTAGTTCCCTAGAATATCAGTCCAATGATTTAAAACTAAGTGGTTATGGTATAGGCATTACTACCTTAGAGGAGGTTTTTATGAACGTAGGAGCTGAAAATGCAAGTAATGGCAGTCGTGAGCAAACCAGTGCTATAATGAATGGTGGCTCGGGATATCCGAATGATGATGCAGAATCAGTAACTTGTAAGATTCTCCTTTTTATATGATTTTAAAATATTCCTTAATTTATTAATATTTTGTTGCAGCTGAAAGATTATTCTCCGAAAATACCCGTTTACTGAAGGGTGTCAATTTATGGTCTAATCAATGGCATGCTATGATTTTCAAAAAGTTCCTCTACACCTATCGTAACAAATTACTCTTCCTTATACAGAACTTTATTCCCATATTCTTTGTTTCCATTACGGTGTTAATTACACGTAATCAGGGCACTTTTATGGAACTCGAACCCATGACTTTTGGTTTAACTCAATATCCTTCGGCGGTAACAGTTTTGGATGCAGATTCTAATGCAGCTCAGAATTCTTTACAATACAAAATTGCTGACAAATATAAGAATATCGTAACATCTTATGGCAAGGATTATGAATTTATCGACACGGGAAATAAAAGTTTCACAGAATATATTTTGGGTTTGGGCGAGGCAATGCAAGTGCGCGTTAATTCCAAATACTTGGCAGCAGCTTCCATAAATAGTAAACACATTGGCGCATGGTTGAATAATCAGCCCTTACATACGGCTCCCTTGACAGTCAACTTGGTGCATAATGCCATGATAAAGTGAGTTAGATTCAATAATTTGTATAAAAAATTCTGATTTTTGTTTTAATTGTAGAGCCTTAAAAGATGATTCCTATCAAATTACTGTGACCAATGCTCCTTTGCCGTATACCACTGAAACTAAACTAGACCAATTAAATATTGGCAATAATTTAGGCACCCAACTGTCCACAAATCTATGTTTCTGCTTTTGTTTTGTTAGTGCCTTCTATATATTATTTTTGATTAAGGAACGTGAGACACGTTCTAAACTTTTGCAATTTGTAGGCGGTGTTAAAGTTTGGACCTTCTGGTTGTCACAATTGTTATGTGATATTTTAACACTTGCTCTTACTGCTCTTATTGTAATAATCACTATAGCCTGTTGGCAAGAGAAAGGATTTTCGACTTTCGAGGAATTGGGTAAGGTTTAAAAAAGTTTTGCCCCTATTACGGTTTATAACTCAACCCAGTTGAGTTTAATTTAAAACAACAGCTAGTGATGAGTTGTAATTTATTGATGTTATGTTTTTGTTATCAGCACTACAACAGAGTTGTATACATAATACGAAAACTGCAATAGTACAACTTAACTAGTGTTGAGATGTAAACTGTAACAGGGCATGAAAATTACTTAAAGAAAGCTTTTCTAATACAATATTATATATTTACACATTGGACACTTACAGCTCGCTACTTCTTGGTTATTATCTTATTTAGCCTATCTGTGCTTCCATTTACCTATTTGATTTCATTTTATTTTGCTGAACCCGCCACGGGTTATTCTCGCATTTCTATTATAAATATATTTACCGGTAATTATTCATCGAGTCTAGAAATAGTTTTCCTTTTCAAATATAAAACTTATTTTCAATTTCTTAGGTATGGCCTTGTTTATTGTAATTATGGTCATGTCATTTGAAGTATTTGATACCAAGGAAACCGCAGATTTATTGGTCTGGTTCTTTAGAATATTTCCCCATTTCTCTTTGGCTATGGGCTTGAATAAATTGTATACGAATATAGCTACCAGAGATGCTTGCAGTGAAAATGTTATTGCTATATTGCCAGATGGCTTAAGATGTCAACTGGTACCAAAATGTTGTAGTAAGTAATACAATTTATTTACATTATTTTATGGTATAAGATTCACCTACTTTTGGATGAAGATACATCTTGTAAAAAATGATTGTATTTGCATTATAACTTTTTGGGAAACACGCATTTGTAAAGCGTGTAAAAGGCTTCTTTGCTCTGCATGCCTTTTTTTTCCCTAAGCAAAAAAGTCACAACAGTTATTATCACATACATACAGTTATCTCCTCTATACTGGAACATTATTGGATGGGAGCTAAAGAAATACAAGACCAAGGCGAATTTATTACAGGTAATCTCGGTACTACAAGTACAACTCATACAAAAACCACAAGCAACAAAACAGTTACAAAGATAATAAACAAAATTTTGACATTCAACAATTATAAAGCTAAAAAAGTTATCACCAGGCCTTTTAAGATCACCTGTAATGAATTCGCCTTGATACAAGACCGACTTTAAGTTGTCAGTTACTTTTTAAATATTTTTATATTTTTTCTCTTAGATACTGTGGCTTATTTCGCCTGGAAGGATCCTGGTATTTTACCCGAAACCGTTTATTTGATCGTCACATCTGTCATATACTTTTTGATTGTAATTGTTCGTGAATACGGTTTAATAAGTGAATTGATTTATAAAGTTAAACAAATAAGCTTGTAAGTTTGAAAGAAAATTTTGAAAATGCAATTTTCTAACACAAGACTTTTTAGCAAACCTCCTCCACCTCCGGAAGATGGCTACTTCGATGAAGATGTGGATAAAGAAAAGCAACTAATTATGGACATGTCCCAGTCGCAACTTACGACAACGAATTTAGTATTGGATCGTGTAACCAAATATTATGGTAAATTTATGGCTGTCAATCAAGTGTCGCTGTGTGTCAAACCGTAAGTTTTTTAAGGATATAAAATGATTATTTTGTTTTTAACAAGTTAAATAATTGTAGTGTTGAATGTTTTGGTCTTTTGGGCGTGAATGGTGCCGGTAAAACCTCCACCTTTAAGATGATGACTGGAGATGAACGCATTTCCTTTGGCAGTGCTTATGTTAAGGGCTTAAACTTAACCTCCAATATGAATGAAATCTACAAAGAAATTGGATATTGTCCTCAATTTGATGCTCTTTTGGACGATTTCACCGGTCGAGAAACATTGAAAATCTTTTGCCTTTTACGAGGCATCCAAAGGGAACGCATTAATCATATTTCTGAAGAATTGGCAAAATCTTTTGGTTTTATGAAACATATAGATAAGGAAACTAAAGCATATAGTGGCGGAAACAAACGAAAATTAAGCACTGCAATATCAGTTATTGGTAGTCCTTCGGTTCTATATTTAGATGAACCTACTACGGGTATGGATCCGGCTGCCAGACGTCAATTATGGAATATGATTTGTCGTATTCGTGATTCGGGCAAATCAATAGTTTTAACCTCACACAGCATGGAAGAGTGTGAGGCGTTGTGTACACGTTTGGCGATTATGGTGAATGGTGAATTTAAATGTATAGGTTCAACGCAACATCTGAAGAATAAATTCTCCAAGGGTCTTATATTAAAGATCAAATTGAAACGTAGTACCGATCTGGCTAAGGCGAGAAAGTGAGTCGTGAGAATTGTGCTTTTGGTACTGCATATATACAACTAATAATTGTTTCTTTAATTTTTAGCTCTCTTATTTCAAATGTCACTAATACTTCTGGTCCTACTCAAATTTTAGATCTTGACATACAAAATGTTAATAGTTTTGTGGAAAAAGAATTTTCCCAAGCCATTTTACAGTGAGTAACAAACAATAACATCAGAAATTAATCTTATTTTAAAACTGTTTTCCTTTTCCCTTTGTTTAACAGAGAGAAATACCAAGGTATTCTCACTTTCTACATTCCATTAGCTAGTATTAAATGGTCCAAGATATTTGGTCTCATGGAACGCAACCGTGATGAATTAAACATTGAAGACTATTCTATATCCCAAACTACGCTAGAAGAAATTTTCTTAGACTTTGCCAAATACCAAAGAGAAGATCCAAGACAAGTCAAGTGAGCTTGAGAAAAAATTCAATTTTTTATTTTATCTCTATTATTTTTAACACACAAACATTTTACAAAATTTTCAGCTAATTTGCACCCTACGCTTGCACCTTAAATACCGTAGTAGAATAAAATACACACATTCCTCGTTTAACTTTTATTTAAAGAATAATTTAGTTATTTAAGTTCTATTATGGCTACTTTATACCAAATAATTAACAAAATAAGATATGACTTTTGTTATGTATTCATTTTTTTTTTTTTTTTTGTTTTTGGCTTAATTTATTTTGTATTATACTAACAGTTTTAGGAAATCTTTTTGGCTTTTCTATGCATTTTTTTATTTAATAAAATTAATTTATTTAATAAACTCATTATTCATTTATTATTTTTACACATAATATATAATTAGTACCAGGTAGGTTCATTAGGGAGAATTGTCATTATTTAGCCATGTAATGTCAAAGAACGAAACATTACTCAATTTTAAATATTTAAATTTCAACATGTTTTGCAATTTTTAGATATTGCAACTTACTTTTAATGCTTGTTTTAATTTTTTCGTTATTTTCTTTTGTTTGACATTACAAGGGGTTTAAAATTGAGAACAAACTTTCTAATGACTATACCTTGTACTTAATCTACCATGATATTTACATATCTGTATCGTTTTATCATAACAGCTTAAGTCACATTTAAAAAGTTGAAAAAAAAATGTTGTTCCTCATACGAATTTCTATTCAAAAAACATTTTAATTTGCGTTTCTAAAATGATGTATTATATGTTATGATAAAACGATACAGATATGTATATGGAATATGGTCATTTTTAATTTTTTAAATACAAGTTGTTCTAATATTTTCTTTTTGAACTGATTCACACATATCAAGGCTTAAGTAGTTCAGTTAGAAGTATTTAAAAAAAGGGGAAAAGCGAATGGAAAGGGTGGAAACTTTTGGCCGTGTATACATATATACTAGTAAATTTTCTTATATTCTTTTGTTTTCTTATTCGCAGTATTTTACACAAGTTTAAGTTTAAACGATGAAACAGAACTGGGGCCGAACGATGTTTTCCATACAGTTTGACATATAATTTTGCCAGAGAATGCGGTCGTGAAATAAAATCAATTTCATTTTGAGACGTTTTTTCTAATACGCTCATATATAGACACGCATTCTCTTAACAATGCTACCATATGTTCATTCAATTTCATACATTTTGTAAACAAAGAAAAATAAGAACAAAAGAAAAAGAAAGAAATGAGAACGAATTTGAAGTTACTGCCGACCAAGGTATATTTATAGCATTGATGTTCAAAAATGTTTTGTATATGTGTTGCGAGAGAATTTTAAAGTACAAAAGTACAAATGCGCATCACTGATTTATAGCAGGTAGCCGCGTGATTACAACAATTGTACAATAAAACAAACAACAGGGCTTTTTATTGTTGTTATGTGATACGAACTGTCAAACAGCAAAGGGGTTGATAACAGAAAAACAAACAATAAAAAACGCCATTAAACGAAAATAGATTCATTTTATGCTCCATTTGTTTTTATATTTTTGTATTTGGGGTGGTGTCTTAAAAATCAGAATGAAAGTTTTCGTAAATAGTAGGAAACAATTCATTCCAGAAACGTTACACAAAATTACAGATTTGTCGTATCATGAATGAAAATATTACTTTTATTAAAAATCGGAAAATAGGCCACAGATACCACAAAAAATACATTTAATGAATTCCTTTTTATAATACCCTACTACATATTATAATCAATAACCAATTACATTTTATTTATTGATTTCAACAAATAGATATTGGGAATTATTTCTTTTTCATAAGCAACTTTATTATATTCAACATTTTTTATTTTTTCGAATTTATTCTATGAGTTAAATTTCAGTTATGTATTTTATAAAGCTTTTTGTAATAGCTCTATTCCTTAAATTTTTTTAGAAATTACTTTATTTATTTATAAAATACATAACTGAAATTTAACTCATAGAATAAATTCGAAAAAATAAAAAATGTTGAATTTATTGATTTCTTAAAAAAATAGAAAAATATTATTTTTTTTGTCAACGTAAAACTAAGTTCGTGCTACGTAAAAATATTATTAATATTTTAAGTGTGTGGTAGTTTCTACAATTATTCAATAAATAATAAGAATATTTTTTAACATACACTAAATTATTTCCTTAATGGAAACGTTAATGTGTAATATTTTACCGTACGGATTTATACCTCAAATCTAACATTAAGGCCCTAATCATGTAAAACGCAACGCAACGCCAAAGAATAACATTGAAAGCACAAACAATGTCATAAATGTAGAAAGCAACAATAAAATTACAAAATATTTATGAAATTGTTTGTGCTTTCAATGTTATTCTTTGGCGTTGCTCTGCGTTTTACATGATAAGGGCCTAAAGTTTTTCGTAGCACGAACGTAACTTGTTACGAAATGTACGAAAATTCCCGTGTTAAAAGTTTCTTATTTAGTATTAAGGACAATTTTATTACTGCAATGAACAGATTAGTACCAGTAACGAACATTTTCATTGCATTAATGAGTAGGGGCCAATGAAATGGTTTTATTCCAGCAACGATGCGTTTTTCTTTAAGTGAACGATTCTGATTTCTACGCACATTCTCCTTTTTAATTGTAAAAAATGGACCATCTATGTCATTGAGACCTCTTTTTCCAGGTTTCTTTTTTTGTTGAGTTTCTTGTTTGGTTTATTTAATTGTAAACTTTATATGTATGTATATTAGGGTGGGCCGATTTGTAAGGACAACAATTTGTCGATATTGTGCCATTGATTTTTCGATAGCTTTTGGCATGAGGAAAAAAAAGTTCCCCTACGACATATCAAAATAATTCATTTTCGAGGCGCCATCATTGATATCGCCATCGTTTAAAGAGTAAAATTTTACCTTGGATTGGATATATTAAAACAATTTGAAATCGGCAATTTTTTGTTACATAACTACTAAAAAAACCTTAAAAATTAAGGCGTAAAATTTTTTGTTTTTTGGACAAAAAAAAAACCTGAAGAAAACCATTTTTTTGAAAAACTGCTGACGATCGTTTTTAGCGTACAATATCACCTTGGAAAGGTAATACATATTTAAAAAAAATTAAATCAGCCGATTTTTTTATTACCTACTAAAAAAACAACTTAAAAATAAAAGTTGAGAAAAAGTAATAAAATTGAAATTTGGGCGCTTCGAAAATGATTTTTTGATATGTCGTAGTGGAACTTTTTTCCTCATGCCAAAAGCTATCGAAAAATCGATGGCACAATATCGATTGCTAAGTCGACAAACAATTTAACCGGTAGCGAAAATTCGTTTTGGGTACCAACTTTAAACATAACAGACGTAAATAGAAAATAATATCGGCATGGACTTGCCCATTAGCGAAAGTTGCAGTTTGTCGTGATTAAAATATCTGTTTGTTTTATTTAGGGTTTAAATTTATACGATTATTTTCATGTTTTTTTTATTAAAATTTTAGTTTGTTGGATTTCAGTAATTTGTAACGTGTTAAACCGGTTAATAAAAATTTTTTGTTAATAAAATTAATTTGTTTTTCTTTCTAGCACTTCAAGGTTTCCTGCTTGTTTTCCTAGTTTAAACTGCATGAATTCAGGTAGAAATAGCTGGGACTTACCCCTTGATCGGGGTTCTGCGACATCAACATTGACAGAGGGCAGAGTTTGATTAACAAAAGTACAATGCTGAGTCACAATAGTATACAGTATGTAGTAAAAGTATAAAAAATTTAAAATCTCTTTTTTTTAAGTCCTATATCTATATTTTTCTATAACAATTTACATAATTATTTTACTCTTTTTTAATTATTATTTTACAAGTACATAAATAGTTATAAGCGCAAAAAACGGCAACTATTAGATATTAAAAATAATCAATTGATTCAGTGCTTTACAAATATTTATGAATCCAATATTAGTCCACTATATGTGCAACTAAATCTTTAATATTAAATGTTACTAACAAATTTATTCAAGCTGTAATTTAGATTTATGTATGTATTTGAAACATTTGTGACTTGAATCATTTTTTTAAACAAAAAATAAATTAAGTGTTAAATATTGACACGAAAAAATTAAAAAAAAACTTTTATTATGAAAGGGTTCGGGATGTTGGGTTTAAGATGGACAAGTAATTTTATGAATATTTAAAATTAAAAAAGTATAGTCGGCGACGCACGACCATATGATACACTACACCACTTTTATGGTCCTTATGGCAATAAGACTCTATGTACCAAATTCCATTATTATTATTAAATTATCTTCAAAATTGTGACCAGTTCTTTGCTCGCAAGGTTTACATGGACAGCCTGCCAGACAGCCGTACAGGAGGATGGACGTCCGTAGATCGATTCAAAAAGTGATTCTTAGTTGATTGGTATATTTAAAGGTGGGTCTAGGTCCAATATTTTAAGGTGTTACAAGCATCAGCACAAACAGCACAATAATACCCTCTCCACTATAGAGTTTGATTAACAAAAGTACAATGCTGAGTCACAATAGTATACAGTATGTAGTAAAAGTATAAAAAATTTAAAATCTCTTTTTAAGTCAGGGGGCTACTCTCTATTGCGATGCAATAGCGAATTCAATTTCGATACGAAAGCTAGACGACAATTTGGTACTCTCTATCACTTTCGCAAAATTTTTGGAAAATATAGCAAAACTGGCAATTAAACTTAAAGATGGCGTAGATATGTAGAAAATTTGAAATTTTAAAATGTAAATAAAATAAATGGTGATGATTTGAGAAGCGCAAAAAATAAAAAGCTTCGAAAGACAAATGTGCATACGCAATAAATAGTACCAATCACTAGCTTTAGTACCATTTATTTTCGCATCGCAATAGAGATTAGCCCCCTGAACTATTTTTATACCCACACCACATTAGGGAAGAGGGTATTATGCGTTTGTGCCTCCCAGCTCTATTATAGTTGAACTGAACCGATATAAGCATGTATGTCTGTGTATGTGTGTTTTGTCAAACTTGAAATCGCAACTTAAAAGAAAATTAATAAAATTTGGTATAAAAGCATTTAGAAAGTTCAGACGACTAATTCTGGCAGTCGTGATCGAATTCTTTTTCGATTCGAAAGAAATTTTTTTTCTAGTCCTTTCAGTCGCTACTGAACGAATCGAAATTTTTTTTAGTGTTCTTAAAACTCAAAAAATGCTTTGCTACACTGAAAAAATAATGTCGATTCGTTCAGTATCGACTGAAAGAATTAGAAATAAAATTGCTTTCGATTCGAAAAAGTATGCGATCACGAATGCCAGAATTAGCCCTCAGGACTTAGCCTATTGAAATGGAGAAAAATCGGTCTATGATAAGTAATAAAAACTTTGTTTGCTCAAAAAAAGGCCTTAACAATAAGATTTCAAGATGCAATCAACAAATAAAATTAACTAAATTATGGTAGAAAACAAACTATTGTTGTTTTTAACATACGGTCATGTTCTGACAATCACAATGAAAGCACGATTTGAAAACGCAAAACGCCAGATTTGTTTTATGGTGTTCTGAAACTCGTACGTTTTCCTTGCGATCTGCCATTGTTTCTTAAAAATATTCCAGTTCTCTTTAGCATACTTTTGCAATTTGAAGTGGCCCTAATTCTTGCGATTGCGATTTACAGAACACCCTTTAACGCAATTTTAAGTCAGAACCCCAAATGCTAAGCATTATGCGATTGCCAGAACATGCCTGATAACTAAAGCTTCTTACATACGATGGTCAGATCTTACAATTAACTGTAAAAAAAAAGTTCTTAAGAAAACCATAAAATTTCATTGGCGGACAATTGTCGGACAATAAATTCATCTGCCAACAAAAATTTTTAGTTCACACGGTTTTCAGATAATTGCATGGCAAGAATTGCCAGATCTGTTTTTAGACATTGCACAGTATAAGATTTAGCCATTCTAGGGAGACAAAATTAAATATCTTAAAAAAAAATTAAACTAGACTTATGAATTTTGGTACAAGGTGTAACTAGGCTACTATGTACCATTGTCAAAAAATTGGCGAAATTGGATCACTGCCACGCCCACCTCCCATGTAACTACAAAAATTTTTATTTGATATTATTCGCGCTGGATAATCAAAAAGTAAAAAAGTGGCGAGTATGTATGAGAATGTTTAAAATAAATAATAAAGAGGTAGAAGTAATAATAAGAGTTTAATTTTTCTTCATTAATTTTAAAATAAGAATATATTTCATATGTACATATAAATTAAAGTAAGAATAAAATGTTAAAATTAATGGTTTTCTTCTGGTATTTCTGAAGATCGCAATAAATATAGTACTTCAGTACTACAAATATGATTTACGGAACGGTCAAGCCTTTTATTTTCGGGTGTTTTAAGTCACATATCAAAAATTTCGTGGTATGTGGTATTATCTCTCATTATTTGTTTCTTTTTTTTATCGGCAAATCTCGGCAGATAATTTTTTATGTGCCTTAAAGTAGGTACTTTAGACGTTAGTTTAAAACTAATTTGGTGTTGAGGCATTATGAAGAAAAGAACTTATCGATTATAGAATTTTGTTTTTTTTTTTTTTTCTTAACTTAACGAATAGAGTAATTGTTTAAATGAAATAGCACTAAAATAGTTTTCCAGTTCTAAAAAAAATTCTCATGAATAAGTTGAGCTTCAAAACAAAAAAAGAATCTTTAAAAAATTCTACTCCAATAAAAAGTTACACGCTTTTAAAAATGAGCAATTTCATGTAAGTGTTTTTGTTGTTTTTAATTCACTCAAAAATATTCAAGTTAAAAGTAACGTTATATTGTAATTGTTGACAAATTAGGCAAAGTTTTTGCATTTTCTTATTTTATAACAAGAGCTCTTTCATATTTGATAAGTATATTTACTCAAATTTAAACTCAAAAAAAAACGACTTTTGTCCAGCTAGATTAGCAACATCTTACACTGTGCATTGTATGCCCATGAAAATTGTGTGTGTTTTTATAATTTGGAAAACTGGAAATATTATTATTGAAAAGAAAAATCAATAGCAATAATTTGAACTTTTTTATGTTATTTAAAATATATCAATGATGTTTTTAAAAATTAATTTTAATTTTGCAAAATTAAACTTATTTTGTTTTCTCTTTTCACTCATGCATATCAGGGATGGCCACTATGGGGCAGTTGTAAATTTTTTTTGATGCATTGGTGGCTATCGCTTAAAAATTTTGTAATTAAAAAAAGTCTTTTCTAAATACACATATTAAGTGATGAACCATTGTTACTGTCACAGTCTCAATTATTTTCTATCCCTGACACGTATGTATTTGCAGCGTTGGCAATAGAAAAAGGGTCTGACAATGATGATATTGTCAGATGCATAAATTTCGCTTATCTGACAATAAAAAAATAAGCTTTCAACGTGCAACAATGATCTGCCAATGGCAACGAAGAGTGTTCACACGATTTTCAGATATCTTACAATATTGTTGTCTTAAAGGGACTGAAAATGCTTTTTTTACAAAGTTGTCAAATAAAAATTGAAAGTTCACACAAAATTTATATGAAAAGCACTTAGTTTTTTGAGTAGTTTCCCATATTTTTATTTCTGCGTGCGCCATAAATCGCAAAAGAAGTTAGAATTAAATTTTCTGTTAGATAAAATTTCGACATAAGCTTTTTGGTTTGTAGACCCACAAAATGACCATATTTTCTGGACCCCTCGTACATCACTTTTAATGACAAAAATCTTAAAAAAATGTTGTTAAAAAGAAAACATTGGGAATAAATAACTTTAAAACCTGGTTGCCCCGGTAGGCTAGTTAGTAGTGAGCTAGTCTATCAATGCGAGGGTTGCGGGTTCGATTCCCGCCAGAGACTCTGATCTATTTCACTACAACGGCCTAAATGGCTAAGTTACTATTGCTCGGATAATAAAGTTAGATTATAATTTGTATTTGTATTTGAAAATCTTAATAAATAAATAAATAAGCAAACGATATTGCAAAGTTTTTAGGTTGTAGCTTTGTAATGGGTCACACCATCAGTAGACGTCCCACTCACAAAAATACCTTTTAGTATACAAATTCCGGCTTGAAGATTAATTTTATACAAACAATTTTTTTGCGAGCTAAAATTCCGTTACAAAATGTTGGCAGCCATATTGAAGCAGAGCTCCCATATATATAGGTCCATCTAGGTCCTTACGAAAATTTCTTTTCCTGCTGAATTAGTTTTACAATATGGGTATCAACAGTAAATTTGCCTTAAAATAACTTTTATGTACATATTTATTTATTATTTGCTTATATTCTCCAGCCATGGTTTCGCAAATAAAAGTTTACAACTGCCCGGTTGCTGAGCATCATCGTAAAATTATCTAAGAAATCGAATGCTACTGATTGTAATAACTGGAAAGGTATCCCAATTCTGTGCGCGGTATGAATGATAAAGTAGGCGCACATCGCCAAAGATGGACACAACATAAGCAAGCGCTACACTATCCAATTCAGTCGTACCATTTGTCAAAAAAAAACAAATCGTGTGTGCTCATAAAGTACGTGGCTTGAAAATCAAATTGGGTGACAGATTTGTTTGAGAAGTCTGTCTTGGAAATGTTTATGATAATGTTCATAAAATTATAGATTCTATGCGATCAGAGTTGAATTTTTTTTGTAAAATACTCAGCTGTATATGAGTTTGTATCTTTTTTGTGGGATAGTGTGGCATTGGCGGCTGATATTGCTGGCATTTTTTTATGTCAAGGCATTGACAACATATGATTAATAGTTCTTTAAGGAAAGATTTAATATAAATTAGTTGTAATATTGCGTATCATATGGTGGTGTTCCCACCATTCTGTTTTCAAGTAAAGATTATGGCGAACTTTTATAGTTATATTGCCAGGGTATTACATAAAATAAGAGCTTCCTCCAAAATCATAGATCTACCTTAACCCTCATCTAGTAAGCCGATAGCTACCAGCATCCGCTTCTGGGTATAATGCTCTTAACCAGCATCTAATATGAGTTTTTAACGGTACTAGTCCAGTTATTCATCTGAATTTTATATGGTACTTTAACAAGCCAAATTCGAGTTTTCTTTGGTTATTCATCAGATAAGGGTTAAAAAGTAAGGTTAAAACCGATTGCAACCGATATCGCTAATGTTAAAAATCGAAACACCGTAACTCAGTACAGTTTTACGACGCCAATGTATTAGCCAATGCGAATTGAAAAGCAAAACTGTCGACAAGACAAACAAGGACGGCTAGATTGCCTCTAGTAGATAATGGCAATGACGTACGAGCTATTTTGGGTATAATTTTTTTGGCTTCAAAAGTTATGCACTAGTTTTCAATAATAAGGCAACATTTTAGTAATTAATCATTCACAATAGTTAACTAGGAAACAGAATTTATAATATTTAGAAAGGAAACTATAAATATTGTCAAAAAATATTAAAAATAAAAATTATATAAACTTGAATTAAATTAGAATAATTTGATAGTAAAATGGCTGTTTAAAAATTTTTGGGGGCATTTCATCGCGTGCCAAAGCTTTTGAGCTTGAGAAGATATTTAAACAATTTTTAAGAGATATTGGCATAAACTGTACATATTTACATACTTGGAGACTTACGGCAGGAGGAATTATCTTTGAAAAAATTATTACTATTTTAATTCACCCAAAAGCTAAGACGTCCACAATTCAATTTTTTCTGTAATTTAAATTTGGCTTAACAAAGGAATTGTTTAAAAATTGCGACTACTTTCTATTTTACGCATTTTTTGATCGAAATCAATTTTCTCATTCCCTGCATGTAACCGTATATTAAAAACAACTACATAAATTTAGGATTGAAAAATGGCTCGAGTTACAAGCTGGGATAAATTCAAATTATTAGTTTGGAAAAATTGGCAACTACAATGGAATCAAAAATGGCAACTTATTGTAGAGCTACTTCTACCGGCTATATTCTCATCACTACTGGTAGTTTTGCGTACTTTAGTGGAAGCGAAACCAAGACCGACTACTTATTTTCCACCACAAAATATAAGTAATCTAGATTTATTAAGGTAAGTAAAATTATTATTTGAAAGTTTGAGAACAGACGTAGTAAATTTACACCTTTAATGCAATTTTATCATTAAGTACGTATATTTTTGTTATAGTAAACTAGCCGTACCCGCGGCGTTACCCTCCCAGATTTAATTTTTGACTACCTATAAAAGTAAAATTATCTCTTGTTGGTCTAAGGTTTGAAAAAATTATAAAACCTGTGTGATTTATTGTATGTAGATCGATTTGCAATGTTTAAAATTTCATCAAGCGGTAAAATATTTTCGGGTAGGCAGAAATTGCACATCTGGCCCTTCATATTCCTGAGGCCAAATTACGTCATTCGATATCGATCGAAATTAAAATACAATTTAAATGGGAATTTCAATCGATATCAAATGCCGTAATTTGGCCCCAAGCTTTGAAAAAACATACACCCTGTGTGTTTTATTTATGCTGATCTATCCATGATTCAAATTTCATCCAAGTTGGTTATAAATTTTCGGAGAGGCGGTAATTCTCCCTGAGTTCCCCTCTAGGTTCTAGTTTTAAAAAAGTAAAAAGAGTATATTTCCAATTTCATCAAAGGGGAGGTCGAGCGGACAGATAGACTGGAGGCGAAATGAAGAGCGAAGAGCGCACTCATGCTAAAATGGCTTTGTTTTTGCTTGGAGTACGGAATCTATTGCTTTTATAGATCTCTTCTAAAACAACAATTAATATTTTCTGAGTATAGGAGGCTTAGCGCCCCTGGACCCTATCCTAACCACTTTAGAAGAGCCATATATAGCCTTTGTGTGTTTGGAGGTTCCATTCTTAATTTTGTTGAAAAATTTTAAAAATCGGACCGGCTGTTCCGGGAGATAACTTACAAACATATAAACATACAAACATAGAAACATACAAGCTTTTTAGCTTTATAATATTCGTATAGATAAAGTCAATCTTAAACATGTTCAGATTTTTAAAATGGATCCTTTTCAATAAGACCGATCACTTTAATACTTTCTATTTATTTTATTTAAAAACTATTTTTTTTTTAATATTTTAAAAGTACGGTGGCCATATTTTCCTAGCATTCTCTTCCATTTCACCAACAACTACCTCTGTACTAACTTTCTAAACGCATTATCTTTCATGGCTTTTCGCTACTTGCTGCATTGAATTACACCAATTCACAAAGTACCGTCTCGTTATTTACACTGTAGTTCGTTGAGCTTAAAATAAGAAAATTAAAATCAATAAAGAAGGAAATATTTATGTCCTAACTATTAAGCCTGTCCATACCAGGAGGGAAGAAAAAGAAAATCTGCTTGCCAGAAAAAAGCCCACACTGCTTTACATGTTATAAGATATTGATTGACTTTCTTTTTATCATAGGGGAAAAGCTGTTTATCATTTTAAGTTAAGGAAATATGTTTAATCTCATCACATTTCATGTAGAAATGGATATATATAGAACTTAATTTACCACGCCTTTTTTCCTTTCGCCTCTCCGCCCTAACACACCTGATATCAAAAATCCAGCTCAGTGTTCATCTTATCCTTGGTCCGTACAACGTGCATACCAATTTTCATCTTCCTAGGTCATTGAGGAGTACATCGAAGTACCCACGAAAACTCGTGACTCCGACGTCAACATTTTTCGGCATACAAAATTTAAAACAATTTCCTAATATTTTCCAAAATGGAGAGCGAAATTGGAGATGCAATATTTAAAATATCGATTTTATATTTTTACAGAATAATTTTCATTTAACCATTGGAAAGGCACTGTATTGAAAAAAGAATTTAAGGTCAAATAAGCTACAGTCTCATATACATTTAGCATCAATGTAAGAATAGGAGTCGGAGTTGGAGACGGAGTCGTACTTAAAAAATTCAGCGGTTGGGGTCGGAGTTGGAGTTTTTGACGACTCCACAGCCCCGGTACATCTTACTCGCAACTCTATATACGTTTCAGGCTTACTTTTATATAGACATGGCCGCTTTTTCATTGATTACCAGCAACCCACAAAGTGTACGAGAAAGTTTCATACAATTCTATGTACTTCGTATTATCGTTTTGTAATCAAAACAAAATGTTTCTCATATACTTAGTATACGGTGGACTAATAAAGATTATTTCAAGAATTTGTTGTGTGTGATTTGTTACCACTTGAGTTTTTCGTTCAAATTTAAGGAGAGCATAAAAAATCTGTGTGTATAAATGCACAATTGAACAGGGCAAGCTTACGAGACAAAATTGTTGGGCAAATTTACGAAGTTTGTGTAAATGAATTCTCATACAATTTTTGACAGTTCATTTGCGAGGTCGTAAAAATGCACAGATTGCGAGACTTTTAAGCGATATCACGAAAACCCGTACTGTACTTGTTCATATACAAAGTATGTGGAATTTTGCAAAATTCTACTACCGAAAAGGTTAGAAAACTTAAAAAAATAAAAATATGTTATTAAATATATTTTTAATAACATATTTTTTACAGTTTATACCCATAATTAGCAGTAGGGTATGAAAGTATACTAAGTTTATCATTCCTTGTGAAACTCTTTTTAGTGTCCATCTAAGATCCCATAAAGTATATATATTCTGGTTTCTTCAGTATCATAGTCGATTAAGCCATTTGGGTGTCAAATTGTTTCTAGTTATTCTTTTCTTCTAGGCTGTTTGGGATTTACTTCCAGCAGAATGGCTTCAGAAGGAGAAGAGTTATGCGTCCAAATGTGGAAATATCTCTCTAAAAACTTGACAAAAATTTACATAAGATTGTGGCGGAATGCACCGATTGTCATTATTTTTCAACAAAAATCAAAAAAGAAATAACGATCTTAGAAGAAGGTATTTGAAAATATAATCCAGCAATAAATTTACAAGATGTTTAACGCTCAGTTAATATTAATTCGAAATTCTTATTCTAACTTTTTTGCAAATTAAAAATCTAACTGTTTTTTTTTTACTAATTTTAAAATAAAAAATTTCATATTTCTGTTTCACTACCTTCAAAAATAGTATTCTCGAAATGCTCCTTAAAGAGTTTGGAAAAGCTAAAGATATTATACAAATAAATTTGTAAAGCGAATGAGAATTACAAGCACTCAAGTCTTATTTGCAACGATATCAAGGCTGAGATAGAACATCAACAATAAACAGTGAGTTTATCTTTTCTTACATTCTTTATTTGCTTTAGCTATTTTATTCGGCACCCGGTGCTCTTTTCTTGTGCGACATATACCCTCTTTTGGGATGGGTTGTATAAAAGAATTATTATTACATAATGTCCGATCTCTTAAGAATAGACTTTCATTTGGTAGAAAGGTTAAAAAGTTTTTTAGCAGGACGTTGGGTTATGAAAAATTAAATTCAGGGTTCTAACGAATGATCAGCTTAAGTCCATTTTCACTGTGAAATTTATCTTAATTTCCTTACAGTTTCTACTTTGTTGAAAAAGTAAGAACATTTCATCCATAATTCCTTTTCAAATAATACACTATTTCCTCTTATAATAATAATTTTTTATCATTTCATTTTTAAATTTCTTTTAGAGAAGCTCTTTCTTATCTGCCCCATGCCAAGCCTGTTGACTTTTCCTTGGGCTATGCACCGGAAAATCCAATTTTAAAACAAATCATTGAAGAGGCATCAACTTTTTTACAGCTAGGCGGCATTCGTGGCTATAGAGATGCAGTAGAACTGCAACATTATCTAGAGAATGGCACCCACATGGCTGGTGTACAGTTTAATGGTAGCTGGAGTAATATTTTAGATTATCCGAAGGATTTCTCATTTGCTCTACGTTTTCCTAGCGAATTGAGAACCTCGTGGAGTGCCAATCTACCTCTGACTTGGCTTACCATGAGATTGTTTATGCCAATCGACTTATCAGGTCCCAGAATTGCCGATGCTCCAGATGGTGGTGTGCCGGCGGGTTATTTACGTGAAGGGTTTCTGCCCATACAACATGCCATATCCATGGCGTACATTCAACAAGTAACGAAAAATGAGGAACTGCCATATGTTGATATGCAACGTTACCCATATCCACCTTATATTTACGATCCTCTGTTAAAGGGCCTATCATCAATAGTATCATTAATTATGTTGTTAAGTTTTATTTATCCCTGTACTAATATAGTTAAGGTATGATCTTAGAGAACTGGTTTTAAATTGAGAATAATACTGTCATTTTGACGTTACAGTCTATAACGATGGAAAAGGAAAAACGATTGAAAGAAATTATGAAAATTATGGGCTTAAACAATTGGATCCATTGGACAGCGTGGTTTGTTAAGTCGTCTACAATGCTGGTCCTATCGGCGATATTGATAATAATCTTAATGAAGGTATTTAGATTTAAATTAAAATTATTAGGTTTTTCAGTTAAATGAAGTTAAAAATCAATATAACCGGCCATGTTCTGGAACTAGAAATCGAGTAAAATTTAATTGAAGGAGTTTTTCAGCTTTTTGAATATGACCGTAGTTTTTCATGATATTTAGAGTAACTCTAATAAAAATAAATCATAATCAAGGTATGACGTATATAAAACTTAGTATTTTTATTAATCTTTAAGACAGGGTCGGTTTGAAAATTTTTTCGGTTTCAATTTCACTCGAATTCAATTTCCAGAACATGACTGAATATTTTATAATTTTTAAATTCTCTCAAAATTTTAGATTAAATGGTCCCACAATGTGGCCGTTTTAACATTTGCCGACTGGTCCGTTTTACTATTCTTTATGCTGATTTATATAATCACGAGTGTTTGCTTTTGTTTCATGTTGGCCACCTTCTTTTCGAAAGCAAGTACAGCTGCTGCAGTAACCGGTTCAGTGTGGTTCATTGTATACTTGCCCTACCTTTTCACCATAGAAACATACGATGACCTTAGTTTAGGTTCTAAACTGGGTTGGTGTCTAGTCCCTAATACTGCCATTGGTTTTGCATTTAGATTAATACTCGAATTCGAGGGTACTGGTGAGGGTTTCCAATGGAGTAATCTCTTTACCCCGGTCAATATTGATGACAATCTTACCGTGGGCTCTATTATATTCATGATGTTGGCATCCAGTATTGTTTTTATATGTGTATGTTTGTATGTGGAACAAATACTCCCTGGAGAATTCGGTGTACCAAAGAAATGGAATTTTATATTTTCGCCCAAGTATTGGTGTAGATTCAAAGTATATATCAGAGATGAGGATATACCTAATGTCAGTATGGAACGCCAAAATCCAGATGCCTTTGAACCAAAACCATCCGGTAAACGTGTGGGATTGAAGATAAGGAATTTAAAAAAGAAATTTGGTGATAAAATGGCTGTAAAGGGATTGTCGGTAAATATGTATGAGGATGAAATTACGGTTTTATTGGGTCACAATGGTGCTGGTAAGACCACTACTATTTCAATGCTGACAGGCATGTTTCCTCCGACAGCTGGCACGGCCATAATTAATGGCTGTGATATATGCACTAATATCGAAGGCGCTCGTATTTCTATGGGTATTTGCCCCCAACATAATGTTTTGTTTGATGATTTGACAGTGGCCGAGCATTTGATATTTTTTAACCGTTTAAAAGGCCTTAAAGGTGATGAAATTAAGTGTGAAGTGGATAAATATGTAAAATTGATTGATCTGGAAGATAAAGCAAATGTGGCTTCGAAAAATTTATCAGGTGGCATGAAACGTAAATTGTCGATTTGCTGTGCTTTAACGGGCAACACCAAGGTTGTCTTATGTGATGAACCTAGTTCAGGTATGGATCCCTCGGCTCGCCGACAGTTATGGGATTTGCTGCAGCAGGAAAAAATAGGCCGAACTATTCTGCTGACTACCCATTTTATGGATGAAGCTGATGTTTTGGGTGATCGTATTGCGATTATGAGTGATGGAGAACTAAAATGTCATGGCACTTCGTTCTTTTTGAAAAAGAAATTTGGATCTGGCTATCGATTGGTGAGCTTATATGCGTTTGTGCTTAAAACTTTAAATCAATTTATAGTTTTTCTTAGATCTGTGTCAAACGCGATGGCTGTAATGTCGATAAGATAACCGCTTTACTACAAAATTTTATACCCAGCTTAGAACCGGAAGCTGATATTGGAGCCGAACTGTCGTATCAATTGCCCGATAACTATTCTAGCAAGTTTGAGGAAATGTTAAGTTCTTTAGAAGATAAATCAGATGATCTAAAGTTAAACGGCTATGGTATAGGCATTACTTCGTTAGAGGAGGTCTTAACTAAAGTAGGAGCGGAGAAAGTCAACGTTGACAGTCGTAAACAAGAAAGTGTCGTAATGAATAGATATTCGTCATATGTAGAAAGTGATGCAGAATCAATAACTTGTCAGTATGTTTCTATAATATTGAATTATCTTTAATGTTTTTCATGTTTGATTGCAGCTGAAAACTTATTTTCTGAAAATTTACAATTACGAAAGGGTCTTCAGTTGCTTTGGAGTCATTGGCAGGCCATGATTTTGAAAAAGCTTCTATACACTTATCGTAATAAATTACTCTTCCTTATACAGAATTCTTTGCCTATAATATTTACCACTGTATCTGTACTGATTTCTCATAGCCAGGGATTTTTCAAAACATTGCAACCCATGACTATGAGTTTAACACAATATCCTTCGGTGGTAACGGTTTTGGATGGCGACTTTAATGCAGCTCAAGGCTCTTTACATTATAAAATCGCGGAAAAATATAAAAGTGTGGCCAAATTTTATGGCGGCGATTATGAACTTATTGAGACAGGACGGAAACATTTTACAAATTTTATTTTGGGTTTAGGCGAGGACATGCAAGTGCGCATTAACTTAAAGTACTTAGCGGCGGCTTCTATAAATAATGGACACATTACAGCTTGGTTAAATAATCAGCCTCTTCATACGGCTCCATTGACGGTGAATTTGGTTCATAATGCCATTATTAAGTGGGTTAAAATTTCTATTAAATTTAAAAAGGGTTTCTAAGGTTTCCTTTTAATTTAAGGGCCTTGAGAGATGATTCCTATCAAATTACAGTGACCAATGCTCCTTTGCCGTATACTACAGAAAGTAAACTGATCCAATTGAATATTGGCAATAATTTGGGAACCCAGCTGTCCACCAATTTATGTTTCTGTTTCTGTTTTGTTAGTGCCTTCTACATATTGTTTTTGATAAAAGAACGTGAATCACGTTCTAAGCTTTTGCAATTTGTGGGTGGCGTTAAAGTTTGGACTTTCTGGTTATCGCAATTTATATGTGATATTTTAAATTTTTCCTTTACTGCTGTTATTGTTGTACTCGCCATATTTGGCTGGCAGGAGAAAGGTTTATCAACTTTCGATGAACTGGGTAAGTTTAAAAAGAATTATAAATATCTTTACATAAGGAAAGTTTCCTCTCTGCAAATTATAAAAGAAAGCATGTGCTATAAGTCCCCGTCCCTATAAAGATTCCTTTAGGTTTCTACAAGAAACATAGAGCGTCCGAAGTTTTTTTTTTGATCTTATTGCTGTTTTTAAAAATCAATCTAAATTTTTACAATTTTAGTTTAATTTAATTTCAATAGTTAGTCCCCGTCCATACAATGAAACATTTGCAGCGAAACGTTTGATGGTGAAAGGGAAAAACGATCGTAAAAATTTTTGTGACTTGGTTTTCGAGAACAAAAATAAGAAAGAGAAAAACATACAAAAGTCAATTTGAAAAGAGAATTGAAGAAAGCGTCTGCAGCAAATGTTTCATAATATGGACAAGGAATATATAGTGTAAATTGTAATGGGTGATTCAAGTAGAGATACTTTTTTCAATAACCTTTTTTTGACAGATCACGTGTGAGTCGTGTCATGCTGTCATGTTTAGTATTGTTTGGCATTTCATAATGGAAAGACTTACGCCTGAACAACGTGTACAAATCGTTCAACTTTCATACGAAAATTCACGTTCTGTGAGGAATGTGTTTCGTGCACTTCGCTCAACTTATGGTCAACATAAACGGCCTACTGAGCGTACTATTCGCAACACCATCACCCATTTTGAGATCCAGCATTCATTATTGTATAATATTCGACCGAATAGACCACGTCGAGCGCGCTGTGAAGAAAATATAGCGGCCGTAGCTGAGAGTGTACACGAAGACCGTGGAGAGTCGATACGGCGCTGTTCGCAGCAACTCGGACCGTTATCGTGCCATGATAACCGACTATTTTATGCCTAAAATTTAAGCTCGTGATCTCGGCGGCATTTGGTTTCAGCAAGACGGCGCCACTTCCCACTCATCGCATCAATCAATGGATTTATTAAAAGAAAACTTCGGTGAGCACATAATTTCACGTTTTGGGCCGGTCGATTGGCCACCAAGATCGTGTGATATCACACCGTTAGACTTTTTCGTGTGGGAAAATGTAAAGTCTAAAGTTTATGTGCACAAACCCACTGCACGCGCAATCACGTATATCATTCGCCAGTTACCAGTCGAAATGCTCGAACGAGTCATCGAAAATTGGACTCAACGGATAGACCATCTGCGACGTAGCTACGGCCAACATTTGATAGACATAACTTTCAAAAAATAAATGCCAAAGAATGTTCTTTCAAATGATAATAAACATTCCCCATTAAATTTGAATTTTCTGTGTTTTTTTTTTTCTTTAAAAAAGTTGGGAACCTCGAAATGGAACACGCTTTATATTCATTCTTGAAAATGGCAATTAATAAAAAAAAAAAACGAATTATAATAAATTATATTTCCAGGTCGCTTTTTCTGGATGCTTACCTTATTTGGCTGTTCTGTAATTCCACTCACTTATCTGATTTCATTTTACTTTTCCGAGCCTGCTACCGGATTTGCAAGTATTTCTGTTATCAATGTATTTTCCGGTAAGTACATTTTGAGTCTAAAGTACTTTCATCTTATTTTTATTTTTTGGTATTTTAAGGTTTGGCATTGTTTATTTTGGTCTTGGTAATGTCGTTTGAGTTCTTTGACACCAGGGATAAGGCCGATTTAATGGGTTGGTTCTTTAGAATATTCCCTCACTTTTCTTTGGCTATGGGTTTAAATAAAATGTACGTTAACAGTGCTACTAGAGATGCCTGCAATGATCACACAATTGTCAGTTTACCAGAAGACTTAAAGTGTCGTTTGGTACCAAGTTGTTGCAGTAAGTAGTAAAATTAAAATTTCTTTAAAAAAAAGTTCTCAATGCAAGACTTTGGGTAGAGGAACAGGCATGAATTTGAATTATTGTTGACGAATGTGTGTAAAGGCATGTGGGGTAGATAAGACTTTTGTTAACTAAATGCACCGATATGGTTTGTTTTCGAAAGAAACTTTGCAATATACAATATGAAAAATATTAATGGTATATTTTATTCTTATATGGCATCAGGGGTTTAGGCTTGCGCTTTAAATAGCATCCACCTGTTGGTGGTCATGTTATAATTCAATCTTTATTTAATTTCCTTTATTTATTCCACTTGGGAACATACGGCTTCAACAGTAAATTTATATTTAACTGTATTAATTTATATTGATATAAGTTCGTCAAAGGTCTTGTTGTGTTTGCGTAGTTCACTTAATACCGTTCTTCGCCAAGTATCTATAGGGCGTCCGGAACGTTGGCTGCCTTGAGGATTCCATTCTAGCGCTTTCCTTGTCAAACTGTTCCTTGGTCTGAGCAGTGTATGAACTATCCACCTCCACTTATTTTTAGCTATTTGGTTGGGTATTGGCTCCTCTTTCGATATTCTCCATAACTAAACATTTGTTATTGTGGTAGCCCAAAAGATCCTTCATATAATCCGCAAGCATTTGTTTAAAAAGTCCTGCAGTCTGTGTACTATATTGGTGGACACCAGCCAGGTTTCGCTTCCGCAGAGAAGAGTAGACTTCACACAAGCATCAAGAATTCTTATTTTAGTATTTTGTGAGATCTGCGGAGACCGCCACGTTTTGTTAAGATGTCCAAAGGCAGCTCTAGCTTCTTTTTTTAGTCTGTTTGATACATCTTCTTCAACACGCCAATCGACCGACGTAATGGATCCCAGATAACAAAAAGATTTCACATATTCAATTGTCTGATTTTGTATATTGATATGGTTGCTGGAAGTATGATTTATTTGCACTGCACTTGTTTTTGCAGTATTAATTTCCAAACCTGCGAATTTTGGTAGTTCAACTAGGTCAGTGACTTTGAATGTCATTAAAGTTGTGTGGAATGAGACATTTGAGATCAACAAAAATAGTTTTTTCATTATTTCATGTAGTACATCGGAAAAAACAGCAGCGAAAGAGGACAACCTGCAATAATTTTGAAAATTGTGTTGGAATGGTAATGCCCCTACAATTGTCGCATACAGTCAAATCGTTTTTCTTGTGAAGTTTTATAATGACGCCTTAACATGTGTTTGGAAGCTCTGCATTTATCCAAGCGTTGTAAATGAAGGGGCTTAATATTTCAGCGAATGTAGAGGGGTTTGCCTAGAGGAGCTCGGGGGAAATGACATTATCTCCAGGTGCCTTATTTCGTTTAAGTTTTGAGATATCTCTTCGATATCTGGTGGGCTGTCCGATCATGAGGTGTTAATTGTTATAGTGGTTTCAGAGGAAACGTTATTTTTACTGTGATGTTGGTTTCCTCAGTAAAATTGCTTATGGACTCGAAGTGATCTCTCCATCTACGAGTTTGCTCATCTACATTTGTTTTTATCATTAAAGAGAGTTTATGGTTCATGTTTTGATTTGTAGTGCGACCAATTATATTATAAATTTCTCACATATTATATCAACCTGCCGCTACTGCGGCTTGACATGTTACATTTTTGAAGTTTTTTCTTTTGTCAGATCGAGCTAATTTTTTTACAGTTTTCGCAGTGGCTTTGTAGGGAGTTGTGAGGTTTGGATTTTATAGCTTTTGAAGCTTGATATTATCTCTTTTGTCTGACCTCAACAATTTTGTATCTGCTTTTTCTTGTATCCTATTTGATCTTTTGCAATATTTCTTAACAAGTTACATTTCTCCTGCCATGTGGTTCTGCTTTTGGGTACTCTCATCAGTTTTCCAATTTCGTCATTCTTTGATTGTTCTCATAGTTTGCTGACATCTAGGCGTTTGTGTATTTGATGGGGGTTTTCCTTCAACTTGTTATAATTTAAATTTCTATTGTGGCAACTACTAGCTCGTCGTCGCTGTGGATATCAGCGCTTCTCTTGGTGAGCAAGTCTTGTAATGACTTTTGATCTATTTGGTTTCGCGTATAGCCATTTCGATGTGACCACGTGTATTTGTGTGGAAATATTGAGCCACTCTTGACTAGTTGGAATGTCTGGTAGAACGTTCTCCGTTGTTATTTCTCATGCCCATTCCTTGTGGTCCCATTATCTCTGATATACTATGATTATCGTTGCCAATCATTGCACCAAAATCACCTGTAAGTAGGAGTATGTCTCGCTTTGGTATATTAGGCACCGTAGCAGTTAATTGGCTGTAGAATTCGTCCTTGACATCGTTCTCTGCTTCCTCAGTGGGAGCATAACTCTGGACGATAGTAATGAATTAACCGACACTAGTGTAAAAACGAGCTCTTAATATGCTGTCGGAAATTGGTTTCCATGAATTGAGAGTATTTTTCAGGACCTTTGATACAATAAAACCTACTCCGCTTTCTTTGCCTCTCTCTTCACCGTTGTACAGCACTACCACACTATTTCACTGTTGGCCAAGATCGCGACGTCATATTTCTATAATTGGGATTCAAGTTGAGCCAGTCTTGTAGTTTCATTCGTCTTTGCGTTCCATTATCCAATTATAATCCGTTTACGTAAGCCAAAGGTTGTCACCTTAGGAGGGGCTAGTAAATCTCTATTTGAAGTTTCAGTTGAATCTTACCTGTGGTTAAAAATAAGTAAAGCACTGTTTTTCGTTCTTTCAGATATTGTGTCCTTTTTCGACTGGGAGGAACCTGGTGTTTTACCCGAAATTACTTACCTAATAGTGACTGCTATCATACACTTTTTAATCATAATAGCACGCGAATACGGTCTTATACGTGAATTATGTTATAAAATCAAACAAAAAAGATTGTAAGAATTACAATAAATTCGGATATAAAAACACAAAATAAAATTTCCTTAATTACCCTATTTTAGCAAACATTCCTCACCTCCGGAAGATGGTTATTTCGATGAAGACGTGGATCAGGAAAGGCAACGTATTATTAATATGTCTCAGTCAGAAATAAAAGAAACGAATTTAGTATTAGATCGCATAACCAAATATTATGGTAAATTTTTGGCTGTCAATCAAGTGTCGCTGTGTGTTAAACCGTAGGTTTTATTTTTGGGTTACAAAATGGCTTCAATCTCTTTATTCTTAACTTTTTAGTGCTGAATGCTTTGGCCTTTTGGGTGTTAATGGTGCCGGTAAAACCACCACTTTTAAAATGTTAACGGGAGATGAACACATTACATTTGGCAGTGCTTTTGTCAAGGGTCTTAATTTAGCTTCCGAAATGAATGAAATTTACAAAGAAATCGGCTATTGTCCACAATTTGATGGTCTTTTAGAAGATCTAACGGGCCGTGAAATTTTGAAAATATTTTGCCTTTTAAGAGGAGTTCGCAAGAAACGCATTAATCATATATCCGAAGAATTGGCCAAATCTTTTGGTTTTGCTAAACATTTAGACAAAGAAACTAAAGCGTACAGTGGCGGTAGTAAACGAAAACTTAGCAGCGCCATATCAGTCATTGGAAGTCCTTCAGTTATTTATTTAGATGAACCTACTACGAGTATGGACCCAATGGCTAGACGTCAGTTATGGAATATGGTTTGCCGCATACGCGATTCGGGCAAATCAATAGTTTTAACATCACACAGTATGGAAGAGTGTGAAGCCCTGTGTACACGTTTGGCCATTATGGTGAATGGAGAATTTAAGTGTATAGGTTCTACGCAACATCTGAAGAATAAATTCTCCAAAGGTCTCATATTAAAAATTAAAGTGAAACGTAATCTTGAATTAGCAAAGAGCAGAAGGTTAAGAAATATTGAAATTTAGGTTTAATGCTGTTCTAAACTCCTTTTAATTGACTTTCAGTTCCATAATCTCAGACGTCGCTGAAGATGCTGGTCCAGCTAAAATTTTAGAGCAGGATATACAAAATGTTAAAACATTTGTGAGAAAGGAATTTCCCCAAGCCATTTTAAGGTGATTACCGAATATCTTATTAACAGGCTGTTCGCCGATATCGAACGTTAACGTTCGCATAGAAAATTACATTTAAAACAAAAACCATTTTTGAAATTTTGTTTTTGTTTTAAATGTTATTTACTATGCGAACGTTAACGTTCGATATCGGCGAACGGGCAGTAAATCTTTTTCAATATCTTTCTTTTTAATTCTTTCACCACAAATGGTGAACGAGGGAGGTAATACTAAGTTTGTCATTCCATATGAAACATCAAGAAATATCCATTTACACCCCATAAAGTGTATGTATACGTATATATTCTAGTTTATTGAGTTATTCTAAGCCGATTTAGCCTGCCCGTCTGTTAAAAACACGCTCACTTCTAGTTATTCTACCCAGTTTGCGCAATGAAGCACGATGAAACCTCCCTTAAAAAGTTGATATATCAATTTTCTTTTCACAGTATTTGCTATTCAGAACCGTCGCAAAATACTTTTTTAATGTATCCTAACGACATATCGTTATTCCAATAGAAACATTTTTGACCCGCCCATCTAGGTAGGCGGTGCATCACAGCATTGTTAATTGTATGTACTAACGTGCCAAAATACCAATATTTAACAAAAAATCGGTAGCGGAATGCACCTATTATTAATAAATTTGGCAAAACTTTATTCTATGTGACTATAAACAAATTTTATAATAGGTGTGTTCGTTTACTTTACTAGAAGAAACATGCAACGAGAGAGTAAGTTACAAATTTACAAAACTTTTCTCCCAATTACTCAAACATATAAAAAAGTAAATGAACGTTAGCAGCAAAAACTAGCAAGTTATTGGTATCGAAAGTGTTCAGCTGTAATATACGATATTCTGTCATGAATTGTTTTGAACTATTTGCACATGGTAATGTTTTCTAAATTTAAGAAACATTTGACGACTAATATTTTATGTTGTTGAACAATTTTTAAATTAAGTAAGAAAGTGAAGTCGGCCAAGCCAAGACCATATAATACCCTACACCACAGTATATAAGAACAAAGTTTTGGAAGTGTACCTATTTGGGACATAGTTTAAAAAAATAATGCATAGCTAATGTGGCTTAAAATCGCTTTGTTAGTTTCTCGTAGGCTGAAATGGCCCCCTATCTCCCCTCGAGGTCCTATTTTTTAAAAGTTGCGTAGCTTATGAGTCCATATAAATATGAATCTATCTATGTTTTAAGTTTTATTAAAATTGGTTTGAGAGTGAGCACAAAGATCATATTCCGGAAAGCAGCTTGTATGGGGGCTATATGAAATAACGGGCCGATTCCGCGCATTTTAAATAGGCTTGGTCCTTGTACCTATTAGAATCACTGTACCAAATTTCATTAAATTATCTACATAATTGCGACCTGTACTTTGCGCACAAGGTTACATGGACAGGTAGCTAGCCAAAAAATATTTTTTCGTACAAACAAAGAAGGTGCCCAGCTAGCATTTTCAATCGTCTAGGAGTCTACTGGGAATCTCATGACGAGTGTTTTTGATCGTCGACGAGCTCATTTTTAATTGTAGACGATTTCTCGCACGGGAGAAACTGTTACACGTGCTGATTCGTATGAGAGATTCTTCCCTAACACAGCAAACGACTCTTATATTAATCCTAAAGGGAATCGTTTACGATGTATGTAGAGATTATCTAACGAGTCTTTCAAAAATCATGCCAAGAGTCGTATGAGACTCATAAAGGGATTATTTTACAACTCGTGAAATTCTCAGCCGTATAACTAAGCTACCTAAATAAGGGCATCAAGCTAGCTGGGTAGTTTTATTACACATTTTAAAAAGTTGGTTTTGTAAACAAGAACATGAAACAGCAGTTTCAAAAATTCTTGCAAGTCCAAACTTCCGCATTAAAAATTTGCGGGAATATTTTAACGCTGGGGTTAATGAACACTTTCCAGTAACAATTGTTACAAATTCGTAAAAATTGTTTGATAATGATTGCACCTAATGATAATTTCAAGGCGAATTCATTAAAAGGTGACCGTAAAAGACCAGCTGACTATTTTTTTTATATTGAGCTTACATTTTGTTTCTGTTACGTGATGTTTATTTATTAAAATTTTATACTTGTATTTTACAGTACCGGGCCGCTTGAATTCAATTCTCTCTTATATGAATTAGCCTTGTATCGTTCCTTAATTACGTAGGTCTAATATTCTAAAACTTTCCGACATTATTATGAAATTTGGTCCAAATTGGGTTTTTAGATTACAAACTTAACCGTAACGTCTAAATCTGTAGAAAATAGATTTTTCTTACTTTTTTACTGTACGGTTTCATTACTGTCAGCTAACTGGGGCTTAACTCCATAACATTGAACGTACTCTCAGAATACACTTTGGCTTGGTTTGATGGTTATTTTAACCCTTGAACAGCTTATTAATATGGATTATTTGTCACCAAATATTCATTAAGCCATGACGAATAACGGCATTGCGCCTGATAAGCTTCCTCAATAAACTATCGACGAAGCATCTTAAGTCAGCTCATTATAATTACTACAATGAGTTTTTATTGGGTCTACACCTCGTAGCACGAAAAACTGTTACGCGGTACAGTTGCGCAACGCCAAATCTATAACAATACGGATGAAACGAAGAACGCGCAAAGGCAGACAAACAGAGATGGCCTGATTGCCCTTACGAAATTATGGCAATGATGCGCGAGATTCTTCTCCACCAAGAGCAGTTTTACGAATGCAAAATACACTTTAATACTCTTAAAGCCTCGTACACAATAGGTAGCAACATTATCACTGGTGTTCATAATAGAGCAAAAATTTTTTTCACAACCACATACATTTTTCATTCAGAAACCGATTGCAAATTTTGCCCACAACAATATTACGTATTTATTATTATTTTTTAAAACATTTTGTTGAAATTGTTACTGAAGTAGAAGTAGACTCGACTTTTTAAAAAAAATTTAGTTACATTTTTGTTCGAAAAATGAAAGGAAAATATATGAAATACTTTGGGAAGAAATAAGATAGAAGAAAAAACGAAATTGTTGCTAGCATTGTGTACGAGGCTTAATTTGTCACAGATAAAGTCCACTGCCGATAAAACTCTTATCCTCGGTGGAGGGTGTCAAAGATTCGGCACGGCCCAATAAGGCATTCTTACTAGTTTCTTTTCTTTATTTTACAGAGAGGAGTACCAAGGTATTCTTACCTTCTACATTCCTTTAGCTAGTATAAAATGGTCCAGGATCTTCGGACTGATGGAACGTAATCGTGGTATATTAAACGTTGAGGACTATTCAATATCCCAGACAACTTTGGAAGAAATCTTCTTGGATTTTGCCAAACACCAAAGAGAAGATGCAAGGCACTTCAAGTGAGCTTGAACAAATGTAACAATTCTTTTTTTAGTATTATGAAAAAAAAAACTTTTCTTAAATTTTATTTAATCACACTGCACAACAAAATTGCAACTTTTTCTGATGAATATGGGTGCCCCGGTGGGCTTGTTGGCATTGACCTAGTCCATCAGTGCGGGGGTAGCGGGTTCTATTCCTGCCGGAGACTGGTGTCCTGTAGACAAGCGTAGAGCTTAGCCGGATAAGCATAAGAAAGAAAAAAAATTATCACATGTTGTTTACTAATTTGACGTCACTGATTCTTAATATACCCTCATATGATTTGTAACCGCTGTTGTATACAAGTTATAGTTTTCACTAAAAATTCACGGTGTTACAGTGTTAATTTGCTGATAATTTTTCTAAGAGAAGTTTTGTTAATAAAATTTAATATGGCATCATCAAGACGAGTTTTTGTGAATCATTTTTGTTTCATTTGCGGAGAGTATATTTATATCATATATGAATATCGTTTAAATGTAACATCGTTCGTTAATAAGGCCTTCAACTACTTTCGTCACCCGCTAGAAATAAATGATAAGCCTTGGATTCCGCAAAAGGTTTGTAAAACTTGCGTTGGAAAATAAGAAAAAGAAAGATTTAGATACGAACCCGCTATGATCTGGAATGAACCCGTGAACTGTTTTTTTTTGTTTGGTGAACATAAATGTCATTAGCCGGAAAAATTAAGACAAACCGGAATATCCTTACATATGGTCAGCCAATAAACGTGATCTGAGCCCTATGATATCACCTTAACCTCAACCTTACGCAATGTGATTGTTTGGCCTGTTCAAAATTTTTTGGGAAATAAGAAAATTTCTGACTATTCTCAACACGTCGAACAACTAATGAGTCACATTCAAAGGCTCAGATGTAACGTGAGAATCAAATTACATTTTCTTCACAACCACTAGGTTCTAAATGAAGAACGTGGCGAGCTTCCATACGATGGAGGTACAATTCCAAGGCTCCTGGAACACACACACACAGTGGCTGACTTTTGTTGGAGCATTAAAATCAGCTCTATGCCTTCAACTTCAAAAAGGAAATTCCATAAAAGAAAGTTTTTTTTTAACTTTAGAATTGAATAATATACGATTATCTTTTTATATATAGTGTTCTATTATAAAAAGACCCATGTGTCATATCTTTTAAGGAAGAGCTGATACAGAAATTTCACTCACATTTAATTAAAATCGTCATTAACAATTGGGCAAATATCATCACATAGCCCAAACATCAGATATGCTGTTGTGCAGTGTTATTAAACAAACTTTTATTTTATTATGTGTGTTTAAATTCTTTCCAGAACTTCCAAGAATTAGAACTGGTTAAATTGCACGAAAACAGATAAAAATAGCTGAAACTTAGAAGACCTAAGAGACCATAAGACCTTGTTATCGAGATGAATACTTTATATTTTTATACATAATTATATTTTAAAAAGCTTTAACGTTTTTATATATTTCATAAATAATTATTAGATGCAAAAAATTCTATAACAATTATCTGGAATATTAATATTAGTCATTATATACGCAAAAGTCGTTTACAATGTGAAAGAAAATACCTTACAAATTTCTACATATCGTTACCTAAAACTCAAATAGCCCTAACCAACCAAAAATTAAAAATCCACCTTTTCATTGATTCTGATCTATTGCAGCAACACAAATGCCTACAAAAATTTGGGAATCGAATTCGACCAAAATTAGAGCTATGTAACTAACCGTATGCATAATATGCGACAATGTCAATTGTTATTTTAGTACTAATGTGCTTCATAGAAGTGTTTGTTGCTTTTCCTCTTTATGCTCATTTTTGCCTTGTTTTAATCTTTCCAAATTTTTTTATTTTCCTTCAACTGGCAATACACGCTTTTAAATCAATGTGTTTTTCCATGAACTTATTCGACATTTATTCAGTGATTGTTTTGTTTCAGAGTTGTTAATGTTCATATTCTTTGTTTAAGTAAAAAAACTAACTTCATCTTATTCGTCTCTTGAACACGAGTGTTTGTTGCTTTCGTTTCATAGTTATTCATTTTACTGAATACAAACCAAGCGAATACAAAATTATAATGAAGGTTTCATGAGCATTATTAAGTATCATGCATATGTTTATTATATACTCCGTGTGGTCCAAATGAAACTGTTAACTTAACAGTAGAAAATAAGCCTTAAATAACATAAAAATCTAACATTTAGTTTAGTTGAAAATGTGAAATCGTTGTTAAAGGAAGTTGGGGATGTTCTTTTGTAAAATTACGTTTTTTTACAAAACACGTGTCGTTTTCCATTCGGTGTTATAAAAACAAATTTAACTTTTTTAGAGATTGTATGTCGTTGTGTTTTAAAAGGCTATGTAAAAGAGCTCACAAGTATGGAGGAAAATATAAATAATTGTGCTTAAAAATACAATTTGCTGCAAAAAGAAATGATTACAACAAATTTAATTCAAATTTTTGAAATGGAATCGAACAGTCAATACAAACAGCAATAAAAGCTTAAGTAAGTCTGAATTTACACGTTTCATCTTTTGATGCTCAACTTCTTTTCAATTCCCTTTTGAAGATGCCAATATGATCACACGCAGCAATCGGTTTCAACTTTTTTTGCTTCAAAACAACAAAAATTGTATTAAAAGCGAACCAAAGAGAAAAAAGAAAGTAAAAAATGTACATGCAGCCATTGTTGTTCATACACCTACAAATGAAAACACAAAGCGTACTGACCGAGTACAGACATCTCCGTACCAGCCCCCGTTCTTCTTTCTTCGCTCTCCTAAAAACACAAGAGTTGAGCATTAAAAGATGAAACTCGTGAAAGCAGACTAAAGAAACACCATAAAGATAAATAGCAATTTAGAATAAAACTGTAAAAACAACTTCAAGTATTATAGGTAAGTGTAATTGGTTTCAGGTGTTTGTAATTTGTGCATAAATACCGGCATACAATTTGAAAAGAAGAGAATAAAAATAACGTTGTTGTTATTTACCGTTTTTATACCCTTCACCGAAGGTAAAAGGGTATATATAACTTTGTCATTCCACTTGTAATTTCTACAATATTGATCTAAGACCCTATAAAGTATATACATTCTGGCTTCTTATGAGAAGGGAAGTTCAAATCCGGTTGTCCATCTGTCCGTCTGTCCGACCGTTGAAATGGGTTTTCCGAAGACCCCAGATATGATAAAGGCTAGGTTGTTATACATTTATGTCACATAAAGTCCGGAATTGTTTGGTATTGAAATTCAGGAGATCGGTCCATAAATGGCTGAGATATGAGCAAAACACCACGACTACCTCTAACTTTTCCCATAAATCCCATGTTGTTGTTTTTTAAATTCTTTTTTTCTATATATCTGGAGAACGGCAAGAGCTAAGGCTTTCAAATTTGGTATAAACGTCTTGGTTGCCAATACACCAACCAACTCTAAAAAAATGGGCGGGATTAGAGAAGTGGGTGTGACACTTCCCATATAAAGACGTTATACATTTCTGTATATCTGGAGTACGAAATTACCTAAAGCTCCCAAATTAGGTACAAACATATCGGTTATCAATACACAGCATTCCACAAAATATGGGCGGGATTGGACAAGTGGGCGTGGTACCTCCCGTACAACGACATTATTGGAAGTTCTCAAAGTTTTTAATTTTAGGGCTCAAGTATGACATATGAACACGTTTTATATATCAAAATATCAGACATTTTTAGCAGAATATATTCCCCGAAAACCCTGAAATTTTTTTCCCAGAAATGGAAGAGTAATGCCCAACATACTGCATAAACATACCCATTTTCATGAACAATAGATCTTCCCGAGTCCAAGTTTTATAATTTAAGTAAATGGTAAATTTCTTCCTTAAGACGTGGGTAAATAAATCTGCCAAATCAGTTAAGAAATGGTTAAGTTAATAGCAAAATAATCCAAAAATGGGCTACAATTTTGAGCTGTTATATTACCTATGGATACGTCTAATATATCAAAAGACCGGAAATCTTTAGTAGAACATAATTGCTGAAAAACACGGAAAAATCGGTTCAGACCCAAAAAATTTATTACCAAAATATTATTTCTTTGAATAAAAATACCTATTTTCGGGAACCGTAGATCTTTCCTTGTTCAAGTTTTATTACCAAGGTCGATGGTAAATTTCTTCTTAAAGACGTCGGTATACAAATCTATCAAATCGGTTGAAAAATGCCCGAGTTATGACCAAATTACTAAAATCCCAATATTTACTTTTTTTTATATAATTAAGTAATTAAGTTGAGACAAACTTCGTCTGTCTGCCTTCCACTTGCCACATTGTAAAAGGGGAGAAACTAATAGAAAGTATACCAAATATATCGGTTAGCACTACTGGTTATCTAACTAGTAAAATGGCTGGCAGTCTTATTGTAGTGTAGTTATAACAAAGTTATAAATTAGAACAATTCTTTGCACTCTGGGATGTATGGTAAAATGGTCTAGAAATTCATGAAACAAATGCAGTGATGCTTACCGTCAGGGTTGTCAGATTGTTTTTGACCTTTTTCGCCAAATTCAATGTCAAAAATTGCCAAAGCCTTTATTGTTTAATTTTTGACAATAAAATACATATTTTTAAATTATTGAAAATATTTCTTATAAATCCTTTAAAATAAATTTGTTCCATGTCGCTACGGTTGGGTGGAAAGGCTTTTGCGAAGAAAACTATACAACCTCACCCAGAGACCAATATGGTCCATTGTGATTTCTTAAGGTATAAGTACATAACACGCGTTAATTCGTCGGCGAGTATCGTGCGTTTAAAAACTTTAGCGCGTGAAAACTGGTAAGTTACAAACACGCGTTATAAAAGCCGCTTCTTTTGAGCTGTTTTTTATTTGTTTAACACATTTTTTTAAATAATTCCAAGCACTTTTTTATACGATACTATATGTTTTATAAGATTTTCAATAAGTTTTTTTTCCATGACTTACAAATTTGTTAAATTATTATTTCTTGTTGTTAGCTGATTAGTTGTCAAAAATACAGAACGCGTTGAAAAGTTCAAAGTTAACCAACTTGTTCTATGTTTACCTTTTTTGAGAGAAGTCTACAGAGCGCACGCGCTTAACGCGTGCTATGTACTTTTACCTTTAGTTAGTCCGTGTCGCTAAAATACACCAAAAATTTAGAAAAAGTCGCCATAATATATATTTTGTTTAATTTTTATCTAGAACAAAGTAAAACTGATTAGTGAACACAATAAAGGTTAAATGTTTACTAAAAAATAGTTTATATTAGTCTACTTAACGCTGCCTTTACACATGCAAGTAGTGGCATGCCACTGTTGATACATACCCAACAAACACCAAGTCAAACCTTTGAAATGATATGACTTTATCATTTGACATCAAGCACAATTTCCAAACCTTTAACATTTAAATTAAAATTGATAATGATTTGAATATAAACATTTGACATACAATGTTTTGTCAATTTAATATCAAATTGTTATTAAATGTTATTCTCAAATCAAAAATAAACTTGACAGCACTGAAGCGAAAAATAAATGTTAACAGTAAAAATGGCGATTAAAGTTAAATGTATTTATTACACAATTAAATAAAAATTACATATAACGTGAAGTGAATTCATCTTTAAAACCCGTAGCTTCTTGTTAAAAAATATAAATTATTTATGGGTAAAAAATAAATTACAAAGTGTAAGAATGTGAATAAGAATAAAACCGAAACTTAGGATAATATAAATTTGTTGTACGATCGCGGTGCTACGCGACCATACATATGAATGTCTCAAAATTCATCCATAAAAATACTAGAATAAAAATAATATTATTTCATCGTATTTAATTTAACGAACATCAAAACATTTTTATGGTTCATCAAAAATACCCAACAATATCGCTAACTATTTCATTAGATAACATGAGAACAAATTCATGGTTCATCAAAAATAGCCAACAATATCGCCAACTATTTTAATAATGGCCATGTCGCCAAATCGAAAATTAGGTTGCTAAACAAGTTTGAAAATCGCCACGTTTGAGAAGAAATCGCCACAACCGACAACCCTGCTTACCGTACGGTTATAATCGTTTTGTACGGTAAATTTGCGCCCCAAAATGTTGCAAGGTAATTTCATTTAAAATTAAGTCATTTAAAGAAATCCGTATTTATCGTACTATTGACACCACTTTGGCTTGATTTGAGGACGGATGGATGTTGAAAATGATTAAAGGTACACTTTTTACGTTTACCAGTACATGTTTTTCTACTGATTTGAATTGTATATAATTAAATGAATTAACCAAAAAAAAACTTTTATTTTTATTTTACGTACATAACAATGAACACAAAATTAAAACATTTTCAGTTGAAGAAAAAAAATTTAATTTAATATTAAAGGCATATGAAAAAAAAATTTGAAACCAACCGTTTCATTACCAAAAAGTGGATAAAATAGCACAATATTTTAAGAGCGGGCATATAAATATACTTCGATATTAGTTTACATATGTATGTATGTATATATGTATGTACTAAGAATATTTCTTCCACAATAAAAATCAAACAAAACAAACAAACAAACGTATCAATTTTTTCCAAAAAGTGAAATACTTCATATGATTTTTTTTTAAATTTATTTTTTACATTAATTTTAATACTTTTAGATTTTGTAAAACTTACCTTAAAAAATAATTTATTTTATCTAATTACTGCTTCAAATTTCTTTAAACTTTCTTTAATCTTATTTTTTTTTATACACATATGTATTTTTTAATTCCTTTCATTTTAATTTTCTTGTAATTTTAATAAATTTTTACATACATATTTCTAAAAAGGCCATTTTTTGTGGTAATTTACCATCTTCAATAATTTATAATTCACTCTTTAAAACTTGTGGTCTCTTAAATTACCAACAAACAAAAACCGAAAAAACCTTTTCTCTTTCACTTTTCTTGCTTTTTTCTTAGCTTAAATATATACTAAACAGACACACTCACATTAACACAAAAAAAAACAACACAAGACACCTAATTCTCTGCTTCCCACAAACGCGACGCATGTTAGCAACTTAAAACCATCGGAGACTGCGCGGTCATTATCTCTGCTTTGTATAAACAAATTTTCTTTTACTAATTTTACAAAGGATTATTAACATTTTTACTTAGATTTTACAATTTTTTAATAGAATATCGTTTGGATTTTATTTTTCTATAAAAATCCGTAATTTTTTAAGACTTTAGACTGGGGTTTTAATTAATTTAAAGGAGTATTTCACTAACACGTCCACGCACTTTGAAAATTTCTAGAAACTAAAAGGAATAGGAAAAGTAAATTAGGCAAAAGGGAGTTAAAAAACCTGCTGGTTAAACTTTAGTGCGAGCGTGAGAGAGACAGATAGTGAGAGCAAATAAAGAAAAAAGCTTTTATTACAATAAGAAAAGATGATAAGTGAAATTATTAGGTTGTTTTATGTGATTAGAGGGGAAGTAGAAAAAGTTCAATTAAGTTTTTTTATTGAAAACAGGGATGGGTAAGCGCTAATATATAATAATTAAATTTTTGTTTAGTATGTGAATAACAATTATATATTTTTTATACCCACCACCACCGTAAGTGGTTAATAAGGGTATACTAAGTTTGTCATTCCGTGTGAAACTTTTTTATTATACATCTAAGACCCCATAAAGTATACATATGTATATGTATAATCTGTCTCCTTGAGTAATCCTACCAACCTAAAAAATTGATAATTTTAATACAAAAACTCAAATTAATGGTGGAATAAAGCAAAGAATGATATACAATTTTGCACAAATTCACTCAATTCATACTGTTAAATTTCGTGAAGATCAGTTCATAATTGACCAAAGGCCCCATATAAGCCCTACTCGCGAAAAACAGTTTAGAACGCCTAAACCCGTAATAAATAATGCTATCATACTAAAATTTGGTACGTCACAGTTTTATAGGAGCAGCACTCACACCGTAAAATATTTTGAAGATCGGTCCATAATTTACACTAGGCCCCATATAAGCCCTACTCCCGAAAAACAGAGTATCACGCCTAAAACTGTAATAAGTAATGCTATCATAATTAAATTTGGTACGGTACAATTTTGTAGGACTAGAAATCACACTGCTAAACTTCGTGAAGATCGCTCCGTAATGTACCATATGCTCCAACCCCAACTCCCGGAAAATAGTTTAGTACGTCCAAAACCGTTATATTATTTATTATGATATGGTAATAGAATTTGGATTGTAAAATTCCAAAACTCTTTATATGTAAACTTTGTTCGGTTCTACAAAGGGGCCACTGAAGTACAGAATCTAGCAACATAAATTAAACTTTTGTTGATATAAAAAATGAGCTAAATGAACCTCTACCAAATATATGTTTTTGACTAATACGATCAAAAAAGTAAAGCTATTATATTGAAAATTGGCAAAAATACCTACTGTTTCACAAAAATTACTGTTCAGAAGAATTCCTTATAATTCATTTGTGTTCAGTTGAACAGAAAATATTTTATTTCCATAGAAAATTACAACTAAAATGTTCAAAAATTGCTCAGGTGTGAACAGCTACCAAAAGCATATTAAAACTTAAGCAGTAAAACTTAAAAGTTGTTATCAAAACTAATTTTTTGGTTTCAAATATGACTTACAAATTATGTTTGTCTAAAATTTTCCAATTGCATCTTAGAAGAGCTGCAATAGCGAAATATATCTTAAGCGTCCCATCCATTATACAATCTTATGTATATGTTATCCGCCATATTGTATCCATTTCGCCCTATATTATGCAATATGTGACACAGTAGTTTCAATTAAAATATGGAGCAACCTTCATTAAGAATAAAAACATAACTTATTAGCAAAACAACAATGTACAATGTTGCCAACACTTTTCACTTTTTTTTAATTTATTTTATTTATTTCAACTGTAAGGACTTTAAGAATAAAATTCTTTTAATTGTGCAATTAAAATCAAAAGTTCTTCCGTTGTTCGCAATTAATTGTGCCAACATCGTATATCACATACACATTGGCGATATAAATAATTGTACAACACGAAAAATGTAACAATTATATTGCAAGTGTATGGACCGCTTAAGATTCGGCAAAGTAAAAATTAAAATTTTAAAAAAATATTTGGGGTAAATTATTTTTAAATTAACACAATTACTGGGTAAAAGTAGACGTATTCAAAATCATCAATTAGGCTTAAGAAATTATTATAGCACTAGACTAGTAAACGTCATTAGAAAAGCTTTCGAAGAAAAAACTTTAGTGATACTTCCCAAGTGCTGTTTCCCAAAAATTTGTAAGATTAACTAACCTATAAACACTCACAAGATTTTGGAAAACTATTGGATTGTTCGACAATTTGTTATTGAAGAAGACAAATTTGTAAGTCTTCTCAGAAGAAAAACATTGGAATTCCGCAGGGAAGCAGCTTGTGACCTCTATCTTATTTAATATATACTTCAGACATGTCTAAACATCAACTGATCCAGCTTTTCTAGGCGTCCATGAAAACGGCTTTAAAGATCCCGAAACTTACAGAACGATATATTTCAATTGGAAAATTGTTAAAACAATGGAAGATAAAAGTTAATGAAGAGCACCCACTTTACTTTGGAAAACTAATAAAAAAAATATATCCCAAAATTAGCATGTCAAGTATATCGGTATAAATTTTGATCGACGCTTAACATGGCAATGCTTTATACGAAAGTGGAAGTTATACCGTATCTTGTGTCTCCAAAACAATTTGATCGGAATCGCAACTACGGAATTTAAACCATTTTGATCTAAATGTGTTTCAGGCCCGATAGAGGTAAAATTAACTGAAATAAAAGTACACAATAGCAATTCAAATAAATTGGCTCATTGAGCGAAATACTTCCCTTAGTCAAGGTTGTAAAATCCCTCTTTACAATTTTATCTTAAAGCCAATCTGGTGAAGTGGTATTTAGCTATGGGCCTCAAATATAGAGAAAATCGAAAGACGCCAAAGTAAAATGTTCTGCTAAAAATTTACAAACTTTTGGTACATTAAACTTATCAATAGGTTACAGGAGTCTTAAAAATAAAATTTTTATGAAAATGTTGATGCTTTACCTTTTACTTATTTCATAACCATTTATAAACGATTTTTATATAATACTAGCTGACCCGGTCCGCGTTGCTGGCCCCGAAATTTACGGCCCTTAAATAAAAATCCATGAAACCGCATTCTCTGGCAAAATTTCATGTCAAACTGCATGTAAAACATCGTTCATCCCCAGTTCTGTTTCATCATTATTATATTATAAATTAAAATGTTGTTCATATACATATGTTTGATTTACATTTGATTTGAAAATACATATGGTTGTATGTATGTATATATATGCTGTGAATCTTACGAAAAAAGTGAGCGTAAAAGTGGGCGGGCAACATTTTCTTTCCGCAAAACCTAAGTTAGACCATGGCGATCATTTTAAAGAAAAAAATCGTCCAAATCGGTCAAGCCGTTCTCCAGCTATGCGCTTAATAGAAAAAGTGGGCGTAAAAGTAGGCGTCGTAAATTTTTCTTTCGATGGAAACTTAAAGTTGATTAACACGAACATTTGAAAGAAAAATTAGTCAACTCGATGGAGCCGTTTTCTGATTTTAGGTAAATCGAAAAAAGTGGGCGTAAAAGTGGGCGGGGCAAAATGTTCTTTCCGTAAAAACCTAAGTTGGACCATGGCGATAATTTCAAAGAAAAAATCGTTCAAATCGGTCAAGACGTTCTCAAGTTATGGATTTTGCCACGCCCCTCCGCCCCCAGGCCATTAATTTGAATAATAACTATCCTATCATCTAAGTTGGACTAAATTACATATATATGCCAATTTTCATGAATATCAGTTGACTCGTTTTTGAGTTTATTCGAAACATACACAGTGACACGGATTTTTTATATATTAAAATTATATTATATTTATATCCTAAATTCAGCTGATTTTATAGCCCTCAATATGAACTATGCTGACTATTGGAAAGCTCATTTTCAGCTCGTTTCTTTTTGTACTGCTGTAAATAGAGATGAGTAATGGCCAATTTTTGAGAATTCGAGCTTAATATGACAAAATAATAAAATTTTAGTAGTCGGCATCACCATGAAAATCATAAAAAATAAGTAAAAAATATTTTTTTTTAAATATTACAAATTTAAGGCAATATTTAAACATAGTTTTACCTATAAAAACCGTTTAGGTAAAAAAATTATTTATATTACTTGTTCTAGCTTCCATTTGCACTTAATTTTTTTTAAAAAACAGGTACTATCGCGCGTGTTGAAAGCATGACTCTTCTTAATTAGAATCAAAATAGATTTAAGTAACCATCCTGGCCAAATGCAAGCATTACGTAATGAGTGTATTTTGAATTAAAGCTGAATTCTAAATGTATGTATAAAATTTCCGTAATTCATATCTATTTAGATAACTTTTAACTTAAAAGTGCCGACTATTTGTAAATTCAGAACTTAGAGGCGTGCACATACTAGATGTTTAATTTTCATTAAACATTAAAAATATTAAAATAATTATAATTTACAAGGTTTGAGGTATTACTAAAAGTATTGCAGCAAATATTGAATTATTTTATGAGTTATGAGAAATATACAATTATGGATACTATTACTTGTTAGGTGAAAAAGATAGAAAAAATACCTTACGTAATTGTCATTTAAATGTAACATTTTCAAATAAAAATTAACATAAGAATGGATCTTACTTTTATTAATTTCCTACATATTACATTAACAACATTTTTAATTTTCCTATCAATTATATTTACCCATCCCTGGAAATAATAATTAACACATATTTACTTTAATATTAATCAATTTCTTATTCAATTCCTTTTACGAATACATACTGAAAATATGTAATTGTTATTCAAAAGCAGACCTTTTAAACAAAAATTTAATTATTATTAGAATTTCCCATCCCTGTTGTTAATAAAAAAAACTAACTTGAACTTTTTCTACCTTTCCTCTAATCCTCTAAAGCAAAACAGAATAATTTTACTAATCATCTTTTCTTATTGTAATAAAAGCTTACGTCTTCATTTATTCACACTAACTGTCTCTTTCACTTTCACACTCAATTTTAACCAAATGTTTTTAGCTCCCTTTTGCTTAATTTACTTCTCCACTTCTTTTTAGTTTAAAGAAATACTCCTTTAAAATTAATTAAAAACACAGTAAAAAGTGCTAACAAATTAAAAAAAATCTTATATATAGCTAAAATTGAAGCAATAATCTAGTAGAAAATTCAAAAATCTATGAAAAAGTTAAATACTTCTTTGTAAAACCAGTAATAGAAAATTTGTCCATACAACGCAGAGCTAATGACAGCGCCGTCTCTGTTGTTTTAAGGTGTTAACAATCGTCGTGGTTGTGGGAGGCAACGAATGAGTTGTGTTCTATTTTTTTAAGTGGGTTTGTTTAGTATTTAAGAAAATGAAGGCAAAGTCAATCAGGATGTCAGATGTGGCGATTTATCGCCGAACGTAGCGATTTTAAAACTTGTTTGGCATCCTAAATTTCGATATGGTGACACGGCGATTTTTTGGCGATTTATAAAATATTTAAACATTTTCAGTTGAAGAAAACCATTTTAATTTAATATTAAAGGCATACATATGAAAAATAATTTTGTAACCAACCGTTTCATAACCAAAATGTAGATAAAATAGCACAACATTTTAACAGCGGGTAGATATGAATATAACGTGTCGAGTTTTTTCCAAAAAGTGAAATACTTTATATGAAATTTTTTTTGAAAAATTTTATTTTTACATTAATTTTAATTCTTTTAGATTTTGTAAAACTTACCTTAAAAAATCAATTATTTTACCTTATTACTGCTTCATATTTCTTTAAACTTTCTTTTATCTTATTTTTTTTATATACATATGTATGTACTTTTTAATTTAATTTTAATTTCCTTGTAATTTTAATAAATTTTTACATATTTATAAAAAAAGTCCATATCTTGTGAATTGGGGATTTACCATATTTAATTATTTATTATTTGTATCTCGAGATAAATTGTAAAATAAATCCCGCTTTCTCTGGAAATGAAAAAGTCCGGGAAAAGAAAAACTCTAGACGACAGATGATTTTCTTGGTTTCATCTTACACAACCTTTAATCGTTCTCAACAGCAAATTATTTACTGATTTTTATTTCTATTCATCTTTAATTTAATTTTAGTTAATTAAAAAAAATGTTGTTTTGTATGTATAAATAAATATATTTTAATGTGTATTTGACAAAATAATAATTAGGACAAAATTAAGTTTGAATAGTTTACACTGCAAATTCGAGCTGACATTTACAGAAACAATTTTGCATTTTGCTGAGAAAAACTTGACAAGCACACTGCATGAAATAAAAGCAAAAATGCAGTCCTTCTTTGTTATTACTATCGGCTTTTATGTCTGGCTCGGTTAAGTTAAAGTTTTTGTGTTTCTGACAATATCGAATTGTGAAAACTGTCTTAAAAATATAAAAACTTGTGCATTTAAAAACATTGAAAGGACGGTTAAGTTTTCGATAATAATGCAATTGGTTGGTTACAATTATTTTATTAAGCTCTCTAGTGCTGCTTTAAATATATTGAATACATTCCCTTTTGCTGTCTGCGTTTCATATTGGGTCTATGTAAAATTATGGACCGATTCGCGAAATTTTATTGTGTGATTTCTAGTGATATAAAACGAGCTTGTGCAAAATGTAAAAAAATTTAAAATAAGTTTTAGTTTTTGTAACAATGTATAATTTTTAAGGAGGTTGTTGTTCTTTCGAGTTCATAACACTTATAAGACTCAACCGATTTTGGTGAATTTCTTCTCTGTTAAGCATAAATTGACTAAGAACTACTGAAGAACCAACAAAATGTATACTTTATGAAGGTAACTAAATAAAATAAATAAAGTTTTACGCGTAATGAAAAACTATTTATTAAAAGCTATCTATTTATTAGCACTTACCCAGCCCTGCTGTCTATAAAAAAAGTTTTCTATGCCCCTTCTATTTACCTTAAACGCCACCAGTGTTGTTAACTAGGTGCATTTCGAATATTTTGTAGTAAACAATTTCGTTGTTAAATTGCTTCTAGTCCTCCTGTATAATTTAAATGTACCACAATCGTCTCGGTAGAAAGAGAGTTATATACCCACATATAGAAATCCCCTAACCCCCTTCAATAATGTATATATCTGTTACAAAACATAAATTGGTGTCGGAGTACACCGATTGTCATTAAATTTTGCACAAATTTATTTTCAATAACTTGAAATCAAATTATTATACTTCGTGAAGATCGGTCCATATTTTACCATTGTCATCAGGTAAGGTCTACACTTGGAAAACACGGAAGTGTTTTAAACTTTTATAATTTTATTTTTACATTAATTTTAATTCTTTAAGATTTTGTAAACTTACCTTAAAAAAATCATTAATTTTATCTGATAACTGCTTCAAATTTCTTTAAATTTTTTCTTTTTTGTATACATATTATTTAATTTCACTTTAACTTTCTTTTAATAAAAAGGCCATATTTTGTGGTAACTTACTATCTTTAATAATTTATTATTATTATTTTTATCTCAAAAACAAAGCTTTTTTCATATTCACTCTTTAAATCCTGTGGTCTATTAAATTACCAACAAACAATAACCGAAACAAACCCTTTTCTCTTTAAATTTTCTTGCTTTTAGCTTCGATACTTTACTTTTGCTTATTGACTTTCCTTTTAACTATTTCCTCAAATACACACGCTAAACATAAACACACAAATGAATAAAGAACACAATACAATACACCTCATTCTCTGCTTCCCACAACCGCGACGCCTGTTAGCAACTTACGCAGCAAATTTTCTAAGTGTTAGTAATAATTAACTTTTTCTTTAATATTTTTACTTTTGAATAGAAGTTATATATATTTTCAAGTATAAAGATATTCGTATTCGTATGTATTATTATAACTGATTCGAATTTCTTTAAACTTTCATTAAAACTTTTTTTTTATTTAACATATTGTTTTTATATTATTTTAACTTCCTTCCAATTTAATTTAATTTTTACTCATTTTTTAAAAAAAATACCGGCCATATTTTGTAGTTATTTACCATCTTTAATAGTATACTTTTATTATTTCTCAAAAAAAAAAAAAAAAAACTATTTACATATCAACTCTTTAAAACTCATTGTCTCTTAATTAAACAACAACAAGAAAAACCAACCGAAACAAACCATTTTCTATTTCATCAACTTTGCTTTTAGCTTGTACACGTTGGTTTTACTTATTGACTTCATGGTTGTCAGATTTGTTTTGACCTTCGCCAAATTCAATGTAAAAATTCGCCAAAGCCGCCAAAGATTTTTTATTAGTTTTTGACAATAAGATATACTGTCCTTTTTTATATTATTATCAATATTTTTTATAAATCCTAAAAAAGTTATTTGTTACGAATCGCTAAAACTCTCCAAAATGGAAAAAGTCACCATGAAATATATATTGTTTAATTTTTATTTTAAACAAAGTAAAAATTATTAATGATCACAAAGAGGTACAATCACAGAAAAAATTGTTTAAAAAATATTTAAATTTAATTAATGTGATAATTGAAGCAATTATTTTTTAATTGAAAGAAAAATTAAAATTTTATTTTGATTTAATTAACATTTTAGCTGTTTTGAAATCTTAATTGACTTTTTCGTTTAAAATAAAATAATTTAAACTTCAATATTTAATTGAATAAATTAACACATTGTTTGAAATGGCAGAGTTTTTTGATCATTTTTTCAATTAAAATTAAAAATATCATTTATTGAAAAAAAATATTCACAATTTTACAATTTTTAGTAATCAATATAATTATTTTGGTAAAAGGTGCAAAAGCAACAAATTGTTCGCTTGGTATTATGAATATGGTATAACTTTGGTGATTAGAGAAATTTTTAATTTTTTCTGTGATGTTCACTATAAAATAGTATATAGTAGTCTACTTGAAGCAGCAAAAAAAGAATTTTTAGTTTAAGCACACTATAAAAAATCACCATGTTGCCACATCGAAATTTAGGACGCCAAATAAATTTTAAAATCGGCACGTTTGGTGCGAAATCCCCACATCCGACAACGCTGATTGACAGTGCTTTATTTTCTTTAGTACTAAACAAAAACCACTTTAAAAAACAGAACACAACTCATTATCTACCTTCCACAACCACGACGCCTGTTAGCAACTTAACACCAACGGAGACTGCGAGGTCATTATCTCTGCTTTTTATGAACAAATTTTCTTTTACTGTTTTTACAAAGAATTATTAACATTTTTGTCTAGATTTTACAATTTTCTAATAGAATATTGTTTAAAATAAATTTTAATATAAAGCGTTAAGACGTTCACGCACTTTGAAAAATTCTAGCAACTTAAAAAAAATAGGAAAAGGAAATTAAGCAAAAAGGAGTTAAGATCACCGGCTGGTTAAACTTTAGTGTGAGAGTGAGAGGCAGATAGTTGGTGAAAATGAAGAAAAAAGCTTTTATTACAATAAGAATAGATCATTAGTGAAAAAGTTCAATTTATTTTTTTATTGAAAACAGGGATGGGTAAGTGTTAATAATAATTAAATTTTTCTTTATTATTTGTACTTTTGAATTGCAGTTATAATTATATATTTTTAAGTATAAAGATATTCGTTTTCGTATGTATTATTATAACTGATTCTAATTGCTTTTAACTTTCATTTAAGCTTTTTTTGTATTTTACATATTTTTTTTTAATTTCATTTTAACTTCCTTTTCTCTTTCATTGTTTTTGGCTTGTACACATTGATTTTACTTATTGGCTTCGGGGTTGTCAGATTTGTTTTGACCTGCAAACGATTTTTTTTTATTAATTTTTAACAACAAAATATATTTTTTTCCTTTTGAAATTACTAAAAATATTTTTTATAAATCCAAAAAAATTAATACGTTACAAATCGTTAAAATTTTCCAAAAAATGGAAAAAAGTGACCATGATATATATTTTGCTTATTTATTATTTTAAGCAAAGTAAAAATTATTAATTTTTAATTTCAAATAGTTTATAGAGGTCTACTTAAAGCAGCAAAAAGTTTACAAAATAAATAACAACAATATGTACATTTCGCTTTAATATTATTGATAAAGTCGACATTTTTGATCGCATTTTTGATACACGTTTTTGTGAACGTGTAATATAATAAAACGAACAAAAGTGAATCAAGAACTCTATTTTGAATTTGTTTTTGAAGTTATGCCCTTTTACATAAACTTTTGACCAAAACTTATTTAAGTTTGATGAAATATAATTAGTAAAATAATCTTTCCAATCAACAAACTACAATTTTTTCCATTAGTATCGATTCATAAAAATCTTTTAAATATCATTAACAACGAGTTTTGTTTGTGATGATAAATTGCCACATTTGATAATGGAAGACAATGTTCGAAAACTTGAAATATATTAGTGTTTTGATGAATTATTATGAATTATTTTTTTGTTTGCATGTTTTAATTCAAGAAATGTAATGTTTGTTATGTTATTGTGTTTTTTCCTAATAAACTCCAAATAATAAGTAATTTATGTATTTGTATTCATTGAAATGACTTAATTTATAAAAGAAACTTTATTAATCGTTTAACCGATCAATAACAAAATTAACCGACTAAACCAAAACCTAGTTTAATTAATCGAGCGATTAACCGATTGAAGCAAAATACCGATTTAATGAATGTCCTAAATTTTGCATTAATTTTAAATAGTTAATATTTTACAAAACTTATCTTAATAATCATTTATTTTATCTAATAACTGCTTCAAATTTCTTTAAACTTTCTTTAAACCTTATTTTGTTGTATATATATTTTATTATTTCACTTTAACTCTTTTTTAATTTTATTAAATTTTTACATATTTCTTAAGACAGGCATATTTTGTGGTAATTTACCATCTTCAATAAATAATTTATTATTATTTTTTCTTAAAAACAAAGCTTTTTTATCATATTCACTCTTTAAAACTTATGGTCTCTTAATTAACTAACAAAGAAAAACCGTAACAGACCTGTTTCTCTTTCACTTTTCTTGATTTTTGCTTATCCTCATGCTTACTAAACAAACATACGCACAATAATACAAAAAAAAAAAAAAAGACAACACACGACACCTAATTCTCTGCTTCCCACAACCGCCACGATTGTTAACAACTTAAAACCAACGGAGACTGCGCGGTCATTATCTCTGCTTTTTATGAACAAATTTTGTTTTACTGTTTTTACAAAGAATTATTAAAATTTTTGCGTAGATTTTACAATTTTTTAATAGAATATTGTTTAAATTTTATTTTTATATAAAAATCAGTAATTTTTAAACACTTTAGACTGGGTTTTTAATGAATTTAAAGGAGTATTTCTTTAACACGTTCATGCACTTTGAAAAATTGTAGAAACTAAAAGGAATAGAAAAAGAAAATTATGCAAAAGGGAGTTAAAAACACCGGCTGGTTAAACTTTAGGGTAAGAGTGAAAGAGCCAGATAGTTGGAGGAAATGAAGAAAAAAGCTTTTATTGGAATAAGAAAAGACGATTAGTGAAATTGTTAGGTTTATTTTATTCGATAAGAGGGGAAGTGGAAAAATTTCAATTTTTTAATGAAAACAGGGATGGGTAAGTGATTATAATATTCGTATTTGTATGTATTATTTAGTCAATTCACAAGGTATCCTAACATGTCATATTGTCAAAATGTCCTAATATTTCACAATGGTTTAAAAATATTGTTGTTGGTTTGTTAACAAAAAGTGTCTTAAATAAATAGAACGTTGCTTGCTGTGTTTATTGTGCTGTCGTAATTAATCAGAAAAGTCCAGCGCTGAGCGGCTGAGCCGTACAACAATATTTTTAAACCATTGTGAAATATTAGGACATTTTGACAATATGACATGTTAGGATACCTTGTGAATTGACTAATTATAACTGTAACCAACAATTTAAAAACACACCGAATCTCTTTCAATTCGCTTTTATTGCTTTTAGCTTATAGGTACACATTGATTTTACTTATTGACTTCAGTGTTGTCAGATTTGTTTTGACCTTTGCCAAATTCAATGTCAAAAATCGCCAAAGCCGCAAAAGATTTTTTTTTTTATTAATTTTTAACAATAAGATATACCATGTCCTTTTCCAAATTACTAAAAATATTTTTTATAAATCCTAAAAAATTAATATGTTACGAATCGTTAAAATTTTCCAAAAAATGGAAAAAAGTCAATATAATATACATATATTAAGCTTTATTGTTATTTGAAGCAAAGTAAAAATGACTAATGACCAAAGAGGTACAAAGCTTTTTTTTAAATAGTTTATAGTAGTCTACTTAGAGCAGCAAAAAATAATTTTTGCGGCTAATATTAATTGAATTTAACTTTTAATTTATACTATTAATTTGTTTACTGGTGATTATCTAGTTAATATTTTAATTAATATGTAAAATTTTCTAATTGACATAAATTTTTATTTTTTTCTGTGTAGTTGGAATTACCAGCATATAAATTACAGCCAAAGCAAGTTCTCCAAAATGGTACGTACCTGCTGAATGCATATATCGTCACCTAAAATGCAACAACACTTTATTATTTAGGAGAAGCGAAAACTTTACAAAATCAATAACAACAAGGTGTACTTGTCGTTTGAATTTCTTTGATAAAGTCACCATTTTTGATCGCAGGGATCTAATTTTTTTTGTGAACATGTAATTTAATAAAACAAACAAAAGTCAATCAAAATCTATATTTAAATTTTTTTGTTGTTACGCCCTTTTGCACTTTAGGTGACGATATGTAGCGATAAGCTTTTGGCCAAAACTTATTAAATTTTGATGAAACATCATTAGTAAAATAATCTTTCCAATCAACAAGCTACAATTTCATAAAAATCTTTTAAATATTATTAATAACGAGTTGTGTTTGTGATAATAAATTGCCACATTGGATAATGGAAGAAAATGTTCGAAAACTTTAAATATATTATTGTTTTCAGGAAATCTATTTGTTAATTCTTAAAGCAGCATCTTTATAAATAAAAAACAATTTTTTCGAAGGTTTTCAATATCTTCATCATGCTGACCATACTATCAATGCCTGAAATTTCACACAAAAATACCAGAATAAAATTTTACTTTAAAAATTATCAAACAAATTCATGGCTTATCAAAAATAGACAACAACTTCGCCAACTATTTTATAAATCGCCAAAAAATCGCCGTGTCACTACATCGAAATTTAGGACGCCAAACAAGTTTTTAAATCGCTACGTTTGGCGAGAAATCGCCACATCTGACAACCTGATTGACTTTGCCTTAATTTTCTTAAATGCTAAACAAACCCACTTAAAAAAATAGAACACAACTCATTCGTTGCCTCCCACAACCACACGATTGTTAACAACTTAAAACCAACAGAGACGGCGCTGTCACTAGCTCTGCTTTGTATGAACATATTTTCCATTACTGGTTTAACAAAGAAGTATTTAACTTTTTCGTAGATTTTATAATTTTCTGCTTCAATTTTATTTATATATAAGATTTTTTAAGTTTTTAACATTTTACATTTTACTGGGTTTTTTTTTTATTAATTTTAAAAGAGTATTTCTTTAAAACGTTCACGCACTTTTAAAGTTCCATGAAACTAAAAAGAAGAGGAAAAGGAAATTAAGAAAAAGTTAGCAAAATACCATTTGGTTAAACATGAGTGTGAGAGTGAAAGAGACAGTAAGTGCGAGAAAATGAAGAAAAAAGCTTTTATTACAATAAGAAAAGATGATTAGTAAAATTATTCTGTTTTGCTTTAGAGGATTAGAAGAAAGGTAGAAAAAGTTCAAATTAGTTTTTTTTATTAACAACAGGGATGGGTAAGAGCTAATAATAATTACATTTTTGTTTAAAAGATCTGCTTTTGAATAACAATTACATATTTTAAGCATGTATTCGTAAAAGGAATTGAATAAGAAATTGATTAATATTAAAGTAAATATGTATTAATTATTATTGCCAGGGATGGGTAAATGTAATTGATAGGTAAATTAAAAATGTTGTAAATGTAATATGTAGGAAACTAATAAAAGTAAAAATTTTTATTTGAAAATTTTACATTTAAATGAAAATTAAATAGCTATGTGCACGCCTCTATGTTCTGAATTTACCAATAGTCGGCAGTTTTAAGTTAAAAGTTATCTAAATATATATGAATTACGGAAATTTTATATACATACATACATTTAGAATTCAGCTTTAATTCAAAATACACTCATTACGTAATGTTTGGATTTGGCCAGGATGGTTACTTAAATCTATATTGATCCTAATTAAGAAGAGTCATGCTTTCAACACGCGCGATAGTACCTGTTTTTTAAAAAAATTTAAGTGCAAATGCAAGCTAGAACAAGTAATATAAATAATTTTTTTACCTAAACGGTTTTTATAGGTAAAACTATGTTTAAATATTGCCTTAAATTTATATGGCCTAAGTTATAAAAAATACAAAATCCGTTTCATAAACCCTTTTTTGACATGCTTTATTTTTAAAAAAAATATTTTCTTACTTATTTTTATGATTTTCATGGTAATGCCAACTACTAAAATTTTATTATTTTGTCATATTAAGCTCGAATTCTCATAAATTGGCCATTACTCATCTCTATTTACTGCAGTACAAAAAGAAACGAGCTGAAAATGAGATTTCCAATAGTCAGCATAGTTCATATTGAGGGCTATAAAATAAGCTGAATTTAGGATATAAATATAATATAATATTATATAAAAATCGTTTATAAATGGTTATGAAATAAGTAAAAGGTAAAGCATCAACATTTTCATAAAAATTTTATTTTTAAGACTTTACTGTAACCTGTTGATAAGTTTAATGTACCAAAAGCTTGTTAATTTTTAGCAGAACATTTTACTTTGGCGTCTTTCGATTTTCTCAATATTTAAGGCCCATAGCTAAATACAACTGCACCAGATTGGCTTTAAGATAAAATTGTAAAGAGGGAGTTTACAACCTTGACTAAGGGAAGAATTTCGCTCAAGGAGCCAATTTATTTGAATCGCTTTTATGTACTTTCATTCCAGTTAATTTTACCTCTATCGGGCCTGCCACACATTTAGATCAAAATGGTTTAAATTCCGTAGTTGCAATTCCGATCAAATTGTTTTTAGCTTATTTAAATTAAATTTTCGTGTTTTGGTGACACAAGATACGGTATTACTTCCACTTTCGTATATAGCATTGCCATGTTAAGCGTCGATCAAAATTTATACCGATATACTTGACATGCTAATTTTGGGATATATTTTTTTTATTAGTTTTCCAACGCAAAGTGGGTGCTCTTCATTAACCTTTATCTTCCATTGTTTTAACAATATTCCAATTGACCTTTATCTTCCATTGTTTTAACAATATTCCAATTCAAATATATCGTCTGTAAGTTTCGAGATCTTTATAGCCGTTTTCATGGACGCCTAGAAAAGCTGGATCAGTTGATGTTTAGACATGTCTGAAGTATATATATTAAATAAGATAGAGGTCACAAGCTGCGTCCCTGCGGAATTCCAATGTTTTTCTTCTGATAAGACTTACAAATTTGTCTTCTTCAATAACAAATTGTCGACCAATCCAATAATTTTCCAAAATCTTGTGAGTATTTATAGGTTAGTTAATCTTACAAATTTTTGGGAAACAGCACTTGGGAAGTATCACTAAAGTTTTTTTCTTCGAAAGCTTTTCTAATGACGTTTACTAGTCTAGTGGTATAATAATTTCTTAAGTCTAAATGATGATTTTGAATACGTCTACTTTTACCCAGTAATTGTGTTAATTTAAAAATAATTTACCCCAAATATTTTTTTAAAATTTTAATTGTTACTTTGCCGAATCTTAAGCGGTCCATACACTTACAATATAATTGTTACAATTTCCGTGTTGTACAATTATTTATATCGCCAATGTGTATGTGATATACGATGGTGGCACAATTAATAGCGAACAACCGAAGAACTTTTGATTTTTATTGCACAATTAAAAGAATTTTATGCTTAAAGTCCTTACAGTTGAAATAAATAAAATAAATTAAAAAAAGTGAAAAGTGTTGGCAACATTGTACATTGTTGTTTTGCTAATAAGTTATGTTTTTATTCTTAATGAAAGTTGCTCCATATTTTAATTGAAACTATTGTGCCACATATTGCATGATATAGGGCGAACTGGATACAATATGGCGGATAATATATACAATAAGATTGTATAATGGATGGGATGCTTTAGATATATTTCGCTATTGCAGCTCTTCTAAGATGCAATTGGAAAATTTTAGACAAACATAACTTGTAAGTCATATTTAAAACCAAAAAATTAGATTTTGATAACAACTTTTAGGTTTTACTGCTTAAATTTTAATATGCTTTTGGTATCTGTTCACACCTGAGCAATTTTTGAACATTTTAGTTGTAATTTTCTATGGAAATAAAATATTTTCTGTTCAACTAAACACAAATGAATTATAAGGAATTCTTCTGAACAATAATTTTTATGAAACAGTCGGTATTTTTGCCAATTTTCAATATTATAGCTTAACTTTTTTGATCGTATCAGTCAAAAACATATATTTGGTAGAGGTTCATTTAGCTCATTTTTTATATCAACAAAAGTTTAATTTATGTTGCTAGATTCTGTCCTTCTGTGGTCCCTTTGTAGGACCGAAAAAACTTTATAATATAAAGAATTTTGGAATTTTACAATCTAAATTCTATTATGTCATAATAAATAATATAACGGTTTATGATAGCATTATTTATAACGGTTTTAGGCGTGCTAAGCTTTTTTTCGGGAGTACGGTTTATATGGGGCCTAGTGTAAATTATGGACCGATCTTCAAAATATTTTACCGTGTGATTGCTCCTATAACACTGTGACGTACCAAATTTTAGTATGATAGCATTATTTATTACGGTTTTAGGCGTTCTAAACTGTTTCAATTATGATCTGATCTTCACAAAATTTAACAGTATGAATTGAGTGAATTCGTGCAAAATTGTATATCATTCCTTGCTTTATGCCACCATTAATTTTAGTTTTTGTATCAAAATTATCAATTTTTTAGGTTGGCAGAATTACTCAAGGAGCCAGATTTCATATACTTTATGGGGTCTTAGATGTATAATAAAAAAGTTTCACACGGAATGACAAACTTAGTATACCCTCATTCACCACTAGTGGTGGTGGTGGGTATAAAAAATATATAATTGTTATTCACATACTAAACAAAAATTTAATTATTATAAATTAGCACTTACCCATCCCTGTTTTCAATAAAAAAAACTAAATTGAACTTTTTCTACTACCCCTCTAATCAGATAAAACCACCTAATAATTTCACTAATAATCTCTTCTTATTGTAATAAAAGCTTTTTTCTTTATTTGCTCTCACTATCTATCTCTCTCACTCTCACAATAAAGTTTAACCAGCAGGTTTTTTAACTCCCTTTTGCCTAATTTACTTTTCCTATTCCTTTTAGTTTCTAGAAATTTTCAAAGTGCGTGGACGTCTTAGAGAAATACTCCTTTAAATTAATTAAAACCCCAGTCAAAAGTCTTAAAAAATTACGGATTTTTATAGAAAAATAAAATCTAAACAATATTCTATTAGAAAATTGTAAAATCTAAGTAAAAATGTTAATAATTCTTTGTAAAAACAGTAAAAGAAAATTTGTTTATACAAAGCGGAGATAATGACCGCGCAGTCTCCGATGGTTTTAAGTTGCTAACATGCGTCGCGTTTGTGGGAAGCAGAGAATTAGGTGTTTTGTGTTGTTTTTTTTTTTGTGTATTGTGAGTGTGTTTGTTTAGTATATATTTAAGCATACAAAAGGAAAGTCAATAAGCAAAAGCAAATTGGCTAAGCAAAAAGCAAGAAAAGTGAAAGAGAAAAGGTTTTTTCGGTTTTTGCTTGTGGGTAATTTAAGAGACCACAAGTTTTAAAGAGTGAATATGAAAATAGCTTAGTTTTTAGTAATAAATTATTGAAGATGGTAAATTACCACAAAAAATGGCCTTTTTTAGAAATATGTATGTAAAAATTTATTAAAATTACAAGAAAATTAAAATGAAAGGAATTAAAAAATACATATGTATGTGTATAAAAAAAAATAAGATTAAAGAAAGTTTAAAGAAATTTGAAGCAGTAATTAGATAAAATAAATTATTTATTTAAGGTAAGTTTTACAAAATCTAAAAGTATTAAAATTAATGTAAAAAATAAATTTAAAAAAAATCATATGAAGTATTTCACTTTTTGGAAAAAATTGATAGGTACGTTTGTTTGTTTGTTTTGTTTGATTTTTATTGTGGAAGAAATATTCTTAGTACATATGTATATACATACATATGTATGTATATGATGATACTAATATCGAAGTACATATATTAATATGCCCGCTCTTAAAATATTGTGCTATTTTATCCACTTTTTGTTAATGAAACGGTTGGTTTCAAAATTCTTTTTAATATTTATTCCTTTAATATTAAATTAAATTTTTTTTCTTCGACTGAAAATGTTCAAATTTTGTGTTCATTGTTATGTACGTAAAATAAAAATAAAATTTTAATTATATACAATTCAAATCAGTAGAAAAACATGTACTGGTAAACGTTAAAAGTGTACCTATAATCATTTTCAACATCAAAGCCAAAGTGGTGTCAATAGTACGGTACATACGGATTTTCTTAAATCATTATTCTGTATGGGTTCTAGTATGGATTCTTCCAGTGTCAATTACTTAACTTTAGCGATATTTAATACTTGATCCGTACTTAAATAATCCAAAATCTATAGTTTAATTCATCACATTACGGCTATTTTATATGTTTAAAAAATTTTTGATTTTTAAACAAACAGAAAGATTAAAATAAAACCAAAAATATTTGCAGAAACATAAATTTCTTAATTATTTGGTATAACATTTATCTATTTTTAAACCTGCCGTAGAAAATCATGTCTCAAAAGTTAAAATCATAAATCCTACAAAATCCCAAATTTCTTTAAATGACGTTTTTAAATGGTGTTTTCTTTTCTACAAAAAAAAAAAAAAAAAAAAAAAAAATACCACCTTCTTAAAAGGTACATGTATAATTGTCTTGCTGACCCTGTAATAATGCAATTTTTTATTTGACGAGAACAAAACACAAAATTGGACCGCCCTATTTTTAACAGCTGACAAAAAGTTTGTTCTTCAAAATATAAAAAAATATGTACATTAATTAAAAAGTTTGTTCTTCAAAATATAAAAAATTATAACACCGAATCCACTTAAATTTTAATGTCCTGATTAGAGGCGATATTTTCCCAACTTCGTCTGGGAGCCCTATTTATAAACTGGAGCCGTCTTTTTACAGGGCATTATCAACACTGTCGATTCTTACGGGGCGTAAAGTGCAATGCCTTAGCCATTAGTAAGGGTGTATTTTTTAGAATAAGACAAGCCACCCTTTTAGAGAGACAATCATTTTTAAGAAACGAACACCAAATTGCATTTTTTTAAATAAAATGTCACATTTTTTGTAGAAACGAAAACACCATTAATTTTAAATGAAATTACCTTGCAACATTTTGGGGCTCAAATTTACCGCACAAAACGGTTATAACCGTACGGTAAGCAGGGTTGTCGGTTGTGGCGATTTCTTGTCAAACGTGGCGATTTTCAAACTTGTTTGGCAACCTAATTTTCGATTTGGCGACATGACCATTAATGAAATAGTTGGCGATATTGTTGGGTATTTTTGATGAACCATGAATTTGTTTTGATGTTCGTTAAATTAAATACGAAGAAATAATATTATATTTATTCTAGTATTTTTACGGATTAATTTTGAGGCATTCATATGTTTGGTCAGTATTAGAAACTAAATTATGTAATGTTAAAATGGCTGATAATGAAAATCTTCGAGAAAAGTGTTCCTTAAAACATAAATATATTTAAAGTTTATGAACATTTTTCAATTGTAAAGGATATTTGATGTGATTTAAATTTTGTTATAGATATTTAAAAAACGTTTATTAATCCTAACGTACCTTTGCATGTTTATGAAACACAATGAAAAAAATGTAGTTTGTTAATTGAGTATTTTATTGGTGAAATTCCATATAAATTAAATCTGCTTAGACCAAAAGTTTATAGCTAAAAGGATACGGCAGGTCGTTCCATTTTAAGGTACTTTCTTTTACTGTTCTTTATATGCTTAAATTACGACTAGTAATGCCTGTGTTGAAATAATGAACTCTACACTTTCATGAAATAAAAAAAGAGAGTCTTGCCGGTGAAGTGTGTTAGATATATAATAGAACTGCAACTACATACAAATGTATATCCAAATTTTTTTAATAATAATTCAAAAGCAGATCTTTTAAACAACAATGTAATTGTTATTAGCACTTACCCATCCCAATTGTTAATAAAAAAAACTAATTTGAACTTTTTTCTACCTTTCCTCTAATCCTCTTAAACAAAACAGAATAATTTTACTAAGCATCTTTTCTTATTGTAATAATAGCTTTTTTCTTCATTTTCTCGCACTTACTGTCTGTTTCACTCTCACACTCATGTTTAACCAAATGGTGTTTGGCTAACTTTTGCTTAATTTCCTTTTGCTCTTCTTTTTAGTTTCATGGAACTTTAAAAGTGCGTGAACGTCTTAAAGAAATCCTCTTTTAAAATTAATAAAAAACACAGTAAAATGTAAAATATTAAAAACTTAAAAAATCTTATATATAAATAAAATTATAAAATCTTTGAAAAAGTTAAATACTTCTTTGTTAAACCAGTAATGGAAAATATGTTCATACAAAGCAGAGCTAGTGACAGCGCCGTCTCTGTTGGTTTTAAGTTGTTTACAATCGTCGTGGTTGTGGGAGGCAGAGAATGAGTTGTGCTCTATTTTTTTAAGTGGGTTTGTTCAGTATTTAAGAAAATTAAAGCAAAGTCAATCGGGGTTGTCAGATGTAGCGATTTCTCGCCGAACGTAGCGATTTAAAAACTTGTTTGGCATCCTTAATTTCGATGTGGTGACACGGAGAATTTTTGGAGATTTATAAAATAGTTGGCGATTTTGTAGTATATTTTTGATAAGCCCTGAATTTGTTTGATAATTTTTACAGTAAAATTTTATTCTGGTATTTTTGTGTGCAATTTCAGGCATTCATAGCATTGTCAGCATTTGAAACTGTTTTAAGTAATGTTGAGAGGGCTGATGAAGATATTGAAGATATTTATATTTAAAGGTGCTTCTTAAAGAATTAAAAAGTAGAAATGCTGAAAACACTTATATATTTCAAGTTTTCGAACATTGTCTTCCATTATCAAATGTGGCTATTTATTATCACAAACACAACTCGTTATTAATAATATTTAAAAGATTTTTATGAAATTGTAGCTTGTTGATTGGAAAGATTATTTTACTAATGATGTTTCATCAAAATTTAATAAGTTTTGGCCAAAAGCTTATCGCTACATATCGTCACCTAAAGTGCAAAAGGGCGTAACAACAAAAAAAAAAATTTAAAATAGAGATTTTGATTGATTTTTGTTTGTTTTATTAAATTACATGTTCACAAAAAAATTTAGATCCCTGCGATCAAAAATGGTGACTTTATCAAAGAAATTCAAACGACAAGTACACCTTGTTGTTATTGATTTTGTAAAGTTTTCGCTTCTCTTAAATAATAAAGTGTTGTTGCATTTTAGGTGACGATATATGCATTCAGCAGGTACGTACCATTTTGGAGAACTTGCTTTGGCTGTACTTTATATGCTGGTAATTCCAACTACACAGAAAAAAATAAAAATTTATGTCAATTAGAAAATTTTACATATTAATTAAAATATTAACTAGATATTCACCAGTAAACAAATTAATAGTATCAATTAAAAGTTTAATTCAATTAATATTAGCCGCAAAAATTATTTTTTGCTGCTCTAAGTAGACAACTATAAACTATTTAAAATAAAGCTTTGTAGGTACCTCTTTGGTCATTAATCACTTTTACTTTGCTTCAAATAACAATAAAGCAAAATATATGTATATTATGGTGACTTTTTTCCATTTTTTGGAAAATTTTAACGATTCGTAACATATTAATTTTTTAGGATTTATAAAAAATATTTTTAGTAATTTGGAAAAGGATATGGTAGGTATATCTTATTGTTAAAAATTAATAAAAAAAAATCTTTTGCGGCTTTGGCGATTTTTGACATTGAACTTGGCAAAGGTCAAAACAAATCTGACAACACTGAAGTCAATAAGTAAAATCAATGTGTACCTATAAGCTAAAAGCAATAAAAGCGAATTGAAAGAGATTCGGTGTGTTTTTAAATTGTTGGTTACAGTTATAATAATACATACGAATACGAATATAATTAGCACTTACCCATCCCTGTTTTCAATAAAAAATTTCAATTTTTCCACTTCCCCTCTTATCGCATAAAATAAACCTAACAATTTCACTAATCGTCTTTTCTTATTCCAATAAAAGCTTTTTTCTTCATTTCCTCCAACTATCTGACTCTTTCACTCTTACCCTAAAGTTTAACCAGCCGGTGTTTTTAACTCCCTTTTGCATAATTTTCTTTTTCTATTCCTTTTAGTTTCTAGAATTTTTCAAAGTGCATGAACGTGTTAAAGAAATACTCCTTTAAATTCATTAAAAACCCAGTCTAAAGTGTTTAAAAATTACTGATTTTTATATAAAAATAAAATTTAAACAATATTCTATTAAAAAATTGTAAAATCTACGCAAAAATTTTAATAATTCTTTGTAAAAACAGTAAAACAAAATTTGTTCATACAAAGCAGAAATAAAGACCGCGCAGTCTCCGTTGGTTTTAAGTTGTTAACAATCGTGGCGGTTGTGGGAAGCAGAGAATTAGGTGTCGTGTGTTGTCTTTTTTTTTTTTTGTATTATTGTGCGTATGTTTGTTTAGTAAGCATGAGGATAAACAAAAAACAAGAAAAGTGAAAAAGAAATAGGTCTGTTACGGTTTTTCTTTGTTAGTTAATTAAGAGACCATAAGTTTTAAAGAGTGAATATGAAAAAAGCTTTGTTTTTAAGAAAAAAATAATAATAAATTATTTATTGAAGATGGTAAATTACCACAAAATATGGCCTGTCTTAAGAAATATGTAAAAATTTAATAAAATTAAAAAAGAGTTAAAGTGAAATAATAAAATATGTATACAACAAAATAAGGTTTAAAGAAAGTTTAAAGAAATTTGAAGCAGTTATGAGATAAAATAAATGATTATTAAGATAAGTTTTGTAAAATATTAACTATTTAAAATTAATGCAAAATTTAGGACATTCATTAAATCGGTATTTTGCTTCAATCGGTTAATCGCTCGATTAATTAAACTAGGTTTTGGTTTAGTCGGTTAATTTTGTTATTGATCGGTTAAACGATTAATAAAGTTTCTTTTATAAATTAAGTCACTTCAATGAATACAAATACATAAATTACTTATTATTTGGAGTTTATTAGGAAAAAACACAATAACATAACAAACATTACATTTCTTGAATTAAAACATGCAAACAAAAAATAATTCATAATAATTCATCAAAACACTAATATGTTTCAAGTTTTCGAACATTGTCTTCCATTATCAAATGTGGCAATTTATCATCACAAACAAAACTCGTTGTTAATGATATTTAAGAGATTTTTATGAATCCATACTAATGGAAAAAATTGTAGTTTGTTGATTGGAAAGATTATTTTACTAATTATATTTCATCAAACTTAAATAAGTTTTGGTCAAAAGTTTATGTAAAAGGGCATAACTTAAAAAACAAATTCAAAATAGAGTTCTTGATTCACTTTTGTTCGTTTTATTAAATTACACGTTCACAAAAACGTGTATCAAAAATGCGATCAAAAATGTCGACTTTATCAATAATATTAAAGCGAAATGTACATCTTGTTGTTATTTATTTTGTAAACTTTTTGCTTCTCCTAAGAAAATAAAGAGTCGTTACGCCCCTTTAAATTTAATGTGACGTTATATCCATACGGCAGTTACGTACCATTTTGAAGAACTTGCTTTGACTGTACTTTGTATGCTGGTAATTCCAACTACACAGAAAAAAATAAAAATTGATTTGAATTAACAGTTTTGACATATGAATTAAAATATTCAACAGAAAACAAATTAATAGTACCAATTAAACGTTTAATTCACTTGCTTAATACTAACCTTAAAAATTCTTTTTTGCTGCTTTAAGTAGACCTCTATAAACTATTTGAAATTAAACGTTGTACCTCTTTGTGGTCATTAATAATTTTTACTTTGCTTAAAATAATAAATAAGCAAAATATATAAAGCATGTTGACTTTTTTCCATTTTTTGGAAAATTTTAACGATTCGTAACGTATTAATTTTTTTGGATTTATAAAAAATATTTTTAGTAATTTCAAAAGGACAAAATATATTTTGTTGTTAAAAATTAATAAAAAAAAATCGTTTGCAGTTTTGGCGATTTTTGACATTGAATTTGGCAGGTCAAAACAAATCTGACAACCCTGAAGCCAATAAGTAAAATCAATGTGTACAAGCCAAAAGCAATGAGAGAGAGGAGAAAAAATATTTTCTGTTCAACTAAACACAAATGAATTATAAGGAATTCTTCTGAACAATAATTTTTATGAAACAGTCGGTATTTTTGCCAATTTTCAATATTATAGCTTTACTTTTTTGATCGTATTAGTCAAAAACATATATTTGGTAGATGTTCATTTAGCTCATTTTTTATACCAACATAAGTTTAATTTATGTTGCTAGATTCTGTCCTTCTGTGGTCCCTTTGTAGGACCGAACAAAGTTTATAATATAAAGAATTTTGGAATTTTACAATCTAAATTCTATTATATCATAATAAATAATATAACGGTTTATGATAGCATTATTTATAAGCTTTAAGCTTTTTTTCGGGAGTACGGTTTATATGGGGCCTAGTGTAAATTATGGACCGATCTTCAAAATATTTTACCGTGTGATTGCTGCTCCTATAAAACTGTGACGTACCAAATTTTAGTATGATAGCATTATTTATTACGGTTTTAGGCGTTCTAAACTGTTTTCCGCGAGTAGGGTTTATATGGGGCCTATGGTCAATTATGAACTGATCTTCACGAAATTTAACAGTATGAATTGAGTGAATTCGTGCAAAATTGTATATCATTCCTTGCTTTATTCCACCATTAATTTTAGTTTTTGTATCAAAATTATCAATTTTTTAGGTTGGCAGAATTACTCAAGGAGCCAGATTATATATACTTTATGGGGTCTTAGATGTATAATAAAAAAGTTTCACACGGAATGACAAACTTAGTATACCCTCATTCACCACTAGTGGTGGTGGTGGGTATAAAAAATATATAATTGTTATTCACATACTAAACAAAAATTTAAATATTATATATTAGCACTTACCCTTCCCTGTTTTCAATAAAAAAAACTAAATTGAACTTTATCTACTACCCCTCTAATCAGATAAAACCACCTAATAATTTCACTAATAATCTCTTCTTATTGTAATAAAAGCTTTTTTCTTTATTTGCTCTCACTATCTATCTCTCTCACTCTCACAATAAAGTTTAACCAGCAGGTTTTTTAACTCCCTTTTGCCTAATTTACTTTTCCTATTCCTTTTAGTTTCTAGAAATTTTCAAAGTGCGTGGACGTCTTAGAGAAATACTCCTTTAAATTAATTAAAACCCTAGTCAAAAGTCTTAAAAAATTACGGAAAATTTGTTTATACCTACAAAGCAGAGATAATGACCGCGCAGTCTCCGATGGTTTTAAGTTGCTAACATGCGTCGCGTTTGTGGGAAGCAGAGAATTAGGTGTCTTGTGTTGTTTTTTTTTTGTGTTATTGTGAGTGTGTTTGTTTAGTATATATTTAAGCATACAAAAGGAAAGTCAATAAGCAAAAGCAAAGTGACTAAGCAAAAAGCAAGAAAAGTGAAAGAGAAAAGGTTTTTTCGGTTTTTGCTTGTGGGTAATTTAAGAGACCACAAGTTTTAAAGAGTGAATATGAAAATAGCTTAGTTTTTAGTAATAAATTATTGAAGATGGTAAATTACCACAAAAAATGGCCTTTTTTAGAAATATGTATGTAAAAATTTATTAAAATTACAAGAAAATTAAAATGAAAGGTATTAAAAAATACATATCGCACTTAATCAACAAGAGGGTATTAACTCAGAATTTAAAAATTGTCAGTACAAGAAAAACTATTTTTAATATAACATTGCAGGCATATGAAAAACAATTTTAAAACCAACCGTTTCATTACGAAAAAGTAGACAAAATAATACGATGTTTTTACAGCGGGTAGATATAAATATAAGGTGTCGATTTATTCGAAAAAGTGAATAAATAAAAATTTTGAGTTAATACCCTCTTGTTGATTAAGTGCGATATGTGTATAAAAAAAATAAGATTAAAGAAAGTTTAAAGAAATTTGAAGCAGTAATTAGATAAAATAAATTATTTTTTTAAGGTAAGTTTTACAAAATCTAAAAGTATTAAAATTAATGTAAAAAATAAATTTAAAAAAAATCATATGAAGTATTTCACTTTTTGGAAAAAATTTATAGGTACGTTTGTTTGTTTGTTTTGTTTGATTTTTATTGTGGAAGAAATATTCTTAGTACATATGTATATACATACATATGTAGGGTAAGTGCACCTAATGTCGGCATGTACCAGTAGTCGGCATCTTTTGCATTTATACGTGAATAAATAAGAAATGCGGTTTTAATATTCTTAAATTGTTTAAAGTTTGTCAAGAGAATTTACTCATCTTTCTAGTTGCAATATTTAAATTGGAGTAAAATGAGTATTTTTGCCAAATTTTATAGCCTTAAGTGACAAGTGTTTGATCATGAGCGCTAGTGCTCGTTTTTTCAAAAAAAAAATTAGTGATAGAGCCAACTTAAAAAGGTAAATAACCATATTATTAAAGGGAATTACTTTAACAATAAGGTCTGTAACTGTAGAAAATCTTTTAAATTTTGTCTTAAAAGTAAAACAATTTACAAAAAATAAATATTTGTTTAAGTTTGTTGTGGGCCGAGATTAGGAACAAAAATTTACAAAATTTCCTAATCTCGGCATTGGCTGCCGACTACTGGCAAATCAGTATTTTTCTCAAGGAGCCAATTTATTTGAATCGCTTTTATGTACTTTCATTCCAGTTAATTTTACCTCTATCGGGCCTGCCACACATTTAGATCAAAATGGTTTAAATTCCGTAGTTGCAATTCCGATCAAATTGTTTTTAGCTTATTTAAATTAAATTTTCGTGTTTTGGTGACACAAGATACGGTATTACTTCCACTTTCGTATATAGCATTGCCATGTTAAGCGTCGATCAAAATTTATACCGATATACTTGACATGCTAATTTTGGGATATATTTTTTTTATTAGTTTTCCAACGCAAAGTGGGTGCTCTTCATTAACCTTTATCTTCCATTGTTTTAACAATATTCCAATTGACCTTTATCTTCCATTGTTTTAACAATATTCCAATTCAAATATATCGTCTGTAAGTTTCGAGATCTTTATAGCCGTTTTCATGGACGCCTAGAAAAGCTGGATCAGTTGATGTTTAGACATGTCTGAAGTATATATATTAAATAAGATAGAGGTCACAAGCTGCGTCCCTGCGGAATTCCAATGTTTTTCTTCTGATAAGACTTACAAATTTGTCTTCTTCAATAACAAATTGTCGACCAATCCAATAATTTTCCAAAATCTTGTGAGTATTTATAGGTTAGTTAATCTTACAAATTTTTGGGAAACAGCACTTGGGAAGTATCACTAAAGTTTTTTTCTTCGAAAGCTTTTCTAATGACGTTTACTAGTCTAGTGGTATAATAATTTCTTAAGTCTAAATGATGATTTTGAATACGTCTACTTTTACCCAGTAATTGTGTTAATTTAAAAATAATTTACCCCAAATATTTTTTTAAAATTTTAATTGTTACTTTGCCGAATCTTAAGCGGTCCATACACTTACAATATAATTGTTACAATTTCCGTGTTGTACAATTATTTATATCGCCAATGTGTATGTGATATACGATGGTGGCACAATTAATAGCGAACAACCGAAGAACTTTTGATTTTTATTGCACAATTAAAAGAATTTTATGCTTAAAGTCCTTACAGTTGAAATAAATAAAATAAATTAAAAAAAGTGAAAAGTGTTGGCAACATTGTACATTGTTGTTTTGCTAATAAGTTATGTTTTTATTCTTAATGAAAGTTGCTCCATATTTTAATTGAAACTATTGTGCCACATATTGCATGATATAGGGCGAACTGGATACAATATGGCGGATAATATATACAATAAGATTGTATAATGGATGGGATGCTTTAGATATATTTCGCTATTGCAGCTCTTCTAAGATGCAATTGGAAAATTTTAGACAAACATAACTTGTAAGTCATATTTAAAACCAAAAAATTAGATTTTGATAACAACTTTTAGGTTTTACTGCTTAAATTTTAATATGCTTTTGGTATCTGTTCACACCTGAGCAATTTTTGAACATTTTAGTTGTAATTTTCTATGGAAATAAAATATTTTCTGTTCAACTAAACACAAATGAATTATAAGGAATTCTTCTGAACAATAATTTTTATGAAACAGTCGGTATTTTTGCCAATTTTCAATATTATAGCTTAACTTTTTTGATCGTATCAGTCAAAAACATATATTTGGTAGAGGTTCATTTAGCTCATTTTTTATATCAACAAAAGTTTAATTTATGTTGCTAGATTCTGTCCTTCTGTGGTCCCTTTGTAGGACCGAAAAAACTTTATAATATAAAGAATTTTGGAATTTTACAATCTAAATTCTATTATGTCATAATAAATAATATAACGGTTTATGATAGCATTATTTATAACGGTTTTAGGCGTGCTAAGCTTTTTTTCGGGAGTACGGTTTATATGGGGCCTAGTGTAAATTATGGACCGATCTTCAAAATATTTTACCGTGTGATTGCTCCTATAACACTGTGACGTACCAAATTTTAGTATGATAGCATTATTTATTACGGTTTTAGGCGTTCTAAACTGTTTCAATTATGATCTGATCTTCACAAAATTTAACAGTATGAATTGAGTGAATTCGTGCAAAATTGTATATCATTCCTTGCTTTATGCCACCATTAATTTTAGTTTTTGTATCAAAATTATCAATTTTTTAGGTTGGCAGAATTACTCAAGGAGCCAGATTTCATATACTTTATGGGGTCTTAGATGTATAATAAAAAAGTTTCACACGGAATGACAAACTTAGTATACCCTCATTCACCACTAGTGGTGGTGGTGGGTATAAAAAATATATAATTGTTATTCACATACTAAACAAAAATTTAATTATTATATATTAGCACTTACCCATCCCTGTTTTCAATAAAAAAAACTAAATTGAACTTTTTCTACTACCCCTCTAATCAGATAAAACCACCTAATAATTTCACTAATAATCTCTTCTTATTGTAATAAAAGCTTTTTTCTTTATTTGCTCTCACTATCTATCTCTCTCACTCTCACAATAAAGTTTAACCAGCAGGTTTTTTAACTCCCTTTTGCCTAATTTACTTTTCCTATTCCTTTTAGTTTCTAGAAATTTTCAAAGTGCGTGGACGTCTTAGAGAAATACTCCTTTAAATTAATTAAAACCCCAGTCAAAAGTCTTAAAAAATTACGGATTTTTATAGAAAAATAAAATCTAAACAATATTCTATTAGAAAATTGTAAAATCTAAGTAAAAATGTTAATAATTCTTTGTAAAAACAGTAAAAGAAAATTTGTTTATACAAAGCGGAGATAATGACCGCGCAGTCTCCGATGGTTTTAAGTTGCTAACATGCGTCGCGTTTGTGGGAAGCAGAGAATTAGGTGTTTTGTGTTGTTTTTTTTTTGTGTTATTGTGAGTGTGTTTGTTTAATATATATTTAAGCATACAAAAGGAAAGTCAATAAGCAAAAGCAAATTGGCTAAGCAAAAAGCAAGAAAAGTGAAAGAGAAAAGGTTTTTTCGGTTTTTGCTTGTGGGTAATTTAAGAGACCACAAGTTTTAAAGAGTGAATATGAAAATAGCTTAGTTTTTAGTAATAAATTATTGAAGATGGTAAATTACCACAAAAAATGGCCTTTTTTAGAAATATGTATGTAAAAATTTATTAAAATTACAAGAAAATTAAAATGAAAGGAATTAAAAAATACATATGTGTATAAAAAAAAATAAGATTAAAGAAAGTTTAAAGAAATTTGAAGCAGTAATTAGATAAAATAAATTATTTATTTAAGGTAAGTTTTACAAAATCTAAAAGTATTAAAATTAATGTAAAAAATAAATTTAAAAAAAATCATATGAAGTATTTCACTTTTTGGAAAAAATTGATAGGTACGTTTGTTTGTTTGTTTTGTTTGATTTTTATTGTGGAAGAAATATTCTTAGTACATATGTATATACATACATATGTATGTATATGATGATACTAATATCGAAGTACATATATTAATATGCCCGCTCTTAAAATATTGTGCTATTTTATCCACTTTTTGTTAATGAAACGGTTGGTTTCAAAATTCTTTTTAATATTTATTCCTTTAATATTAAATTAAATTTTTTTTCTTCGACTGAAAATGTTCAAATTTTGTGTTCATTGTTATGTACGTAAAATAAAAATAAAATTTTAATTATATACAATTCAAATCAGTAGAAAAACATGTACTGGTAAACGTTAAAAGTGTACCTATAATCATTTTCAACATCAAAGCCAAAGTGGTGTCAATAGTACGGTACATACGGATTTTCTTAAATCATTATTCTGTATGGGTTCTAGTATGGATTCTTCCAGTGTCAATTACTTAACTTTAGCGATATTTAATACTTGATCCGTACTTAAATAATCCAAAATCTATAGTTTAATTCATCACATTACGGCTATTTTATATGTTTAAAAAATTTTTGATTTTTAAACAAACAGAAAGATTAAAATAAAACCAAAAATATTTGCAGAAACATAAATTTCTTAATTATTTGGTATAACATTTATCTATTTTTAAACCTGCCGTAGAAAATCATGTCTCAAAAGTTAAAATCATAAATCCTACAAAATCCCAAATTTCTTTAAATGACGTTTTTAAATGGTGTTTTCTTTTCTACAAAAAAAAAAAAAAAAAAAAAAAAAATACCACCTTCTTAAAAGGTACATGTATAATTGTCTTGCTGACCCTGTAATAATGCAATTTTTTATTTGACGAGAACAAAACACAAAATTGGACCGCCCTATTTTTAACAGCTGACAAAAAGTTTGTTCTTCAAAATATAAAAAAATATGTACATTAATTAAAAAGTTTGTTCTTCAAAATATAAAAAATTATAACACCGAATCCACTTAAATTTTAATGTCCTGATTAGAGGCGATATTTTCCCAACTTCGTCTGGGAGCCCTATTTATAAACTGGAGCCGTCTTTTTACAGGGCATTATCAACACTGTCGATTCTTACGGGGCGTAAAGTGCAATGCCTTAGCCATTAGTAAGGGTGTATTTTTTAGAATAAGACAAGCCACCCTTTTAGAGAGACAATCATTTTTAAGAAACGAACACCAAATTGCATTTTTTTAAATAAAATGTCACATTTTTTGTAGAAACGAAAACACCATTAATTTTAAATGAAATTACCTTGCAACATTTTGGGGCTCAAATTTACCGCACAAAACGGTTATAACCGTACGGTAAGCAGGGTTGTCGGTTGTGGCGATTTCTTGTCAAACGTGGCGATTTTCAAACTTGTTTGGCAACCTAATTTTCGATTTGGCGACATGACCATTAATGAAATAGTTGGCGATATTGTTGGGTATTTTTGATGAACCATGAATTTGTTTTGATGTTCGTTAAATTAAATACGAAGAAATAATATTATATTTATTCTAGTATTTTTACGGATTAATTTTGAGGCATTCATATGTTTGGTCAGTATTAGAAACTAAATTATGTAATGTTAAAATGGCTGATAATGAAAATCTTCGAGAAAAGTGTTCCTTAAAACATAAATATATTTAAAGTTTATGAACATTTTTCAATTGTAAAGGATATTTGATGTGATTTAAATTTTGTTATAGATATTTAAAAAACGTTTATTAATCCTAACGTACCTTTGCATGTTTATGAAACACAATGAAAAAAATGTAGTTTGTTAATTGAGTATTTTATTGGTGAAATTCCATATAAATTAAATCTGCTTAGACCAAAAGTTTATAGCTAAAAGGATACGGCAGGTCGTTCCATTTTAAGGTACTTTCTTTTACTGTTCTTTATATGCTTAAATTACGACTAGTAATGCCTGTGTTGAAATAATGAACTCTACACTTTCATGAAATAAAAAAAGAGAGTCTTGCCGGTGAAGTGTGTTAGATATATAATAGAACTGCAACTACATACAAATGTATATCCAAATTTTTTTAATAATAATTCAAAAGCAGATCTTTTAAACAACAATGTAATTGTTATTAGCACTTACCCATCCCAATTGTTAATAAAAAAAACTAATTTGAACTTTTTTCTACCTTTCCTCTAATCCTCTTAAACAAAACAGAATAATTTTACTAAGCATCTTTTCTTATTGTAATAATAGCTTTTTTCTTCATTTTCTCGCACTTACTGTCTGTTTCACTCTCACACTCATGTTTAACCAAATGGTGTTTGGCTAACTTTTGCTTAATTTCCTTTTGCTCTTCTTTTTAGTTTCATGGAACTTTAAAAGTGCGTGAACGTCTTAAAGAAATCCTCTTTTAAAATTAATAAAAAACACAGTAAAATGTAAAATATTAAAAACTTAAAAAATCTTATATATAAATAAAATTATAAAATCTTTGAAAAAGTTAAATACTTCTTTGTTAAACCAGTAATGGAAAATATGTTCATACAAAGCAGAGCTAGTGACAGCGCCGTCTCTGTTGGTTTTAAGTTGTTTACAATCGTCGTGGTTGTGGGAGGCAGAGAATGAGTTGTGCTCTATTTTTTTAAGTGGGTTTGTTCAGTATTTAAGAAAATTAAAGCAAAGTCAATCGGGGTTGTCAGATGTAGCGATTTCTCGCCGAACGTAGCGATTTAAAAACTTGTTTGGCATCCTTAATTTCGATGTGGTGACACGGAGAATTTTTGGAGATTTATAAAATAGTTGGCGATTTTGTAGTATATTTTTGATAAGCCCTGAATTTGTTTGATAATTTTTACAGTAAAATTTTATTCTGGTATTTTTGTGTGCAATTTCAGGCATTCATAGCATTGTCAGCATTTGAAACTGTTTTAAGTAATGTTGAGAGGGCTGATGAAGATATTGAAGATATTTATATTTAAAGGTGCTTCTTAAAGAATTAAAAAGTAGAAATGCTGAAAACACTTATATATTTCAAGTTTTCGAACATTGTCTTCCATTATCAAATGTGGCTATTTATTATCACAAACACAACTCGTTATTAATAATATTTAAAAGATTTTTATGAAATTGTAGCTTGTTGATTGGAAAGATTATTTTACTAATGATGTTTCATCAAAATTTAATAAGTTTTGGCCAAAAGCTTATCGCTACATATCGTCACCTAAAGTGCAAAAGGGCGTAACAACAAAAAAAAAAATTTAAAATAGAGATTTTGATTGATTTTTGTTTGTTTTATTAAATTACATGTTCACAAAAAAATTTAGATCCCTGCGATCAAAAATGGTGACTTTATCAAAGAAATTCAAACGACAAGTACACCTTGTTGTTATTGATTTTGTAAAGTTTTCGCTTCTCTTAAATAATAAAGTGTTGTTGCATTTTAGGTGACGATATATGCATTCAGCAGGTACGTACCATTTTGGAGAACTTGCTTTGGCTGTACTTTATATGCTGGTAATTCCAACTACACAGAAAAAAATAAAAATTTATGTCAATTAGAAAATTTTACATATTAATTAAAATATTAACTAGATATTCACCAGTAAACAAATTAATAGTATCAATTAAAAGTTTAATTCAATTAATATTAGCCGCAAAAATTATTTTTTGCTGCTCTAAGTAGACAACTATAAACTATTTAAAATAAAGCTTTGTAGGTACCTCTTTGGTCATTAATCACTTTTACTTTGCTTCAAATAACAATAAAGCAAAATATATGTATATTATGGTGACTTTTTTCCATTTTTTGGAAAATTTTAACGATTCGTAACATATTAATTTTTTAGGATTTATAAAAAATATTTTTAGTAATTTGGAAAAGGATATGGTAGGTATATCTTATTGTTAAAAATTAATAAAAAAAAATCTTTTGCGGCTTTGGCGATTTTTGACATTGAACTTGGCAAAGGTCAAAACAAATCTGACAACACTGAAGTCAATAAGTAAAATCAATGTGTACCTATAAGCTAAAAGCAATAAAAGCGAATTGAAAGAGATTCGGTGTGTTTTTAAATTGTTGGTTACAGTTATAATAATACATACGAATACGAATATAATTAGCACTTACCCATCCCTGTTTTCAATAAAAAATTTTAATTTTTCCACTTCCCCTCTTATCGCATAAAATAAACCTAACAATTTCACTAATCGTCTTTTCTTATTCCAATAAAAGCTTTTTTCTTCATTTCCTCCAACTATCTGACTCTTTCACTCTTACCCTAAAGTTTAACCAGCCGGTGTTTTTAACTCCCTTTTGCATAATTTTCTTTTTCTATTCCTTTTAGTTTCTAGAATTTTTCAAAGTGCATGAACGTGTTAAAGAAATACTCCTTTAAATTCATTAAAAACCCAGTCTAAAGTGTTTAAAAATTACTGATTTTTATATAAAAATAAAATTTAAACAATATTCTATTAAAAAATTGTAAAATCTACGCAAAAATTTTAATAATTCTTTGTAAAAACAGTAAAACAAAATTTGTTCATACAAAGCAGAAATAAAGACCGCGCAGTCTCCGTTGGTTTTAAGTTGTTAACAATCGTGGCGGTTGTGGGAAGCAGAGAATTAGGTGTCGTGTGTTGTCTTTTTTTTTTTTTGTATTATTGTGCGTATGTTTGTTTAGTAAGCATGAGGATAAACAAAAAACAAGAAAAGTGAAAAAGAAATAGGTCTGTTACGGTTTTTCTTTGTTAGTTAATTAAGAGACCATAAGTTTTAAAGAGTGAATATGAAAAAAGCTTTGTTTTTAAGAAAAAAATAATAATAAATTATTTATTGAAGATGGTAAATTACCACAAAATATGGCCTGTCTTAAGAAATATGTAAAAATTTAATAAAATTAAAAAAGAGTTAAAGTGAAATAATAAAATATGTATACAACAAAATAAGGTTTAAAGAAAGTTTAAAGAAATTTGAAGCAGTTATGAGATAAAATAAATGATTATTAAGATAAGTTTTGTAAAATATTAACTATTTAAAATTAATGCAAAATTTAGGACATTCATTAAATCGGTATTTTGCTTCAATCGGTTAATCGCTCGATTAATTAAACTAGGTTTTGGTTTAGTCGGTTAATTTTGTTATTGATCGGTTAAACGATTAATAAAGTTTCTTTTATAAATTAAGTCACTTCAATGAATACAAATACATAAATTACTTATTATTTGGAGTTTATTAGGAAAAAACACAATAACATAACAAACATTACATTTCTTGAATTAAAACATGCAAACAAAAAATAATTCATAATAATTCATCAAAACACTAATATGTTTCAAGTTTTCGAACATTGTCTTCCATTATCAAATGTGGCAATTTATCATCACAAACAAAACTCGTTGTTAATGATATTTAAGAGATTTTTATGAATCCATACTAATGGAAAAAATTGTAGTTTGTTGATTGGAAAGATTATTTTACTAATTATATTTCATCAAACTTAAATAAGTTTTGGTCAAAAGTTTATGTAAAAGGGCATAACTTAAAAAACAAATTCAAAATAGAGTTCTTGATTCACTTTTGTTCGTTTTATTAAATTACACGTTCACAAAAACGTGTATCAAAAATGCGATCAAAAATGTCGACTTTATCAATAATATTAAAGCGAAATGTACCTACATCTTGTTGTTATTTATTTTGTAAACTTTTTGCTTCTCCTAAGAAAATAAAGAGTCGTTACGCCCCTTTAAATTTAATGTGACGTTATATCCATACGGCAGTTACGTACCATTTTGAAGAACTTGCTTTGACTGTACTTTGTATGCTGGTAATTCCAACTACACAGAAAAAAATAAAAATTGATTTGAATTAACAGTTTTGACATATGAATTAAAATATTCAACAGAAAACAAATTAATAGTACCAATTAAACGTTTAATTCACTTGCTTAATACTAACCTTAAAAATTCTTTTTTGCTGCTTTAAGTAGACCTCTATAAACTATTTGAAATTAAACGTTGTACCTCTTTGTGGTCATTAATAATTTTTACTTTGCTTAAAATAATAAATAAGCAAAATATATAAAGCATGTTGACTTTTTTCCATTTTTTGGAAAATTTTAACGATTCGTAACGTATTAATTTTTTTGGATTTATAAAAAATATTTTTAGTAATTTCAAAAGGACAAAATATATTTTGTTGTTAAAAATTAATAAAAAAAAATCGTTTGCAGTTTTGGCGATTTTTGACATTGAATTTGGCAGGTCAAAACAAATCTGACAACCCTGAAGCCAATAAGTAAAATCAATGTGTACAAGCCAAAAGCAATGAGAGAGAGGAGAAAAAATATTTTCTGTTCAACTAAACACAAATGAATTATAAGGAATTCTTCTGAACAATAATTTTTATGAAACAGTCGGTATTTTTGCCAATTTTCAATATTATAGCTTTACTTTTTTGATCGTATTAGTCAAAAACATATATTTGGTAGATGTTCATTTAGCTCATTTTTTATACCAACATAAGTTTAATTTATGTTGCTAGATTCTGTCCTTCTGTGGTCCCTTTGTAGGACCGAACAAAGTTTATAATATAAAGAATTTTGGAATTTTACAATCTAAATTCTATTATATCATAATAAATAATATAACGGTTTATGATAGCATTATTTATAAGCTTTAAGCTTTTTTTCGGGAGTACGGTTTATATGGGGCCTAGTGTAAATTATGGACCGATCTTCAAAATATTTTACCGTGTGATTGCTGCTCCTATAAAACTGTGACGTACCAAATTTTAGTATGATAGCATTATTTATTACGGTTTTAGGCGTTCTAAACTGTTTTCCGCGAGTAGGGTTTATATGGGGCCTATGGTCAATTATGAACTGATCTTCACGAAATTTAACAGTATGAATTGAGTGAATTCGTGCAAAATTGTATATCATTCCTTGCTTTATTCCACCATTAATTTTAGTTTTTGTATCAAAATTATCAATTTTTTAGGTTGGCAGAATTACTCAAGGAGCCAGATTATATATACTTTATGGGGTCTTAGATGTATAATAAAAAAGTTTCACACGGAATGACAAACTTAGTATACCCTCATTCACCACTAGTGGTGGTGGTGGGTATAAAAAATATATAATTGTTATTCACATACTAAACAAAAATTTAAATATTATATATTAGCACTTACCCTTCCCTGTTTTCAATAAAAAAAACTAAATTGAACTTTATCTACTACCCCTCTAATCAGATAAAACCACCTAATAATTTCACTAATAATCTCTTCTTATTGTAATAAAAGCTTTTTTCTTTATTTGCTCTCACTATCTATCTCTCTCACTCTCACAATAAAGTTTAACCAGCAGGTTTTTTAACTCCCTTTTGCCTAATTTACTTTTCCTATTCCTTTTAGTTTCTAGAAATTTTCAAAGTGCGTGGACGTCTTAGAGAAATACTCCTTTAAATTAATTAAAACCCTAGTCAAAAGTCTTAAAAAATTACGGAAAATTTGTTTATACCTACAAAGCAGAGATAATGACCGCGCAGTCTCCGATGGTTTTAAGTTGCTAACATGCGTCGCGTTTGTGGGAAGCAGAGAATTAGGTGTCTTGTGTTGTTTTTTTTTTGTGTTATTGTGAGTGTGTTTGTTTAGTATATATTTAAGCATACAAAAGGAAAGTCAATAAGCAAAAGCAAAGTGACTAAGCAAAAAGCAAGAAAAGTGAAAGAGAAAAGGTTTTTTCGGTTTTTGCTTGTGGGTAATTTAAGAGACCACAAGTTTTAAAGAGTGAATATGAAAATAGCTTAGTTTTTAGTAATAAATTATTGAAGATGGTAAATTACCACAAAAAATGGCCTTTTTTAGAAATATGTATGTAAAAATTTATTAAAATTACAAGAAAATTAAAATGAAAGGAATTAAAAAATACATATCGCACTTAATCAACAAGAGGGTATTAACTCAGAATTTAAAAATTGTCAGTACAAGAAAAACTATTTTTAATATAACATTGCAGGCATATGAAAAACAATTTTAAAACCAACCGTTTCATTACGAAAAAGTAGACAAAATAATACGATGTTTTTACAGCGGGTAGATATAAATATAAGGTGTCGATTTATTCGAAAAAGTGAATAAATAAAAATTTTGAGTTAATACCCTCTTGTTGATTAAGTGCGATATGTGTATAAAAAAAATAAGATTAAAGAAAGTTTAAAGAAATTTGAAGCAGTAATTAGATAAAATAAATTATTTTTTTAAGGTAAGTTTTACAAAATCTAAAAGTATTAAAATTAATGTAAAAAATAAATTTAAAAAAAATCATATGAAGTATTTCACTTTTTGGAAAAAATTTATAGGTACGTTTGTTTGTTTGTTTTGTTTGATTTTTATTGTGGAAGAAATATTCTTAGTACATATGTATATACATACATATGTAGGGTAAGTGCACCTAATGTCGGCATGTACCAGTAGTCGGCATCTTTTGCATTTATACGTGAATAAATAAGAAATGCGGTTTTAATATTCTTAAATTGTTTAAAGTTTGTCAAGAGAATTTACTCATCTTTCTAGTTGCAATATTTAAATTGGAGTAAAATGAGTATTTTTGCCAAATTTTATAGCCTTAAGTGACAAGTGTTTGATCATGAGCGCTAGTGCTCGTTTTTTCAAAAAAAAAATTAGTGATAGAGCCAACTTAAAAAGGTAAATAACCATATTATTAAAGGGAATTACTTTAACAATAAGGTCTGTAACTGTAGAAAATCTTTTAAATTTTGTCTTAAAAGTAAAACAATTTACAAAAAATAAATATTTGTTTAAGTTTGTTGTGGGCCGAGATTAGGAACAAAAATTTACAAAATTTCCTAATCTCGGCATTGGCTGCCGACTACTGGCAAATCAGTATTTTTCTCTGATTAAGCTCAAATTTGAGTAAATTGCTCATCAATCGCTCCTCTTGCCTATGGGATGACAGAAAATGAGTTAAAAACGAGTTTACCCAGTAGTCGGCATGATTTCTTTTGAGTATCTGATAACCTGCCGACTATAGGATAAATATTGTCCTAAAGTCGACAGCAGTTTTATTTCTAGTTTTAACTAATTGTGGGGTCCGAAATCGGTATAATTTTTGAAATTTTTAAAGACTTTTACTTCCTTGTATTTCATATAGATACTTATTTCAATAAAGTTAAATGTGACAAGCAGGGAAAAAAGGCAAAGGTTGTGCTCCACTTTACAGGAGAGAATACATGACCGCGTTGCAGAAGGTCCTTAAAAATAGGTCCGCAATCGGTATTTAAGCTTAGCTGCTAAGAAAGCAGAGGGAATTAGTAAAGTCGAGCTACAGTCACTGAAGAAGGAATCAGCAAATGTTTAACTGATTTAAAAACCATATTAAACAAAATGATGTTGATATTATAGATGATCCGTCCAGAATATTTAATGGCAATAAGAGAAGTCCCAATGGTTGAATTTCCACATGTTAGATTTTAATTTGAAATCACACAATAAATTTTTCGGATTTGATTGTAATAAGTTTTTTAATTCAATTTATGTATAAATTGATTGCAATTAAAATATTGCATTGAAATTCAGTAATTGCAATAAAAATAAAATCAGAATCAAAGTTTTCGTTTCCTTCAAATGAAACTCCTTCTTCTAGAAATAAACCTGACTCTGATGATTTGGAAATGCCAACAATATAAATTTTTGTTTACGACCGATTTGTTCCAAGTATATAGGCATTATTTCGTTGGACTTTCACTAGTTGTTGTATTTTCAGAAAAATGGGTTGCACTCGCAAGATTTCAGTAAAAACTTGATTGCAATCGAATTGATTGCATTCAATGATATGTAAAAAGAATGGATTAAAAAAGATTGCAATTAAAAAGTATTGTAATCTTACAAATGAAATCATTGGTTGCAATCAGTTTGATTGTAGTTTTTACAGCTCTGCCTCCAATAAAAACTAATTGTCATCGGTGATTTTGGTTAAAATAGTCCTCCATCAAGAAGCCACAACCACATAATGGTTGCCTTTGAACATGTTTTGGGTAATAATAACAAAAATATATTAAGCACTTATAATAGCATGGTTAATTTTCAACCATAACATGTTGATCTTGGAAAAGAGGAAAATACTATTGTTAGTTTATATTAAAAAAATTATTGGTGGTAAACAAATTATTGTCATATATAACCATTAGGTTAGGCTAAGAAGGGTTATGCGCCCATGGTCGCATATCCACTCGGAGACCAATGAGGTTCATTGTGAATCCCTTCAGTATAGGAGAAAAGAGGAAAAAGAGAAGTAATGAAGGAAAGTAGAAAATAGACCTAAGGTTTGGTACAGATAAATAAATACCACGTAGGACAAATCCCCCTTATGGTACCCGAACGGAAACAGCCGTTCTATTTCCCTGACAAACCCCAGTAGATCAGTTGGATTACATCCAGCGATACACCCCAGTTCGTCGTGAAAACTAGCCCCTAGCCATTTCTGCCTGGGACCCTGCATCCTAGGACAGTGACAGTACATGCTCAACCGTCCCTAGCTCCTCGGCATCCCCACACAGCCAGCAGAAGTCCGGTATCGCAATGTCCCATTTATCCATAAAAAAACAGAACAATGCCCCGTCAGGAACCCTATAAAGGTCCTGAGACTACTCCTATCCAGTCCTAATAGAACCCTGGTTGCCCCTGCGTCCAATCCGGGCCATAAGTCCCTCGACACCCTGTAATCCGTTCCATTACATTAAAAAATATGGTTGTAGCGACAACAATATGGTTAAAATAACCATAGAAGGTTTTAAAATTTTTGTTTAACATAGTTTTGTTGGAGGTGTCCATATTGAATAATTTTTTTTTTCTCTGCGTGTAGTGCCTATATAAACGTACAAATGTACATTTTAAGCATTTAAGTAAGTAAAGAGCATTAATTTTCAATAAATGAACAATTGCATTCCTGTACAAATTGGTTTTTTCTTTAAAAACTAGCCATGCCGACAATAGGATCATTACATGTCGAAGACTGGTACATTGTATGCCGGCTACTGGCAAATGAGCTATATTTTAGAAAAAAGTAAAATTGCTCAAATTTAATAAAAAATTAGTCTAAAAACTGTTATATGAATCGAACAAATAGACATTACTGAACTGTAGTAAATAGTTGCCATCCCAATATCACGTTTATATACGTAAGGGCACCAGTTTGAAAATGAAAAAAAATTAAACTGCCGACTACTGGTACACTTACCCTATGTATATGATGATACTAACACCGAAGTACATATATTAATATGCCCGCTCTTAAAATATTGTGCTATTTTATCCACTTTTTGGTAATGAAACGGTTGGTTTCAAAATTCTTTTTAATATTTATTCCTTTAATATTAAATTAAATTTTTTTTCTTCAACTGAAAATGTTCAAATTTTGTGTTCATTGTTATGTACGTAAAATAAAAATAAAATTTTAATTATATACAATTAAAATCAGTAGAAAAACATGTACTGGTAAACGTTAAAAGTGTACCTTTAATCATTTTCAACATCAAAGCCAAAGTGGTGTCAATAGTACGGTACATACGGATTTTCTTAAATCATTATTCTGTATGGGTTCTAGTATGGATTCTTCCAGTGTCAATTACTTAACTTTAGCGATATTTAATACTTGATCCGTACTTAAATAATCCAAAATCTATAGTTTAATTCATCACATTACGGCTATTTTATATGCTTAAAAAATTTTTGATTTTTAAACAAACAGAAAGATTAAAATAAAACCAAAAATATTTGCAGAAACATAAATTTCTTAATTATTTGGTATAACATTTATCTATTTTTAAACCTGCCGTAGAAAATCATGTCTCAAAAGTTAAAATCATAAATCCTACAAAATCCCAAATTTCTTTAAATGACGTTTTTAAATGGTGTTTTCTTTTCTACAAAAAAAAAAAAAAAAAAATACCACCTTCTTAAAAGGTACATGTATAATTGTCTTGCTGACCCTGTAATAATGCAATTTTTTATTTGACGAGAACAAAACACAAAATTGGACCGCCCTATTTTTAACAGCTGACAAAAAGTTTGTTCTTCAAAATATAAAAAAATATGTACATTAATTAAAAAGTTTGTTCTTCAAAATATAAAAAATTATAACACCGAATCCACTTAAATTTTAATGTCCTGATTAGAGGCGATATTTTCCCAACTTCGTCTGGGAGCCCTATTTATAAACTGGAGCCGTCTTTTTACAGGGCATTATCAACACTGTCGATTCTTACGGGGCGTAAAGTGCAATGCCTTAGCCATTAGTAAGGGTGTATTTTTTAGAATAAGACAAGCCACCCTTTTAGAGAGACAATCATTTTTAAGAAACGAACACCAAATTGCATTTTTTTAAATAAAATGTCACATTTTTTGTAGAAACGAAAACACCATTAATTTTAAATGAAATTACCTTGCAACATTTTGGGGCTCAAATTTACCGCACAAAACGGTTATAACCGTACGGTAAGCAGGGTTGTCGGTTGTGGCGATTTCTTGTCAAACGTGACGATTTTCAAACTTGTTTGGCAACCTAATTTTCGATTTGGCGACATGACCATTAATGAAATAGTTGGCGATATAGTTGGGTATTTTTGATGAACCATGAATTTGTTTTGATGTTCGTTAAATTAAATACGAAGAAATAATATTATATTTATTCTAGTATTTTTACGGATTAATTTTGAGGCATTCATATGTTTGGTCAGTATTAGAAACTAAATTATGTAATGTTAAAATGGCTGATAATGAAAATCTTCGAGAAAAGTGTTCCTTAAAACATAAATATATTTAAAGTTTATGAACATTTTTCAATTGTAAAGGATATTTGATGTGATTTATATTTTGTTATAGATATTTAAAAAACGTTTATTAATCCTAACGTACCTTTGCATGTTTATGAAACACAATGAAAAAAATGTAGTTTGTTAATTGAGTATTTTATTGGTGAAATTCCATATAAATTAAATCTGCTTAGACCAAAAGTTTATAGCTAAAAGGATACGGCAGGTCGTTCCATTTTAAGGTACTTTCTTTTACTGTTCTTTATATGCTTAAATTACGACTAGTAATGCCTGTGTTGAAATAATGAACTCTACACTTTCATGAAATAAAAAAAGAGAGTCTTGCCGGTGAAGTGTGTTAGATATATAATAGAACTGCAACTACATACAAATGTATATCCAAATTTTTTTAATAATAATTCAAAAGCAGATCTTTTAAACAACAATGTAATTGTTATTAGCACTTACCCATCCCAATTGTTAATAAAAAAAAACTAATATGAACTTTTTTCTACCTTTCCTCTAATCCTCTTAAACAAAACAGAATAATTTTACTAAGCATCTTTTCTTATTGTAATAATAGCTTTTTTCTTCATTTTCTCGCACTTACTGTCTGTTTCACTCTCACACTCATGTTTAACCAAATGGTGTTTGGCTAACTTTTGCTTAATTTCCTTTTGCTCTTCTTTTTAGTTTCATGGAACTTTAAAAGTGCGTGAACGTCTTAAAGAAATCCTCTTTTAAAATTAATAAAAATAACAGTAAAATGTAAAATATTAAAAACTTAAAAAATCTTATATATAAATAAAATTATAAAATCTTTGAAAAAGTTAAATACTTCTTTGTTAAACCAGTAATGGAAAATATGTTCATACAAAGCAGAGCTAGTGACAGCGCCGTCTCTGTTGGTTTTAAGTTGTTTACAATCGTCGTGGTTGTGGGAGGCAGAGAATGAGTTGTGCTCTATTTTTTTAAGTGGGTTTGATCAGTATTTAAGAAAATTAAAGCAAAGTCAATCGGGGTTGTCAGATGTAGCGATTTCTCGCCGAACGTAGCGATTTAAAAACTTGTTTGGCGTCCTTAATTTCGATGTGGTGACACGGAGAATTTTTGGAGATTTATAAAATAGTTGGCGATTTTGTAGTATATTTTTGATAAGCCCTGAATTTGTTTGATTATTGTTAACAGCTAAGGCACGAGCTATGTTTACATTTGTCCTTCAAGTTGTGCTGAAAAAGGTCAACTAGAAAAAAGAAAGACAAAAACAGGAAAAACAAAAAAATGTACTTTGGACTTCAAGAAGAATTCTTGACAAAAGTACGAAAAAACAGAAGTAAGGAAAACATGTGAGATCAATTAAAAATGGATAATCATTCAAAAAGCAAATTTCGATCTACCAAAGGTTAAAATACAATTTGGTTTAAGGATTGATGTTTGACTACTGACGTCAGCAGTCATCGATGGCTGCGAGTGTAAGACGGCAAATCCCTTTGAGAAGACCTAGTGGTTGTCAGGGTAATTAGCCGCCTGGGTTCGAATCACACGCCAGACAGCCTGGCTTCGAATCCCAGGTCAGTCAAGAATGAAAATTATCAATAACAATTTTAATTAATCTTCCATGTTGTAAAAATTCCTTTCTTCATAAAAAAAATAATTTAATGCAAATTAAATTCAATGAACTTAAGCCTAATTAAAATATCTAAATTTGGATTAAAACCATTAACAGTTCAATAAAATAACCACAATACTAATTATTGTTTGATAATTTTTACAGTAAAATTTTATTCTGGTATTTTTGTGTGCAATTTCAGGCATTCATAGCATGGTCAGCATTTGAAACTGTTTTAAGTAATGTTGAGAGGGCTGATGAAGATATTGAAGATATTTATATTTAAAGGTGCTTCTTAAAGAATTAAAAAGTAGAAATGCTGAAATCACTTATATATTTCAAGTTTTCGAACATTGTCTTCCATTATCAAATGTGGCTATTTATTAGCACAAACACAACTCGTTATTAATAATATTTAAAAGATTTTTATGAAATTGTAGCTTGTTAATTGGAAAGATTATTTTACTAATGATGTTTCATCAAAATTTAATAAGTTTTGGCCAAAAGCTTATCGCTACATATCGTCACCTAAAGTGCAAAAGGGCGTAACAACAAAAAAATTTAAATAGAGATTAAATTACATGTTCACAAAAAAAATTAGATCCCTGCGATCAAAAATGGTGACTTTATCAAAGAAATTCAAACGACAAGTACACCTTGTTGTTATTGATTTTGTAAAGTTTTCGCTTCTCCTAAATAATAAAGTGTTGTTGCATTTTAGGTGACGATATATGCATTCAGCAGGTACGTACCATTTTGGAGAACTTGCTTTGGCTGTACTTTATATGCTGGTAATTCCAACTACACAGAAAAAAATAAAAATTTATGTCAATTAGAAAATTTTACATATTAATTAAAATATTAACTAGATATTCACCAGTAAACAAATTAATAGTATCAATTAAAAGTTTAATTCAATTAATATTAGCCGCAAAAATTATTTTTTGCTGCTCTAAGTAGACAACTATAAACTATTTAAAATAAAGCTTTGTACCTCTTTGGTCATTAATCACTTTTACTTTGCTTCAAATAACAATAAAGCAAAATATATGTATATTATGGTGACTTTTTTCCATTTTTTGGAAAATTTTAACGATTCGTAACATATTAATTTTTTAGGATTTATAAAAAATATTTTTAGTAATTTGGAAAAGGATATGGTATATCTTATTGTTAAAAATTAATAAAAAAAAATCTTTTGCGGCTTTGGCGATTTTTGACATTGAACTTGGCAAAGGTCAAAACAAATCTGACAACACTGAAGTCAATAAGTAAAATCAATGTGTACCTATAAGCTAAAAGCAATAAAAGCGAATTGAAAGAGATTCGGTGTGTTTTTAAATTGTTGGTTACAGTTATAATAATACATACGAATACGAATATAATTAGCACTTACCCATCCCTGTTTTCAATAAAAAATTTCAATTTTTCCACTTCCCCTCTTATCGCATAAAATAAACCTAATAATTTCACTAATCGTCTTTTCTTATTCCAATAAAAGCTTTTTTCTTCATTTCCTCCAACTATCTGGCTCTTTCACTCTTACCCTAAAGTTTAACCAGCCGGTGTTTTTAACTCCCTTTTGCATAATTTTCTTTTTCTATTCCTTTTAGTTTCTAGAATTTTTCAAAGTGCATGAACGTGTTAAAGAAATACTCCTTTAAATTCATTAAAAACCCAGTCTAAAGTGTTTAAAAATTACTGATTTTTATATAAAAATAAAATTTAAACAATATTCTATTAAAAAATTGTAAAATCTACGCAAAAATTTTAATAATTCTTTGTAAAAACAGTAAAACAAAATTTGTTCATACAAAGCAGAAATAAAGACCGCGCAGTCTCCGTTGGTTTTAAGTTGTTAACAATCGTGGCGGTTGTGGGAAGCAGAGAATTAGGTGTCGTGTGTTGTCTTTTTTTTTTTTTGTATTATTGTGCGTATGTTTGTTTAGTAAGCATGAGGATAAGCAAAAAACAAGAAAAGTGAAAGAGAAACAGGTCTGTTACGGTTTTTCTTTGTTAGTTAATTAAGAGACCATAAGTTTTAAAGAGTGAATATGAAAAAAGCTTTGTTTTTAAGAAAAAATAATAATAAATTATTTATTGAAGATGGTAAATTACCACAAAATATGGCCTGTCTTAAGAAATATGTAAAAATTTAATAAAATTAAAAAAGAGTTAAAGTGAAATAATAAAATATGTATACAACAAAATAAAATTTAAAGAAAGTTTAAAGAAATTTGAAGCAGTTATGAGATAAAATAAATGATTATTAAGATAAGTTTTGTAAAATATTAACTATTTAAAATTAATGCAAAATTTAGGACATTCATTAAATCGGTATTTTGCTTCAATCGGTTAATCGCTCGATTAATTAAACTAGGTTTTGGTTTAGTCGGTTAATTTTGTTATTGATCGGTTAAACGATTAATAAAGTTTCTTTTATAAATTAAGTCACTTCAATGAATACAAATACATAAATTACTTATTATTTGGAGTTTATTAGGAAAAAACACAATAACATTACAAACATTACATTTCTTGAATTAAAACATGCAAACAAAAAAATTATTCATAATAATTCATCAAAACACTAATATGTTTCAAGTTTTCGAACATTGTCTTCCATTATCAAATGTGGCAATTTATCATCACAAACAAAACTCGTTGTTAATGATTAAAAAATTTTTATGAATCCATACTAATGGAAAAATTTGTAGTTTGTTGATTGGAAAGATTATTTTACTAATTATATTTCATCAAACGTAAATAATTTTTGGTCAAAAGTTTATGTAAAAGGGCATAACTTCAAAAACAAATTCAAAATAGAGTTCTTGATTCACTTTTGTTCGTTTTATTAAATTACTCGTTCACAAAAACGTGTATCAAAAATGCGATCAAAAATGTCGACTTTATCAATAATATTAAAGCGAAATGTACATCTTGTTGTTATTTATTTTGTAAACTTTTTGCTTCTCCTAAGAAAATAAAGAGTCGTTACGCCCCTTTAAATTTAATGTGACGATATATCCATACGGCAGTTACGTACCATTTTGAAGAACTTGCTTTGACTGTACTTTGTATGCTGGTAATTCCAACTACACAGAAAAAAATAAAAATTGATTTGAATTAACAGTTTTGACATATGAATTAAAATATTCAACAGAAAACAAATTAATAGTACCAATTAAACGTTTAATTCACTTGCTTAATACTAACCTTAAAAATTCTTTTTTGCTGCTTTGCTATAAACTATTTGAAATTAAACGTTGTACCTCTTTGTGGTCATTAATAATTTTTACTTTGCTTAAAATAATAAATAAGCAAAATATATATCATGGTGACTTTTTTCCATTTTTTGGAAAATTTTAACGATTCGTAACGTATTAATTTTTTTGGATTTATAAAAAATATTTTTAGTAATTTCAAAAGGACAAAATATATTTTGTTGTTAAAAATTAATAAAAAAAAAATCGTTTGCAGTTTTTGCAGATTTTTGACATTGAATTTGGCAGGTCAAAACAAATCTGACAACCCTGAAACCAATAAGTAAAATCAATGTGTACAAGCCAAAAGCAATGAGAGAGAAAATGAAGTTAAAATAAAATTAAAAAAAAAATATGTAAAATAAAAACAAGTTTAAATGAAAGTTAAAAGCAATTCGAATCAGTTATAATAATACATACGAAAACGAATATCTTTATACTTAAAAATATATAATTATATTTGCAATTCAAAAGTACAAATAATAAAGAAAAATTTAATTATTATTAACACTTACCCATCCCTGTTTTCAATAAAAAAATAAATTGAACTTTTTCACTAATGATCTATTCTTATTGTAATAAAAGCTTTTTTCTTCATTTTCACGAACTATCTGCCTCTTTCACTCTCACACTAAAGTTTAACCAGCCGGTGTTCTTAACTCCCTTTTGCTTAATTTCCTTTTCCTATTTTAAGTTGCTAGAATTTTTCAAAGTGCGTGAACGTCTTAACGCTTTATATTAAAATTTATTTTAAACAATATTCTATTAGAAAATTGTACAATCTAGACAAAAATGTTAATAATTCTTTGTAAAAACAGTAAAAGAAAATTTGTTCATAAAAAGCAGAGATAATGACTGCGCAGTCTCCGTTGGTTTTAAGTTGCTAACAGGTGTCGTGGTTGTGGGAGGTAGATAATGAGTTGTGTTCGTTTTTTTAAAGTGGTTTTTGTTTAGTACTTAAGAAAATAACGCACTGTCAATCAGGGTTGTCGGATGTGGGGATTTGGCACCAAACGTGCCGATTTTAAAATTTATTTGGCGTCCTAAATTTCGAAGTGGCAACATGGCGATTTTTTATAGTGTGTTTAATACTAATCGCAAAAATTCTTTTTTTGCTGCTTTAAGTAGACCACTTTATGCTATTTTATAGTGAACATCACAGAAAAAATTAAAAAATTTCTCTAATCACCAAAGTTATACCAAATTCATAATACCAAGCAAACAATTTGTTGATTTTGCACCTTTTACCAAAATAATTATATTCATTACTAAAAATTGTAAAATTGTGGATATTTTTAATTTTTATTGAAGAAATGATCAAAAAACTCTGCCATTTTAAACAATGTGTTAATTTATTCAATTAAATATTCAAGTTTAAATTATTTTATTTTAAACAAAAAAAGTCAATTAAGATTTTTTGTTATTTAATTAATATTTTCATTAAAAATTTATTTCAAAACAACTAAAATGTTAATTAAATCAAAATAAAATTTTAATTTTTCTTTCAATTAAAAAATAATTGCTTCAATTATCACATTAATTAAATTTAAATATTTTTTAAACAATTTTTTCTGTGATTGTACCTCTTTGTGATCATTAATAATTTTTACTTTGTTTAAAATAAAAATTAAACAATATATGTGACTTTTTCCATTTTGGAGAATTTTAGCGATTCGTAACAAATAAATTTTTTAGGATTTATAAAAAATATTGATAATAATTTAAAAAAGGACAGTATATCTTATTGTCAAAAACTAATAAAAAATCTTTGGCGGCTTTGGCGAATTTTTACATTGAATTTGGCGAAGGTCAAAACAAATCTGACAACCATGAAGTCAATAAGTAAAACCAACGTGTACAAGCTAAAAGCAAAGTTGATGAAATAGAAAATGGTTTGTTTCGGTTTGTTTTTCTTGTTGTTGTTTAATTAAGAGACAATGAGTTTGAAAGAGTTAATATGTAAATAGTTTTTTTTTTTTTTTTTTTTTTTTTTTTTTTTTTTTTTTTTTTTTTTTTTTTTTTTGCGAAATAATAAAAGTATACTATTAAAGATGGTAAATAACTACAAAATATGGCCGGTATTATTTTTAAAAAATGAGTAAAAATTAAATTAAATTGGATGGAAGTTAAAATAACATAAAAACAATATATTAAATAAAAAAAAAGTTTTAATGAAAGTTTAAAGAAATTCGAATCAGTTATAATAATACATACGAATACGAATATCTTTATACTTGAAAATATATATAACTTCTATTCAAAAGTACAAATATTAAAGAAAAAGTTAATTATTACTAACAATTACCTCCCTAATTTCAATAACAAAAACTAAATGAACTTTTTGTACTTCCCCTCTAATCACATAAAACAACCTTATAATTTTACTAATCGTCTTTTCTTATTGTAATAAAAGCTTTTGTCTTCATTTACTCACACTAACTGTCTCTTTTACTCTCACACTAAAGCTTAACCAGCCGGTGTTTCTAACTCCCATTTGCTTAATCTCATTTTCCTATTCGTTTTAGTTTCTAGAATTTTTCAAAGTGCGCGAACGTCTTAGAGAAATACTCCTTTAAATTAATTAAAACCCCAGTCTAAAGTCTTAAAAAATTACGAACTTTTATAGAAAAATAAAATCTAAACAATATTCTTTTAGAAAATTGTAAGTTCTAAGTAAAAATGTTAATAATTCTTTGTAAAAACAGTAAAAGAAAATTTGTTTATGCAAAGCAGAGATAATGACCGCGCAGTCTCCGTTGGTTTTAAGTTGCTAACAAGCGTCGCGGTTGTGGAAGGAGAGAATCAGGTGTATTGTATTGTGTTCTTTATTCATTTGTGTGTTTTTGTTTAGCGTGTGTATTTGAGGAAATAGTTAAAAGGAAAGTCAATAAGCAAAAGTAAAGTGTCTAAGCTAAAAGCAAGAAAATTTAAAGAGAAAAGGGTTTGTTTCGGTTATTGTTTGTTGGTAATTTAATAGACCACAAGATTTAAAGAGTGAATATGAAAAAAGCTTTGTTTTTGAGATAAAAATAATAATAATAAATTATTAAAGATGGTAAGTTACCACAAAATATGGCCTTTTTATTAAAAGAAAGTTAAAGTGAAATTAAATAATATGTATACAAAAAAGAAAAGATTTAAAGAAAGTTTAAAGAAGTTTGAAGCAGGTATCAGATTAAATTAATGATTTTTTTAAGGTAAGTTTACAAAATCTTAAAGAATTAAAATTAATATAAAAATAAAATTATAAAAGTTTAAAAAACTTCCGTGTTTTCCAAATGTAGACCTTACCTGATGCCAATGGTAAAATGTGGACCGATCTTCACGAAGTTTAATAGCTTGATTTCAAGTCATTGAAAACAAATTTTGCATTATTTAATGACAATCACCAATTTATGTGTTGTACCAAATATTTATAAATTTCTTAAGGGGGTGGGGGGTTTGTGTATTTGGGTCTATACCTCCCTTTCTACCGAACCGATAGTGGTGGATTTAAGTCATGAACTTGTTAGGAGGACTAGAAGCAATTGTCATTGGAAATAGGTCGTTTTTAATAAATGGTTTGTCATTGCATGTAAAACTTTATTTAGCTTATTTAGTTACTCCCATAAAGTATAAATTTTCCTGGTTCTTGAGTAGTTCCTAGTCAATTTATGCAAGTCCGTCTGTTGAAATCACGCTTACTTTCGAACGCCTTAAAATAGAAGAACAATTTTAGTGTCAAATTGTTTCTAGTTCTGCAAAAAAGTTTGGGATTAAATTCAACAAAATCGGTTCAGTCTGATAAAAGTATGGACCCGAACGAGTAACAACCTCCCTAAAAAACTATACTTTGTTACAAAAACTAAAATTAATTTAATTTTTTATTACATTTTGCACAAGCTCGTGCAAAAACACTATACTTTGTTACAAAAGCTAAAATTTATTTAATTTTTTATAACATTTTGCACAAACTCGTTTTATATCACTAGAAATCACACAATAGAATTCCGGGAATCGATCCATAATTTTACATAGACCCAATATGAAACGCAGACAGCAAAAGGGAATGTATTCAATCTGCCGTATTCATAAAAAACTAAATTGGATATGAAATCTATTTTAAGAAAAATTTGTATGGAAATTTTGTTTTAAAATACGTTTGAAATCTATTTTATTTTTTATGAATACAGCAGAATATATTTGTAGCAACACTAGAGAGTTTAATAAAATAATTGTCACCAATTGCATTTTTATCAAAAACTTATCCGTCCTTTCAATGTTTTTAAATGCACAAGTTTTTAAATTTTTAAGACAGTTTTCACAATTCGATATTGCCAGAAATACAAAATATTTAACTAAACCGAACCAAAATTAAAAGCCGATAGTAATAATAAAAAGGACTGCATTTTTGCTTTTATTTCATGTAGTGTGCTTGTCGAGTTTTTCTCAGCAAAATGCAAAAAAAAAAAATTTTTTCTGTTAATATCAGCTCGAATATGCAGTGTAAACTGTCCAAACTAGATTTAGTCATATTTTCAATTGACAAACCATTTGACATCAGCTGTTTTAAAATCAATTTGCTTGTGGCGGCAAATAAACATTATAATCTATTTATTTATACATACAAAACAAAATTTTTTTTTAATTTACTAAAATAAAATTAAAGGAGAAAGAAATATAAATCAGAATATAATTTGCTGTTGCGAACGGTTATAGGTAAGATGAAACCAAAATAGAACATCTGCCAAAGCCACTGCAAAATACATATCGTCTAGAGTTTTTATTTTCCCGGACTTTTTCATTTCCGGAGAAAGCGGGATTTATTTTACAATTTCTTGTAAATTCTCAGGAAATCCCACTATATCCCACGGTTACAATATAATTTTTTTAAATATATTTTTGGACAAAACAAAAATAACAATACATGAGATCTATAAAATAAGTTAATTAATGCAGGGAACGGTTGCAAAAAATAAAAAAATGTCAGTTCTGTATATGCAGCAGTGTTGCCAAAACTTTATGACCAAAAATGGCTTAATTTACTGGCAAAATGGCTAAAAATGGCTAATAAATTTTTTTATATAAAAACCTTATTAATAATCACCCTTATCCCATTTTATTCTGTTATTTTTGTTTGCAATTTCAGGCATTCATAGTATGGTCAGCATTTGAAACTGTTTTAAGTAATGTTGTTTTAAGTAATTGATAATCTTCGAATTTTTTTTTTTTATATTTTAAGATCTTAAGAATTCATAAATATAATTTCTGAAAACACTACTATATTTCAAGTTTTCGAACATTTTCTTTCATTATCAAATGTGGCAATTTATCATCACAAACAAAACTCGTTGTTAATGATATTTAAAAGATTTTAATTAATCCATACTAATCAATAAAATAGTAGTTTGTTGATTGGAAAAATTATTTTATTAATGATATTTCATCAAACTTTAATAAGTTTTGGCCAAGAGTTTATGTAAAAGGGCGTAACAACAACCAAAAAAAAAAAAAATATAATTCAATATAGCGTTTTTGATTGACTTTTGTTCGTTTTATTGAATTACATGCAAACAAAAAATTTTAGATCCCTGCGATCGAAAATGGCGACTTTATCAAAGATATTTTAACAACAAGTACAGCTCGTTGTAATTCATTTTTTCAATTTTTTCGCTTCTAAAAAAATAAAAAGTGTTGTAACGCCCTTTTGCATTTTTGGTGACGATATATGCATTCGACAGGTACGTGCCATTTTGAAGAACTTGCTTTGGCTGTACTTTATATGCCTGTAATTCCAACTATACAGAAAAAAATAAAAATGTATGTCAATTAAAAAATTTTACATATTAGGCAAATAATAGTATCAATTAAAACTTTAATTCAGTTAATGCTAACAGTAAAATTCTTTTTTGCTGCTCTAAGAAGACTACTATAACCTATTTAAAATTAAACTTTGTACCTCTTTGTGGTCAGTAATCATTTTTACTTTACTTAAAATAACAATTAAGCAAAATATATGTATATCATGGTCACTTTTTTCCATTTTTTTTGGAAAATTTTTACGATTCGTAACGCATTAATTTTTTAGGATTTATAAAAAATATTTTAAGTAATCAGTTATAATAAGCATACGAATACTTAAAAAATATATATATAATTGCTATTTAAAAGTACAAATATTTAAGGAAAATTTAATGAATTTTAACACTTACCCATCCCTGTTTTCTATAAAAAAAATAAACTGAAATTTTCGCATAAAACAACCTAATAATTTCACTTATAATTTTTTTTATATTGTAATAAAAGCTTTATTCTTCATTTGCACCAACTAACTGTCTCTCGCACTCTCACACTAAAGCTTAACCAGCAGGTGTTTTAACTCCCTTTTTGCCTAATTTACTTTTCCTATTCCTTTTAGTTTTTAGAAATTTTAAAAGTGCGTGAACGTCTTAAAGAAATACTCGTTTAAATTAATTAAAACCCCAGTCTAAAGTGTTAAAAATGACTAATTTTTATAGAAAAATAAAATTTTAACTATATTCTTTTAGAAAATTTTAAAATCTAAGCAAAAATGTTAATAATTCTTTGTAAAAACAGTAAAAGAAAATTTGTTCATACAAAGCAGAAATAATGACCGCGCAGTCTCCGATGGTTTTAAGTTGCTAACATGCGTCGCGGTTGTGGGAAGCAGAGAATTAGGTGGCTTGTGTTGTTTTTTCTTGTGTTATTGTGAGTGTGTCTGTTTAGTATATATTTAAGCATACAAAAGGAAAGTCAATAAGCAAAAGTAAAGTGTCTAAGCTAAAAGCAAGAAAAGTGAAAGAGAAAAGGGTTTGTTTCGGCTTTGTTTGTTGGTAATTTAAGAGGCCACAAGTTTTAAAGAGTGCATATGAAAATAGCTTTATTTTTGAGATATAAGTAAGGTGTGTTCATTTACTTTGCTAGCAGAAACTTGCAAAGAGAGAGTAATTAGGATTTTAAAGAAATTGCTCTAAAAAATACTTAAAAGTAAATGAACACTTTGCCAGCCAAAATTTGCAAGTTAAAGTAGTGACGAATATACAGGAATAATTGAGTACCCATTAATTATTCTAAGACTTGGAAAAATTTTATAATGTGGTAAAAATAATGTGATTTTATTAATTAATTTATAAAAAATTTTGTTAATAAATGAAAAAAAAACCATTTGTTAAAAATAAAAGTATTTATAAGGCAAAACAAAATATTTAATTTAACAATCTACATATGTATAACCTATGTATGTATATAGGTTTATACAATTTCAACGTTACGGACTGACTGACAGATGCATCTTAAATTCGCTAACCTCGTAACTCCTAAACTAACCATGGATTCATCCATGCGTTTCGATTAATATTTTTGACTAATAAGTTTGTTTTGTAAACAGAAACATAAAACAGCTGTTTCAAAAATTCTTGCAAGTAACATTTTTACCAGTAAAAATTTTTTTGTCTCTTAATTTTTTTCTCTCTTTTGACGCTCTCAACTTGCAAATTTTTTGGGTTAATGAACACTTTCCAGTATCAATTGTTACAAATTCGTAACAATTTGTAGTAAATGAACACAGCTATAATTATAATTTAAGAGACCACAAGTTTTAAAGAGTGAATATGAAAAAAGCTTTGTTTTTGAGATAATAATAGTAATAATAAATTATTAAAGATGGTAAATTACCACAAAATATGGCAATTTTTATGAAAAATTTCTTAAAATTACAAGAAAATTAAAATGATATTAAAAAAATGTGTATAAAAAAAAGATTAAAGAAAGTTTAAAGATATTTGATCCACTTTTATTTTATCCACTTTTTGGAAATGAAACGGTTGGTTTCAAAATTCTTTTTCATATGTATGCCTTTAATATTAAATTAATTTTTTTTTTCTTCAACTGAAAATGTTTAAATTTTGAGTTACATAATTGTTATGAACGTAAAATAGAAAGAATTTTTTTTTGCTTAATTCATTTAATTATATACAATTCAAATCAGTAGAAAACATGTACTGGTATACGTATAAAGTGTATTATCATTTTCAAAATCCAATAGTACGGTAAATACGGATTTTCTTAAATCATGTACAGAATGCTGGAATCTAGTATGGGTTATTCAAGTGCCAAATACTTAACGGACATGGCTAAATCGACTAAGAATTACTCAAGGAGCCAGAATATATATCCTTTATGGGGTCTTAGATGTATAATAAAAAAGTTTCACACGGAATGAAAAACTTAGTACTTATACCCTCATTCACCACTAGTGGTGGTGGAGGGTATAAAAAATATATATGTAATTGTTATTCACTTACTAACTAAAAATTTAATTATTATGTATTAGCACTTACCCATCCCTGTTTTCAATAAAAAAACTAAATTGAACTTTTTCTACTTCCCCTCTAATCACATAAAACAACCTAATAATTTCACTAATCATCTTTTCTTATTGTAATAAAAGCTTTTTTCTGTATTTTCTCTCATTATATGTCTCTCTCAATCTCACACTAAAGTTTAACCAGCAGGTTTTTTAACTCCCTTTTGCTTAATTTACTTTTCCTATTCCTTTTAGTTTCTAGAAATTTTCAAAGTGCGTGCACGTCTTAAAGAAATACTCCTTTAAATTCATAAAAAAAATTTAACAATTTTCTTTTAGAAAATTTTAAATTCTAAGCAAAAATGTTAATAATTCTTTGTAAAAACAGTAAAAGAAAATTTGTTCATACAAAGCAGAGATAATGACCGCGCAGTCTCCGTTGGTTTTAAGTTGCTAACATGCGTCGCGGTTGTGGGAAGCAGAGAATGAGGTGTATTGTATCGTGTTCCTTATTAATTTGAATGTTTTTGTTTAGCGTGTGTATTTGAGGAAATAAAAGGGAAGTCAATAAGCAAAAGTAAAGTATCTAAGCCAAAAGCAAGAAAATTTAAAGAGAAAGGGGTTTGTTTCGGTTATTATTTGTTGGTAATTTAAGAGACCACAAGTTTAAAAGAGTGAATATGAAAAAAGCTTTGTTTTTGAGATAAAAATAATAATAATAAATTATTAAAGATGGTAAATTACCACAAAATATGGCCTTTTTTAAGAAATATGTACATATGTAAAAATTTAATAAAAATTAAAGGAAAGCTAAAGTGAAATTAAATAATATGTATACAAAAAAGAAGAGATTTAAAGAAAAATTAAAGAAATTTTGAGCAGTTATCTGATAAAATAAATGATTTTTTAAGGTAAGTTTTATAATTACAAAATCTTAAAGAATTAAAATTAATGTAAAATAAAATTATAAAAAATTTGAAATACTTCTGTGTGTTTCCGATTGTAGACCTTATATGACGCCAATGGTAAAATATGGACCGATCTTCTTGGAGTCTAATAATTTGATTTCAAGTCGTTGAAAATAAGTTTGAACTAGAAGCAATTTCGCAACGAAATTGTTTACTACAAAATGTGCGAAATGCACCTAGGTAACAACGCTGGTGGCGTTTGAGGTAAATAGAAGGGAAGTAGAAAAAGTTTTTTATATACAGAAGTGTTAATAATAATCTAATTGTTATTGAAAATTGATAGCTTTTAATGAATAAAATTTTATTTAGTTTATTTAGTTACCCTCATAAAGTATAAATTTTCTTGGTTCTTAAGTAGTTCTTAGTCGATTTATGTATATCCGTCTATTGAAATCACGCTCACTTTCGAACGGCTTAAAAGAGAAGAAATTTCGCAAAATGGGTTGAGTATCTGATAAGTATTATGAACTCGAAAGAATAACAACCTCCTTAAAAAATTACACATTGTTACAAAAACTAAAATTCATTGTATTTTTTATTAAATTTTGCACAAACTCGTTTTATATCGATCCATAACCGCAAAAAACAGCTCAAGCGACATAAACAAAATTTTACAGGATATGGTTTTTTTTATTATATTTTACCAAAATCTTCTTATTGTAATAAAAGCTTTTTTTTTCATTTGTTCGCACAATCTGTCTCTCTCACTCTCACACTTAAGTTTAACCAGCAGGTTTTTTAACTCCCTTTTGCCACATTTTCTTTTCCTATTCATTTTAGTTTCTAGAAATTTTCAAAGTGCGTGGACGTCTTAAAGAAATACTCCTTTAAATTAAATAAAACCCCAGACTAAAGTGTTTAAAAATTACTGATTTTTATATAAAAATAAAATTTAAACAATATTCTATTAAAAAATTGTAAAATCTACGCAAAAATTTTAATAATTCTTTGTAAAAACAGTAAAAGAAAATTTGTTCATACAAAGCAGAGATAATGACCGCGCAGTCTCCGTTGGTTTTAAGTTGTTAACAATCGCCGCGGTTGTGGGAAGCAGAGAATGAGGTGTATTGTATTGTTTTCATTATTAATTTGAGTGTTTTTGTTTAGCGTGTGTATTTGAGGAAATAAAAGGAAAGTCAATAAGCAAAAGTAAAGTGTCTAAGCTAAAGCAAGACATGTAAAGAGAAAAATGGTTTGTTTCGGTTTTTGTTTGTTGGTAATTTAAGAGACCACAAGTTTTAAAGAGTGAATATGAAAAAAGCTTTGTTTTTGAGATAATAATAGTAATAATAAATTATTAAAGATGGTAAATTACCACAAAATATGGCAATTTTTATGAAATACATATGTTAAAATTTAATAATATTAAAAGAAAGTTAAAGTGAAATTAAATAATATGTATACAAAAAAGAAAAGATTTAAAGGAAGTTTAAAGAAATTTGAAGCAGTTATCAGATAAAATTAATGATTTTTTTAAGGTTAGTTTTACAAAATCTTAAAGAATTAAAATTAATGTAAAAATAAAATTATAAAAATATAAAACACTTCTGTGTTTTCCAAGTGTAGAAATTACATGAGGCCAATGGTAAAATATGGACCGATCTTCACGAAGTCTAATAATTTGATTTCAAAATGTTGAAAATAAATTTGTGCAAAATTTTATGACAATCGGTGTACTCCGCCACCAATTTATATTTTGTTACATATATATTCATTTTTTAAGGGATGTGAGGGTTTCTGTTTTTGGGTCAATAATTCTCTTTCAACCGAATCGATTGTGGTGGACTTAAATCATAAACTTGTTAGGAGAACTAGAAGCGATTTGACAACGAAATTGTTAACTACAAAAGGTGCGATACAGTTAACCTCCCTGGTGGCGTTTTAGGTAAATAGAAGGGAAGTAGAAAAAGTTTTTTTATAGACAGCAGGGATGGGTAAGTGTTAATGATAATTCAATTGTCATTGGAAATAGGTTATTTTTTAATAAATGGTTTGTTATTGCATGTAAAACTTTATTAAGCTTATATAGTTACTCCCATAAAGTATAAATTTTCCTGGTTCTTGAGTAGTTTTTATTCGATTTATGCATATCCGTCTATTGAAATCACGCTCACTTTCGAACCCCTTTTAGTGTCAAATTCTAGTTCTCCAAAGAAGTTTGGGATTAAAATTCAGCAAAATTGGTTCAGTCTGATAAGAGTTATGGACCCGAATGAATAACAACCTCCTTAGAAAACTATACTTTGATACAAAAACTAAAATTAATTTACTTTTTATTACATTTTGCACAAGCTCGTTTTATATCACTAGAATTCACACAATAAAATTTCGCGAATCGGTCCATAATTTTACATAGACCCAATATAAAACGGAATAGGTACAAAAGGGAATGTATTCAATATATTTATAGCAGCACTAGAGAGTTTAATAAAATAATTGTAACCTATTGCATTTGTATCAAAAACTTATCCGTCCTTTCAATATTTTTAAATGCACAAGTTTTTAAATTTTTAAGACAGTTCACACAATTCGATATTGCCAGAAAAATAAAAAATTTAACTAAACCGAACCAAAATTAAAAGCGTTATTACTATCAAAAAGGACTGCATTTTTGCTTTTATTTCATGCAGTGTGCTTGTCAAGTTTTTCTCAGCAAAATGCATACATGTCGTGTAAAAACAAAAAAAAAAAAAAAACAAAAAATAAAATGAATTGGCAAACCATTTGACATCAGCTGTTTTGCAAGTCATTTATTTATATATACTAAACAAAATTTTTTTTTTTAATTTACTAAAATTAAATTAAAGGTGAATAGAAATATAAATCAGTATATATTTTGATGTTGGGAACGATTATAGGTTGTGTAAGATAAAACCAAAAAAGATCATCTGTCGTCTAGAGTTTTTCTTTACCCGGACTTTTGCATTTCCGGAGAAAGCGGGATCTATTTTACAATTTCTCGGAAATTCTCGAGAAAACCTACTTATATAAAACGGTAAAAATATAATTTATTTAAATATATTTTTGGACAAAAAACAAATAACAATACATGAGATCTATATAATTAATTTATTAATGCATTGAACGTTTGCAAACAAATAAAAAATGTCAGTTCTAAATATGCAGCAGTGTTGCCAAATTTTATGACCATTTCTGCTAATTTAGCTATTTTTATGGAATTTTTGCCATTCCTTATGGTTTTAGGGTTTCGCGTAGATTTCTTGCTCTTTTCGGGAAAAATAAAAAAAAATACACAAAAAAAGATTTAATGCTTATCATTGTTCATTAAAAAAATAAGCAGACAGGAGCCTGGTACTTTTTTAAAATTCGGCAATTTTGGGGACAAAACGGGTACAACCTGTATTTGAAACTTTTTATCATCGCATCTATCTTTTAAACCAATGAACATAGAAATAAAGATTATACCAAATTCGTAACTTATTTATAAAATACAAATCTAAATTTGGTACTTTTTCGATATTCGAATGTTTGAGGGGTGAAAATCGTACGTATTTTTGGCACTTTTTTATAAAATATGTTTCTCAATTCATTGACATTTTTTGAAATTTTTGATACTTTAATGGGGAGAAAAAGTGTCAAAATGGGGAAATACAGGAAATTTAATTTCTTTATTTATTCTTCTGTGCTGCATGTGGCAAGTTTCGAATTTTCTATAATATTGATTTTAGAACCATAAAACTATAGGTGCAGGGTCCTGAGTGAATGAAAGCCTATAAGATGAGAAATGCTGGTACTTTTTTATTCTTCAAATGTTACATTTTGAAATTTCGTTATGTTGGACCTAAAAATATAAAGTTAAAGATGCAATCTCCTGAGTGAATGGTAATATGTAAAAGGGATCTTTTTGGTACTTTTTCGGCCTTCAACTGATACTTTTTGAAATTTTTAAACATGAACCATGAAACATAAAATTCAACATCCAAAGTCCATAGTGATTGAGAAACTATAAGGGAAGACTTTGGTACAAAGTTAAATTAAACATTAACGGACTTGAGTGGAAGATAACATATGGACCGGAGGTACTTTTTTGTAAATTCATTTACACTATCTATGTTTTCTTTCATATTACAAACACTGGCCAAACACTAGTACCAGTAATTTAAGCAAAATAAAAAAAAGTGCTATTTACGGAGATCGAACGGTTATTATTCGTCCGGTTTTACCCTGTTATTTTAGTTTTGCCTACGCCGGTTATTTTAAAATATCAATTTTTCGAACATTGAATAAGCCGGTTACTTTGGTATAATAAACTGGTTATCTTAACAATGTGTAATTTATAAACGTTTTACTTACTCTTGTTGTAAATGTACCCGTAATTTAAGTAATTTTCTAATTGAATAATGGGCAAACTTATACTTTTTATGAAGAATAACGTCAAAATAAAATGTAACAAAAGTCAAAAAACATTATGAACAATGTTAATACAAATCGCTTATTAAAGCGTGCGTTATTGTAAAAAAAACAATCAAAATACTTCAAAAAGTTGTTAAGTTAAAAAGTAAATAGTAATTTGTGCGAGAGTATTCTAAATATTTAATATATTTTTATATAGATGCTATCTCTGGAAATATTTCGAACGGAATTAAAAAGACAAAGATAGTTGCCTGAAGTGCCCTAAAATTATAAGTTGCAAAGGGTTTTCTACGACAAGACTTATTAATAACCTTTAATTAGTCCACATGATTGACATTTATGTTCCAAAGAGAAGACAAATAATACTTTACCAAAATACGCTGCCAAAAATGAATCATTGGGTGAAATATCACTCACAGGAGCGATTATAATTGTAGGTTTGGGGAAAAGAAATAAATAAGATTTTTTTTTTTTATTCCTACACTAAATCCCGCGAAGCTTTCGGCTTGTCTGCAGGAGACCAGAGTCTCTGGCGGGAATCGAACCCGCAACCCCGGTACTGATAGACTAGCTCACTACCAGCTAGTATACCGGGGCACCCATTATTTTTTTCTTTTCAAATTATGCCAATTTAAGGGAGTATTGAGGGGGTTGTAGTTACCTTTTATTTTGTGTGGAGTAGGTGTACACTTGTTAAAACAACACTATGGTTATTAATTTTAGGATATAATATTTATTGTAGATTATCTAAAGTAGGTATATTAACAATTTTAAGGTAGGTATGTATTTTTTTCCTTATTTTCCAATTAGTGAGTAGGTTATTATTTAAATTAAGGTTTAGTTATTCACAATAATTTTAAGTTAGGTTAAATAGGTTTAAGCAAGACAATAGTTTTTTTGAAATTGAACTTATTCACGCTGTTGCTAAGGCAAGAATGATGGATACATAAATTTATTTTTAGAATTTAACATGTCTTCGGTTCACAGTTAACCGAAGAGGTTTGGAATAATTCCGTAAGTACTAAAAAGGGTTTACAAATTCATTTACCCTTTACAACTACAGATAGTTATAATACAGTGGTTTTTCAACTGTGATATGATTTATATTAATTTGAGTTTACAATTCATTGTTCATATGTAATTATATTCAGTTAAAATTCAAATATTATTCCATTGATATTACATTATGATTTCTTTTCTTTTTTAAATTCAATAGTTTAATTTATGTATATTAGAGCTACTCAAAAAAAAGTGTTTTAGTTACCCTTCTGAAAATAAAGCTTGATATGTTTTATTATGATTCCCGAAATATTTTGGTTCTAGCGTTGACCATCCGTGAGCTGGACCATTTTTAAAAAAGGCATTTTTTCAGTTTTTCGAATTTTTTTGTACTTTGCTCCAAGACGACATGAATAAAATTTGGTATCATCAAAAAGAGTTTTTGAGTTGGTATATAAAACTTGACCACTTGCGACCTACTTATTGAGATATAAAGCTAAATACATATTTTCGTTTCGGGTTTTTATACAAAGTACAAAAAAATTCGAAAAACTGAAAAAGACCTCTCTTAAAACTGGTCCAGCTCACGGATGGTCAACGCTAGAACCAAAATAGTTTGGGAATCATCATAAAACATATCAACCTTTATTTTCAGAGGGGTAACTAAAACACTTTTTTCGGCTCCATACAACTTGAGTCGGTCTAATGTATATATATAAATTTACAGGGTTTTATATTATTTTTAATTAATTTTTTTTACATATTTTAATTGGTACTTTTGATTCAAATTTATTATTCAAATCTGAGTTTGAACACCTATAATTTTTTATTTGGTTTTGTTAAACGTTTGTCTAGATCAAACATCTTTAAACAGTTTCTAAATTACATAATACAAAACCCAGAGAAAAAATATGTTTAAATTTGGTCACCTCCAAATGACCAAATTTAAACATATTTTTTCTTTGCGTGAATTATCTTCTTACAAATAAAACTTTGTAAATAAATAGAAATTGTAAAAAATAAAGCGAAGTTTGATCAATTTACTGGTCAGACTTTTCTTGGATTTTATCGCCAAACATTTGTTAGGTCTGAACATACCCTTAAGTAATATCTATCAATTTCGTTGGTTCCATACTTTTGTGAACTCTTTTGTTTATATTCAAACTAACATTTTATTACAAAAACTTATTTGGTTTTTGTGTTATTATATATTCGAATTAGAACCGGTTAACCGGTTATTTTAAAAATGCTTAACCGAAAACCGGGGTTTTTAAATAGCAACTTTTCGGAATATTCGAAACCCGGTTTTTGAAAAATGTCGAATAATCATTATCCCTAGTGTTATTGCTCTTATTAAATTGTTCGTTCAAAAAAAAAAAAACTATTAAAGAACGTATCGTCGTATCGCAAAATCCGAAGTATCGCCGATATATCGGTATCGGCATTCGTAACGTCCCTATTAATTTTTTTATTTTCATTAAAATGTTAAATTTTTAAACACAAAGTTTCTTAGGAATCGCTCTTACTTTTCATTATTTTCCACGTATTACATTAATAATAATTCTTATTCAATTCCTTTTACGAATACATATTAAAAAAATACCTATGTAATTGTTATTCACATAATAAACAAAAATTTAATGTTTATGTAGTAGTACTTACCCATCCCTGTTTTCAATAAAAAAAACTAAATTGAACTTTTTCTACTTCCCCTCTAATCACATAAAACCACCTAATAATTTCACTAATCATCTTTTCTTATTGTAATAAAAGCTTTTTTCTGTATTTTCTCTCACTATCTGTCTCTCTCACTCTCACACTTAAGTTTAACCAGCAGGTTTTTTAACTCCTTTTTGCTTAATTTACTTTTACTATTCCTTTTAGTTTCTAGAAATTTTCAAAGTGCGTGCACGTCTTAAAGAAATACTCCTTTAAATTCATAAAAACCCTTAGACTGTTAAAAAATTACTGATTTTTATAGAAAAATAAAATTTTTTAAATTCTAAGCAAAAATGTTAATAATTCTTTGTAAAAACAGTAAAAGAAAATTTGTTCATACAAAGCAGAGATAATGACCGCGCAGTCTCCGTTGGTTTTAAGTTGCTAACAAGCGTCGCGGTTGTGGGAAGCAGAGAATGAGGTGTATTGTATTGTTTTCATTATTAATTTGAGTGTTTTTGTTTAGCGTGTGTATTTGAGCAAATAAAAGGAAAGTCAATAAGCAAAAGTAAAGTGTCTAAGCTAAAAGCAAGACAATTTAAAGGGAAAAAAGGTTTGTTTCGATTTTTGTTTGTTGGTAATTTAAGAGACCACAAGTTTTAAAGAGTGAATATGAAAAAAGCTTTGTTTTTGAGATAATAATAGTAATAATAAAATATTAAAGATGGTAAATTACCACAAAATATGGCCATTTTTATGAAATACATACCTATGTTAAAATTTAATAAAATTAAAAGAAAGTTAAAGTGAATAATATGTACATAATATGTAGTTAAATAATATGTACCTATACAAAAAAGAAGAGATTTAAAGAAAAATTAAAGAAATTTTGAGCAGTTATCTGATAAAATAAATGATTTTTTAAGGTAAGTTTTATAATTACAAAATCTTGAAGAATTAAAATTAATGTAAAATAAAATTATAAAAAATTTAAAATACTTCTGTGTGTTTCCGATTGTAGACCTTATATGACGCCAATGGTAAAATATGGACCGATCTTCTTGGAGTCTAATAATTTGATTTCAAGTCGTTGAAAATAAATTTGAACTAGAAGCAATTTCGCAACGAAATTGTTTACTACAAAATGTGCGAAATGCACCTAGGTAACAACGCTGGTGGCGTTTGAGGTAAATAGAAGGGAAGTAGAAAAAGTTTTTTATATACAGAAGTGTTAATAATAATCTAATTGTTATTGAAAATTGATAGCTTGCAAGAAAACAGCTGATCGGTGTGTAAACAATTGAAATAACAAACGTGAGCCAATATAGCGTTGAAGAAATAGGGCAATTTGGGAATTTAAAAACCGGGAAACCAAAATACCCAAATAATGGGTTTTTGCAGTATAAACAAAAAGTTAGCGTCGAATGTAGGAATTTAAAATAGGGAAGTAAAAATATAGGAACAAATCTAGTTTACCGACGCAGCTCCAAATAAAAAAAAAGTACCCAGGGTGATGGAAAATGGAAAAATAAGAAGAAAAAATAAAATAAAAATGTTGGCGCAAACGCTTAGTTTTCGAGTTATGGACGTTTAAAGTTTTCATATAAATATGTGATTTTCCACTACAATTCTAAACGTATATGGCCAATATTTGTATCATTTTAAAGCTCTTGAACAGATTTTTCTGGATATACATAATTTATTTCAAAATATTAAACTCTTTAGATCACATTACAGTTTTTTCATTTTACGTCGAAATGTTACGGAAGTGCACTAGGAAAGAATGTAGTTTATTTAAATAAAAGTGTAATACAAATTTTATAAAATTACAAACACTAGCATCGCAAAAAAAATTATTTGCATAGCCAGCCTTTGGCAGGACGCAAGGATGTTCTTCTCTATGGTATAATAAACACCGGTTTCGGCCCATAACTCGAAAACTAAGCGTTTGCGCCAACTTTCTTATTTAATTTTTTCTTCTTATTTTTCCATTTTCTATCACCCTGGGAACTTTCTTTTTTTATTTGGAGCTGCGTCGGTAAACTAGATTTAAGCCCAAATATATTTATATTTTTAATAAAAATACAAAAAATACTTACCACAGGCTTTTGCAGGGTATAAACTGTATATTTTCTGAAAGTAAATAGTTTTCTGGACAAAATGAGCGATGCGTGCAAAAAATCGTTCGGACAGTCCGAGAAATCTGGGTTCATCCAAAATGGTCAGTAAAAATCTATACTGATTTATTCAATGAACCACAGGCTTTTGCACGGTATAAACAATATATTTTTTTTGCACGCATCGCTCATTTTGTCCAGAAAACTATTTACTTTCAGAAAATATACAGTTTATACCCTGCAAAAGCCTGTGGTAAGTATTTTTTGTATTTTTATTAAAAATATAAATATATTTTTACTTCTCCTTTTTAAATTCCTAAATTCGACGCTAACTTTTTGTTCATATACTGTAAATCCCCATTATTTAGGTATTTTGGTTTCCCGGTTTTTAAATTACCAAGTCGACGCTATTTCGTCGACGCTATCTTGGTACACGTAAACTCTTTCATTCAAACAGTATATAAAAACAGCTGTTCAAACTAGTTGCAAAATCTTACCAGAGGAAATTTCTCTAGTAACATTTTGCAAGTTCTCTAACTTTCAACTGTCAAAAAATTCTCTTTTTGGCTCTCTCGCCGTAAGAGATTTGGAGTACGCAGACAACATTTTGCAAGATTTTGCGACATTTTGTACAAAATTATGCAAAATATGTGTACGCAGACAGACCTATTGTTTTTGCCATAAACGTAACGGTACCTTTTGTGACCACGAGATTTTAGGAGATGATGCAAGTGTCGCCAATAAATGCATTTATTATAAAAAACGAAAATTGAAAATGTTGTCGCTTAAGCTTTTTTTGCGGTTATGGCTCGATATCACTGGAAATTACACAATCAAATTTCGCGGAGATCAGTCCATAGTTTTTCATAGACCCAATATAAAACACAGACAGAAAAAGGAATGTATTCATTATATTTATAGCAGTTTTCACAATTCGACATTGTCAGAAACACAAAAAATTTAACTAAACCGAACCAAAATTAAAAGCCGATAGTAATAACAAAAAGGACAGCATTCTTGCTTTTATTTCATGCAGTGTGCTTGTCAAATTTTTCTTAGCAAAATGCATACATGTCGTGTAAAAGCAAAAAAAAATTTTTCTGTAAATGTCAGCTGGAACTTGCAGTGTAAACTGCTCCAACTAGATTTTGTCCTATTTTGAATTGGTAAACCATTTGATATCAGCTGTTTTGCAAGTCATTTCTTTGTGGCGGCAAATATACATTAAAATCTATTAACTTATACATACTAAACAACATTTTTTTTAATTAACTAAAATAAAATTAAAGGTGAATAGAAATAAAAACCAGTATAAAAATTGCTGTTGCTAACGATTATAGGTTGTGTAAGATGAAACCAAAGAAGATCATCTGCCAAAGCCACTGCAAAATTCATGTCGTCTAGAGTTTTTCATTTCCCGGACTTTTTCATTTCCGGAGAAAACGGGACTTATTTTTGAACTTCTCGGATATTCTCAGGAAATCACACTTCATATAAAACGGTTAAAATATATTAAATATAATATATAATTTATTTAAAAATTTTTTTGGACAAAAAACAAATAACAATACCTACATGAGATCTATAAAATAAGTTTATTAATGCATGGAAAGTTTGCAAAAAATAAAAGATGTCAGTTCTGTATATGCAGCAGTGCTGCCAAAACTTTAGACCAAAAATGGCTAAATTTACTTGAAAAATGACTAATAAACTTTTTTATATAAAAACATAATTAAATTCGATATCAAAACAATAATAATCACCCTTATTCCGTTTATCGTCATCAATACGAAACGATGTCTCTGATTTCGTCGTCCGTCTTATTGCTGTCGAAACAGTTTTATTCCTTCTTTAATTTTTCAATAATAATATTATTGATTAAAAAAATATGCGAAAATTGCAAAAATAGCGAAAATTCGCGAAAAATTTTAATATCTCACACAAGCGATAAAATTGATTAAAATTCCCTAAAACTATAAGGAATGGCAAAAATTGCATCAAATTGGTTAAATTAGCGACTATGGGTTAATGCTGAACTTAGAGGCGTGCACATATGCATTTTCATTTATATGTAAAATTTTCAAATAAAAATTTACATATGAATGGCTCTTACTTTTATTATTTTCCTACATATTCCAGTAACAACATTTTAAATTTACCTATCAATTACATTTACCCATCCCTGGCAATAATGATTAATATTTACTTTAATATTAATTCATTTCTTATTCAATTCCTTTTACGAATACATTCTTGAAATATGCAATTGTTATTCAAAAGCAGACCTTTTGTTGTTAATAAAAAAAAACTAAATTAAACTTTTTCTACCTTTGCTCTAATCCTCTAAAACAAAACAGAATAATTTTACTAATCGTCTTATTGTTATAAAAGCTTTTTTCTTCATTTATTCACACTCATGGCCAATTTTCAGGATTGACATTAAAACACATTTATGTTTAAAATCGTTTTAAATACAAAATTCTCTTCTTCACTAAACACTTAAATGAAACTTAAGTCACCGATGTGGTACATTTAAATTTAACTTCAGTTTCCATTGGATTAACTTAGCAAGGTGGCCTCAATATCACAACAATAAAAAAACAACAGGGAAAGTAATAAGAACCAGCGGTTTTTTGAGACCACCTTGTAAATAACTACACTTTTTTATGATACTTTTTTGTATTTAGTAGTGCTACCATACTTTTATCTTGATAAAATAAGACTTTTCATATAAAATTTAAAAAATCAATCTGTAATTAAATACGATTTAAGTTTTTATGAAAATTAACATAAAATACATAGATTTAAATACTATCCTGAAAATTGGGCATAACTGCCTCTTTCACTCTCACACTCAAGTTTAACCAAATGTTTTTTAGCTCCCTTTTGCTTAATTTCCTTTTCCTCTTCTTTTTAGTTTCATGGAATTTTAAAAGTGCATGAACGTCTTAAAGAAATCTCCTTTAAAATTAATTAAAACACAGTAAAAAGTGCTACAAAAATTTATAAATTTTATATATAAATAAAATTAAAGCAATAATCTAGTAGAAAATTAAAAAATCTATGAAAAAGTTATATACTTCTTTGTAAAACCAGTAATAGAAAATTTGTCCATACAACGCAGAGCTAATGACAGCGCCGTCTCTGTTGGTTTTAAGTTGTTAACAATCGTCGTGGTTGTGGGAGGCAGAAAATGAGTTGTGTTCTAGTTTTTAAGTGGGTTTGTTTCGTATTTAAGAAAATAAAAGCAATGTCAATCAGGGTTGTCAGATGTGGCGATTTCTCGCCGAACGTAGCGATTTAAAAACTTGTTTGGCATCCTAAATGTCGATGTGGTGACACGAAGATTTTTTGGCGATTTATAAAATAGTTGGCAAAGTTGTTGTCTATTTTTGATAAGCCATGAATTTGTTTGATAATTTTTTAAGTAAGATTTTATTCTGGTATTTTTGTGTGGAATTTCAGGCATTCATAGTATGATCAGCATTTGAAACTGTTTTAAGTAATGTTGAAAAGGCTAATGAAGATATTGAAAATCTTCAAAAAATTGTTTTTTATTTAGGTATAAAGATGCTGCTTAGAAAATTAATAAATAGGTTTCCTGAAAACGATATTATATTTAAAGTTTTCGAACATTTTCTTCCATTATCAAATGTGGCAATTTGTCATCAAAAACAAAACTCGTTGTTAATGATATCTCAAAGATTTGTATGAATCCATAATGGATAGTTTGTTGATTATAAAGATTATTTTTCTAATGATATTTCATTAAACTAAACAACAACAAAAATTCAAAAAAGAGTTTTTGATTGACGTCACAAAAAATTTAAGATCCCTGCGACAAAAAATGGCGACTTTATCAAAGATATTTAAACGAAATGTACAGCTTGTTGTTATTGATTTTGTAAAGTTTTTCACTTCCCTTAAAAAAATAAAAAAGTGTTGTTACGCGCATTTAAGGTGACGATATATGCATACGGCAGGTACGTACCATTTTGAAGAACTTACTTTGGCTGTACTTTATATGCCGGTAATTACAGCCACACAGAAAAAAATAAAAATTGATTTGAATTAACAATTTAACATAATAATTAAAATATTAACTAAATATTTACCAGTAAACAAATTAATAGTATCAGTTAAACCTTTAATTCACTTGATTAATACTAACCGCATAAATTCATTTTTGCTGATCTAAGTAGACAATTTAGCAAAATATATACATGTATCATGGTGACTTTTTTCCATTTTGTTTGGAAAATTTTAACGATTCGTAACGCATTAATTTTTTAGGATTTATAAAAAATATTTTAAGTAATCAGCTATAATAAGCATGCGAATACGATTACTTAAAAAATATATATAATTGCTATTAAAAGTACAAATATTTAAGGAAAATTTAATGAATTTTAACACTTACCCATCCCTGTTTTCAATAAAAAAAAAATTAACTGAAATTTTTCATTTCCCCTCTAATCGCATAAAACAAACCTAATAATTTCACTTATCATCTTTTCTTATTGTAATAAAAGCTTTATTCTTCATTTGCACCAACTAACTGTCTCTTTCACTCACCCATTTAAGTTAAACCAGCCGGTGTTTTTAACTCCCCTTTGCATAATTTCATTTTCCTATTCTTTTTAGTTTCTAGAATTTTTCAAAGTGCGTGAACGTCTTAGAGAAAAACCTCTTTAAATTCATTAAAAACCCAGTCTAAAGTATTAAAAAATTATTGATTTTTATAGAAAAATAAAATCTAAACAATATTCTATTAGAAAATTGTAAAATCTAAGCAAAAATGTAAATAATTCTTTGTAAAAACAGTAAAAGAAAATTTGTTCATACAAAGCAGAGATAATGACCGCACAGTCTTCGAGAAGTTGGTAACATGCGTCGCGGTTGTGGGAAGCAGAGAATTAGGTGTCTTGTGTTTTTTTTTTGTGCTATTGTGAGTGTGCTTGTTTAGTATATATTTAAGCCAGGAATTTCCAAAATTTTTTCGGTTGTGTAGTAGTGAGTACCAGAGAGTAAAAAAATTGAGAGAATGCATTCATTTACAGCCGAAATAAGATGTTAGTAATATATTTTATAAGTTGTATAACACAAAGGTACAAAATTAAACATTTTTTTTGTGTTGATAAAAAATTTGTAGCAATTCTTTACCAATTCAATTTCGCTGATTTTAAAACTGCCCTTTTTTTATTTGAAAGCTTTTTGACTCTAAATCAGTTTAAAATATCTTATCAAACAATTGTAAAAAAATTAAGATTTTTATGTTTTAATAATTCAGAAAAAAATGAATACTGCACGCAAATCACAGCTGATAGAAAAAAAAGTGCAGTTTTAAAATCAGCGACATTGAATTGGTAAAGAACTGCTACAAATTTTCTATCAACACAAAAAATGTTTAATTTTGTTCCCTTGTGTTATACAACTTATAAAATAAAAACTTCTTAATTTATACTTTTATGGCAGTTTCGTAATAGTAGAATGCTTTTCAAATGGGATGAACTTAATTTATTACGTTGCTTGGAACAAATAAATTTTAAATACGAAAAAATTTGTTCGCATAGGTAAGTAGTGCCGAATAAAGAGAGGCACTTAAATGAATTTTTTTAGTTCAGGATAGAACTCGCCATCCAAATCTTTCCAGAACTCTACAATATTATTTTCGTCTGGAGCATTTACTTCGCTTCGTAGTATGATTAGTTCTGATTGAATATCAAATTCGTAGTTGCTTACATCACAACGAAAAGGGTTTTCGAAAAGATCTAATATCGGTTGTAAAATTACAAAATCTTGAAACCTGTCTTGAAAATTATTGAAAAGTGTTTCAAATATTTCGGCATATTCATATCTTTTGTCGATTTCGAGATTTCTATAAACAAGTGAAGTTTTTGGAAAATTGGAAAAATCACCAGTTTTAATTTGGGAAAAAATTAGAAAAAGTTTTGTTTTAAAATTGTGAATGATTTTTGACAAGTCGCATATATTGCGTTCCTTTCTTTGCAATTCCAAATTAAGTTCATTTAACAAACTTGTCGTATCTGCCAAAAAAGCTAAGTCTAAAATAAAATTATTGTCTTTTAAACACTGTACTAAAACCTTTTCTCAGTTTCTAGGAACTGAAGAAGTCTATTCAGGCAATCACCGCGACTTAGCCACCGAACTTCTGGAAACATTTTCAGGTCACAATTCACAGCATTTTTGTATTTTAAAAACGTTACAAATTTTCGGTGGGTAAGCGCTTAATGTCCGCCTCGAATTTTATTTATTATATCCTCTGCTGTCTTCATAGCTGGGGTATCATTTATGAATTTCGATGCAAGAGCGGTCTGATGAATTGTGCAGTGAAAATTATGAACTGCAAATTCGTGTTTTTTTAATTGGCCCATTATGTTTGCCAAACATTACATTGGCTCCACCTGTGCCGACTCCAGCAATTTTGTTTATGTCTACAATGGTAAGAAGCTTTTCTGTGACATCATACAACAACATCGAATACAAATTACAAGTTCACACAGATCATTTATGTCAGTGAAAAAAATTCGCAATTAATTACTTTTTCCCTAATTGCAGATTCTACACATGTTCCTAATTGAACAGTACGACGGCCTACAGTTTGACTGGACAGGGGAAGAGACTCTATAAATTTAGTATTATAATTAAGCCTTTCCCAATTTTTTTAAGCAATTGCTTGATAAAAACACCATCCCACAATGGTCTTCCTTTCTTAACAATTTCCAATATTACTAAACTTGAAATCTCCTTTTTCAATTTGTGAACTGATTTTGGTTCATAAATTTCCTCTTCTAATAACCATTTTTCAATTTTTATAAAAACAATTGTTTTTGTTTATAAAACAGGTCTTCTCTTTCCTTATCATTTAAATTATTTATATTATTATGAAAACGATCGCAATGCCGTTTAATAACATATTCCGTTCCTTTCATAAATGTTGCATAGCATATAAAGCATTGGATGCTACCAAAAGCGTTTTTGACCGCACAGTATTTTTTGAGTGCCATCACAAAGTTTTTTCTGTTAACCAGAAACAAAAATATGTATTAGAAGTAGTACACACAATTGTGCATAGAAATGGATTTCCCTGGTCTATTTATTCAAAAATAAAATAAATTACATGAAAATTATAACGTGAAAAAGTTATTTTAGTAAAAAGTTAGGGTATTAGGGTTGTTGGGTTACTCATACTTCAAACATCTGTGCATACATTTTAATTCTTGCTAATGGTATATCATAACTTTTTACAAAATACCAAATGCGCCCCTGAGTTTGCCTGCAAAAATGTATAGTCATTATAACAGGTCAAAGTAACGTTAAATAAATACCATAAATTAGTAAGGTTAACTCTTTGGACTCGGTCATATAATTGTAGCATAAAAAAGTAAGCAATAAAAATAGTGCAAAACAATGAAGTTTCATTAATACATCAATAAAACACATCTTCTTACCCAAAAATTTTACCTGCTGTCACATTTGCTTTTATATGTATAGGTTTACACATAAATTGTAGGAAAACAAAACTTTTTTAACTTGTTTTTTAAATATTTTTACTTACTTAAGAAAAGTGTTTTCAAAGAAAAAAAAACCCCACCGACGCGATTGGTACAGAGACAAAAATATTTTTACAAGCACAAAATACCAACAAATTCTTGTGGCTATTTTTTTTTTTTTTTCTTAATAATTTCTGCATTTAGGTACGTCTTTTTTACGAAAGAAAAAGGGACCCTTTTACAGGCATCAAATAATTTTTTTTCACAAACAAAACACATATCGTTAGCTTAACTGCAAAACAATGTATATATTATTGGAAAATTTGAAATTTTTGTTGATTAGGATTCACGTTACATATGTATTTTTATATAATTTTAAGTGATTAACAAAATTAAAAATGACGTATCATCAAATACATATATAATTTTTTTTAACAGCATAACGTATAATCACACTCAAGAAAAAAATTAGCAGAGTTTTTAATTCTTTTTATAAGAACACATTAATATTTTTAAATACCAAAACTGGGTAATCTGTTTTATAACTATTACCACGGTGTTAATAATTTATAATAATAATTTTTAGTATTGCATAAGAAAAAATAAAAAGTGCTGTCAAATTATAAGAACCGAATCCATATACGTATGTAAAATAAAACCTATAATAAATGTGACTATCAGCTTCTTCCACATAGGACTGTTAGACATTTTGAAATTTTTTATCTGAAATATTAAAAATTGCTTTTAAATCTCAAATAATTACCATTTAACAAAGTTCTTTGCTTTGCATGTAAACTTATGAAATGGTACATTATTCTACATTTAAGTCTCACAATTTAAACTCTAAATAAAAATTGCACGCAAGGCATTGGATGTTACCAAAAGTATTTTTGACCGCACAATATTTTTTGAGTGTAAGCTGAAACAAAATAATATAGCATCCGCTAGACATGTACACTTGTCGAAGTCACATCGACGACTGAATTGAAGAGTATAAAAATATGTGTTAGTAGTGGTGTACACAATTGTGCAAAGAAATGGAAATCCCTGATTTAAGCATACAAAAGGAAAGTTAATAAGCAAAAGCAAAGTGGATAAGCAAAAAGCAAGAAAAGTGAAAGAGAAAAGGGCTAATTTCGGTTTTTGTTTGTTGGTAATTTAAGAGGCCACAAGTTTTAAAGAGTGAATATGAAAATAGCTTTATTTTTGAGAAATAAATAATAATATACCTATTATTAAAGATGGTAAATCACCACAAGATATGGCCTTTTTTAAAAAAATATAATAATAAGAAAATTAAAATGATATTAAAAAATGTGTATAAAAAAAATATTAATGAAAGCTTAAAGATATTTAATCCACTTTTGGTTGGTTTCAAAATTCTTTTTCATATGTATGCCTTTAATATTAAATTAACTGCCAGGCCCACTATGTCGACAAGAACATTTCTTTCTTATATTTATATTGAAAACTAAAACAAATATAAATTTGTTATTATTGTTTTCAATATAAAAATGCGAATGAAATGTTCTTGTCGACATTGTGGGCCTGGCAGTAAATTTTTCTTTTCTTCAACTGCAAATGTTTAAATTTTGAGTTACATAATTGTTATGAACGTAAAACAAAAATAATTTTTTTTTTTGCTTAATTCATTTAATTATATACAATTCAAATCAGTAGAAAAACATGTACTGGTAAACGTTAAAAGTGTATTATCATTTTCAAAATCCATCCGTACTCAAACCAAGCCAAAGTGGTGTCAATTGTACGCTAAATACGGATTTTCTTAAATCATGTACAGAATACTGGAATCTAGTATGGGTTATTCAAGTGCCAATTACTTAACGGACATGGCTAAATCGACTAAGAATTACTCAAGGAGCCAGAATATATATACTTTATGGGGTCTGAGATGTATAATAAAAAGTTTCACACGGAATGAAAAACTTAGTACTTAAACCCTCATTCACCACTAGTGGTGGTGGAGGGTATAAAAAATATATAATTGTTATTTACTTACTAACTAAAAATTCAATTTTTATGTATTAGCACTTACCCATCCCTGTTTTCAATAAAAAACTAAATTGAACTTTTTCTACTTCCCCTCTAATCACATAAAACTAACCTAATAATTTCAATAATTCTCTTTTCTTATTGTAATAAAAGCTTTTTTCTTCATTTGTTCGCACACTCTGTCTCTCTTACTCTCACACTTAGATTTAACCAGTAGGTTTTTTAACCCCCTTTTGCCTAATTTACTTTTCCTATTCCTTTTAGTTTCTAGAAATTTTCAAAGTGCGTGGACGTCTTGAAGAAATACTCTTTAAAATTAATTAAAACCCCAGTCTAAAGTGTTAAAAAATTACTGATTTTTATAGAAAAATAAAATTTTAACTATATTCTTTTAGAAAAATTTTAAAATCTAAGCAAAAATGTTAATAATTTTTTGTACAAACAGTAAAAGAAAATTTGTTCATACAAAGCAGAGATAATGACCGCGCAGTCTCCGTTGGTTTTAAGTTGTTAACAATCGCCGCGGTTGTGGGAAGCAGAGAATGAGGTGTATTGTATTGTTTTCATTATTAATTTGAGTGTTTTTGTTTAGCGGTTGTATTTGAGGAAATAAAAGGAAAGTCAATAAGCAAAAGTAAAGTGTCTAAGCTAAAAGCAAGAAAATTTAAAGAGAAAAGGGTTTGTTTCGGTTTTTGTTTGTTGGTAATTTAAGAGACCACAAGTTTTAAAGAGTGAATATGAAAAGAGATTTGTTTTTGAGATAAAAATAATAATAATAAATTATTAAAGATGGTAAATTACCACAAAATATACAAAAAAGAAAAGATTTAAAGAAAGTTTAAAGAAATTTGAAGTAGTTATCTGATAAAATTAATGATTTTTTTAAGGTAAGTTTTACAAAATTTTAAAGAATTAAAATTAATGTAAAAATAAAATTATAAAAGTGTAGAAATTACATGAGGCCAATGGTAAAATATGGACCGATCTTCACGAAGTCTAGTAATTTGATTTCAAGTCGTTGAAAATAAATTTTTGCAAAATTTAATGACAATCGGTGTACTCCGCCACCAATTTATGTTTTGTAACAGATATATACATAATTGAAGGGGGTTAGGGGGTTTCTGTATGTGGGTATAAAACTCTCATTCTACCGAAAAGATTGTGGTGGACTTAAATCATAAACTTGTTAGGAGGACTAGAAGCAATTTGACAACGAAATTGTTAACTACAAAAGGTGCATATCCGTCTATTGAAATCACGCTCACTTTCGAACCCCTTAAAAGAGAAGGACAATTTTAGTGTCAAATTGTTTGTAGTTCTCCAAAGAAGTTTGGGATTAAAATAACATTTTGCACAAGCTCGTTTTATATCACTAGAATGCACACAATAAAATTTCGCGAATCGGTCCATAATTTTACATAGACCCAATATAAAACGCAGACAGCAAAAGGGAATGTATTCAATATATTTATAGCAGCACTAGAGAGTTTAATCAAATAATTGTAACCTATTGCATTTGTATCAAAAACTTATCCGTCCTTTCAATATTTTTAAATGCACAAGTTTTTATATTTTTAAGACAGTTTTCACAATTCGATATTGCCAGAAACACAAAAACTTTAACTTAACCGAGCCAGAAATTAAAGCCGATAGTAATAACAAAAAGGACTTCATTTTTGCTTTTATTTAATGCAGTGTGCTTGTAAAGTTTTTCTCGGCAAAATGCAAAAAAAAAAATTGTTTCTGTAAATGTCAGCTCGAATTTGCAGTGTAAACTGTCCAAACTAGATTTTGTCCTATTTTGAATTGACAAACCATTTGACATTAGCAGTTTTGCAATCCATTTGCTTGTGACGGCAAATATACATTAAAATCTATTTACAACATTTTTTTTAATTAACTAAAATAAAATTAAAGGTGAATAGAAATAAAAATCAGTATATAATTTGCTGTTGCGAACAATTATAGGTTGTGTAAGATGAAACCAAAAAAGATCATCTGCCAAAGCCACTGCAAAATTCATGTCGTCTAGAGTTTTTCTTTTCCCGGACTTTTTCATTTCCGGAGAAAACGGGATTTATTTTTGAACTTCTCGGATATTCTCGGGAAATCCCACTTCATATAAAACGGTTAAAATATTTTAAATATAATATATAATTTATTTAAAAATATTTTTGGACAAAAAACAAATAACAACACCTACATGAGATCTATAAAATAAGTTTATGAATGCATGGAAAGTTTGCAAAAAATAAAAGATGTCAGTTCTGTATATGCAGCAGTGCTGCCAAAACTTTATGACCAAAAATGGCTAAATTTACTGGAAAAATGACTAAAAATTGGACAAAAACGGCTAATAATTTTTTTTTAATATAAAAACATAATTAAATTCAATAACAAAACAATAATAATCACTCTTATTCCGTTTAGCGTCATCAATACGAAACGATGTCGTTTCGTGTCGATTGTTGTACATCGGTATGACCATTATCAATATCAAGTTTTATCGATAAGCGTCGATGTATGTTTGTTATGCCGTATGCAACGTTAACGTCTGTATCGATATAAATTGACTCTGATTTTCTCGTCAGTCTTATTAGTGTCGAAACAGTTTTATTCCTATTTAATTTTTCAATAATAATAATAATGTGGAATAAAAAAAATGGAAAAAGAGCAACAGAGCTACGCGAAGATTGCAAAAAATAGCGAATATTCGCGAAAATTTTTAATATATTTCAAACAAGCCATAAAATTGATTAAAAGTCCCTAAAACTAAATTGCCTCAAAATGGTTAATTTAGCCTTGGTCGCTATAGAAGCAAATTTTCCTGTAAGTTTTCAGATGCTTTACAGCTATTATGATTTTTAAGAAATATCGAACTATTCTATCATGCCGCAATTAGTATAAATTTAGTACTTTTTCGATATTCGAATGTTTGAGGGGTGAAAATCGTACGTATTTTTGGCACTTTTTTACAAAACATTTTTCTCAATTTATTGACATATGCATATTAAATTATGGGCTACCACTACAAGTTTTAAATTTTAGATACTTTAATGGGGAGAAAAATTTAAAAATGGGAGAATACAGGAAATTTAATTTCTCAAGATGGGGAAATACAGGAAATTTAATTTCTTTGTTTACTCTTTTGTGCTGCATGTGGCAATTTTTGAATTTTCTATAATATTGAACTTATAAACATATAACTATAGAAGCAGGGTCCTGAGTGAATGAAAACCTATAAGATGAAAAATGCTGGTACTTTTTTGTTCTTCAACTGTTACTTTTTGAAATGTCGTTTTTGTTTATCTTGTGTTATTAGCTTTAAATATTTTGAAGGTTGATCATAATCATGACAACATTTACTCAACCTTTTGAGTTCAAATCTACAATAAAACATAAAAAATTATATAAAATATTTTATTGTTATGGCACAAATATTTCCCTAATTAATAAAATCGAATTAACGGTTGCTAAATGTAACCTATTTCTCAAATTACTTTTAACAATATTTACTTGGCTATATACGCTCTCTACTTCAGTATTCGAACATGGAATTGAGAGCAACTTTATAGTAAATGTTTAAGTTTCTAAAAGTTTTTTGTTGCCGCCTGCATCATTTTATTGAAATACTTTCGACCAGAAAGAAACAGTGTTGTTTATGTGGATCCATTGTTTAAATTTTTTTTTTTATCCTTTTCTTTATTTTGAAAGTAGTTTCATCATCATCGTTTATACATTTATAAAAGTTGTGATTTAAATTAAATGCGTTGTAATGGTTAAAAATGTTTATTTTACTAATAATTAGTATTGTGGTCATTTTATTGAGCTGTTAATGGGTTTTAATCCAAATGTCGATATTTTAATCAGTCTTTAAGTTCATTGAATTTAATTTTCTTTAGATTTTCTTTATGAAGAAAGGAATTTTACAACATGAAATGCATTAAAATTTATTGATAATTTTTCATTCTTAACTGAGCTGAGAATTGAACCCAGGTTTTCATGGACAAGTTGCATTGACTAGTTTCGATTGTAACCACACAATCTCTTCAGAGGGGTTTGCCGTTTAACACTCACCGCTATTGACGACGGATGACGTCAATAGTCAAACATCAATATTTAAACCAAGTGGTATTTTACCTTGGTAGGTCGAAATTTGCTTGCTATTTCAATTGAATAACATGTTCTTCCTTACATTTATCAATTTTATAAATTTTTATAAGGAAATTATAATTATTATTTTGAAGGAACGCCGCAAAAAAATGTATGGCTAAACCAAGTTATGGCTAAAAAATGGATAAAAAAAAAATGGCTAATGGCTAAACAAGGTGAAAGATGGCTAAACCTAGCCACTACCTGGCTAAATTGGCATCACTGATATGCAAAGCCAGCAGCATTCAAACATAATACATATTACAAAATATTTCTTTAAAATAGGATTTTAGTACAGAATAAGCATTTACAGAATCGTTTGACAGGCTTTTTCTAATTATATATAAAAAAGAAGAGTCCTGTCAATGAGAAAACACGTTTCCTTTCTAAGGATGTTTACCTTTATAGTCAAAAGAACACTATGTAATCTCTGGACACCTCCAGTTTTCTCACCACTTCCTTCAAAAACTTTTGATTTCTTTTATTATAGAAATGAATTTAGTTAAATCAAAAAAGGGCTTTCTTAATGGCTGCATTCAAATTTTACTTAAAGGATAATTTGTCACTTTTGTCATCATCTCTTACAGTATAGTTTTTCTTGCTCTTATAGAATCTAATCCAAAAATTATTTTATGCAGTTGCTCTGCACATAACAACATATTTCGTTTTTAAAAATAAATCTGGGTTTTTTAAAAAAATGTAAACGTTTTTACTCATCTTCTTTTACTAGTTCCAAATTGATATTAAACATTGTCGTACTTATCGCATTTGAATTTATATCTATCTATTGACATAACTTATTTGCAATTATATCTGCAGTAAAGTTGCCATAATTAAATTAAAAAATTCCGAGAAATTTCCAGAGATTTTGTCCCGAAAATGTGCGGGATCCCGGAAAATTCCGTATGAAAAACACTAATGTTTTCCAAAAGTAGCTTTCGGGCAAACATTTTTTTATACCTTTACGGTACTTACAAAAGGGCTCAATTAAGCCCGGAATGGGCTAAATTGGTTTATAGTTTAAAAAACAAAAGCATATAAATAACAGCCGTAGGAATTGCAAAAGATGCAGAAATAAAGTAGCAGAAGATGTAGCAAAAGAAAAAGCAAAAGCAGTAGCAATATAGTAGCATATGATAGCTTGCAATTAAATAAAAACGATTATTTTACGAACGTCTGATATTGACAACACTTTTTTTACATTTAACCGCCGAATGCAACAACAAAAACACCACATGCAAGTTGCCCCGAAAGTTCATATTACTTTTTGTGTGGCTACACCCAGAAAAAAAATATGGTTGGAGGTAACCATATACTAAGAGCAATATAATATGGTTGGATTTTAACAATGTTTTTGTTTGCAGGTTACCATATAATGGTTAAATATGACCATAATATGGCTAAAATTAACAAAAGTTTCCCCGAAATCAACCATAATATGGTCAAAATTAACCATACTTTCCTTAATTTTACCCATGGTTTGGTTTATATTAACCATATTAAGGGTTAAATTTTGCAATATGTTCAAAATTAACCATAATAGGGTCACAAATTTGGAAAATTTTGACAAAAATAAACATATTATTATCAGAATCAATAATAATATTATCAATGTTAACCATATTATGGTTATTTATTTCAGCTATTTTTTAATTTTCGTATTTATTGTCAAGTAATTATTTTAGTTGGTTTTTTTTTCCTGTTACGTTTTATCATCCACTATTATAAGCAATTGCCTTTTATTCATTTTCCAACCTGTGACGGCGTTCATAAGCATTTTTTCTGACTGGTTTTTGCAACTACCTAAATTAAGTTAAATATTTAATCAATAATTTAAATAAAATGATTGAGAATTTTAAGCAAACCAAACAAGTTTGTAATTGAAGAGCATTAAAAATTAAACATAAAATGTTTTAAAATATTATTTAAACAAATTATTGTTATTTTTTACCATAACATGTTTGGAGACAACCATAATATGGTTGCATCCGTTGTATGGCTTAATTTAACCATAATATGGTTGTCGGTGATAAACATATTGTTAAAGTAACAATAATATGTTCAGTTGTATGATTGTGGATGTACCTTTATTCTATTAAATCATTATAGTTTATAATGAAAATTCAACCATATTTGTAGTTTCAAGGGAGGTAAACACTTTATTGTTAAATGAAAACAATATATTATTAATCGTGAAAAAAGTAATGTTTAAAACTACAATACATTGTTTGTTGTCGCTGCGGGGACCATAATATGTTTTTTTTTCAAAAATACTTCAACCATGTTTTTTCTCTGCGTGTACAAGGTTAGATATAATATCCCTGACGGATTTTTATTAGCTGGTTCAGCATATAGTTGACTTTTTGCTAACAAATTTCCAACTGACTTCAAAACTAACTCATAAGTGATACAGTTGTGAGTTAATTGTTTTTTATATGACTGTATTTTTCTCGATAAGTATTGAACTAACTTTAAGCTAACTCGAAAGTTATGCAGAGATTAGTGAGTTGTTGTTTTACAACAACATAAATGTTGAACTAGCGTTTGGCTCTCTCAAAGCTGATGCAATGGACTTTGTTAAAAATCGATTTGCTTGTTTTTTGTAGAAACAAGAACAACACATCAAAAGAAAAAAACATGCATTATTTTCACGCTTTAAAAGAAAAATAAGAAGCCAAAATTCCCATATTCTATTTGTTTAAATTGTTTAGGTAAATACATCTCATTTTCAAGGTAAAATTTTTATGAAAACCATGTCGGGCATGCTGCTGGGGTCTTATTATTGAGAGTTCTTATGTAAACAGACGAGCAAAACAACAAAAGTAAAACAAAACATAAGTAAAGCGTGATCCATTTCGAGGTTCCCTACTTTTTTAAAGAAAAAAAACACAGAAAATTCAAATTTAATGGGGAATGTTTTTTATCATTTGAAAGAACATTCTTTGGCATTTATTTTTTGAAGATTATGTCTATAAAATACTGGCCGTTTCTACGTCGCAGGTGGTCCATCCGTTGAGTCCAATTTTCGATGAATCGTTCGAGCATTTCGACTGGTAACTGGCGAATGACACGCGTGATGTTTTCCTCCAAGGCCTGAATCGAAGCGGCGTTGTCCGCATAAACTTTAGACTTTACATATCCCCACAGGAAAAAGTCCAACGGTCTGATATCACACGATTCTGGTGGCCAATCGACCGGCCCAAAACGTGAAATTATGTGCTCACCGAAGTGTTCTCTCAATAAATCCATCCAAGTGGGGCCGTCTTGCTGAAACCAAATGTCGCCGAGATCACGAGCTTCAATTTCCGGCATCAAATAGTCGGTTATCATGACACGATAACGGTCGCCATTGACGGTTACGTTCGCACCGGCATCATTTTTAAAGAAATATGGACCGAAGATTCCACCGGCTTACAAACCACACCAAACCGTTGTTTTTTCTTGATGAAGTGTCAGTTCTTGAATCTCTTCAGGTTTCTTTTCGTCCCAAATGCTGCAATTTCGTTTGTTTACATACCCATTGAGCCAGAAATGGGCCTCATCGCTGAACAAAATTTGCCTCGAAAACGTCGGATCTTCTTGGAACTTTTCAAGAGCCCATACAGCGAAGCGATGTCGCTTGGGAAGGTCGAGCGGCTCAGTTGTTGCACAAGATGTATTTTGTACGCTTTCAATTTAAGATCTCGACATAAAATGCGCCAAGTCGTTCCATACGTCAGTCCGAGTTGCTGCGACCAGCGCCGAAACGACTCTCCACGGTCTTCGTGTACACTCTTAGCTACGGCCGCTATATTTTCTTCACAGCGTTCTGGACGTGGTCTATTCGGTCGAATATTATCCAATAATGAATGCTGGGTCTCAAAATGGGTGATGGTGTTGCGAATAGTACGCGCAGTAGGCCGATTATGTTGACCATAAGTTGAGCGAAATGCACGAAACACATTCCTCACAGAACGTGAATTTTCGTAATAAAGTTAAACGAATTGTAAAAAAATAACAAAGTAAACAAAAATAACATGACAGCATGATACGACTCACATGTGATCTGTCAAAAAAGGGCTACTGAAAAAAGTATCTCTACTTGAATCACCCATTATAACGGGTAATTTAATAATAATATTCTCTCTCTCGGCCTCTGGGTTGTATAATGTATATTATACATGAGATGTACGTATACACATACATATTATTTATGTATGTAAATACGTGATTGTTCTAGAAATCGAAATAGATTCAAGCGTGAATTCCCCATGATTGTGATTACTTTACATATTAACAACTCTTGTGATCGTTAAAATATAAAAATTCCTCGTGAGTAAGCGTGTGTGAAAACATTTCCTTCCCTTGAGAGCTAGCGTGATGGTGAGTCAAAATCAAGTGACCTGCACAGCTGTTGCCTAAATATAGGTACATCATATATCCTTCTAACTTATTTATACGTAACATTTAAAGTTTTCCTGTGCCTCTTCAGAAAGGATAAAAAGTAAAACAAATATCAACAGAAAAAATATATGAATATAATAGAACAAAAATACAAATATTAAGAAAAAGTCTAGAAATAAAAAAACATATAATATTGCTGTAATAGAAGGCATTAGTTTTCATTTTATTTGTGTGCTCATTACACCACGACTTATGACTTTTTGTAGTTTCCTTTTATACTCTGACATCGATAATTCATTGAATTGTTGTATCTTGTAGTTGCTGTATTCGTCGTTTAGTTTTTGCAATTTGTTTGAATTTTGTGAGTGTGTGTTTGCTAGATGATGACACCATTTTTATTATGCCATAAAACTATTCTCACCATAAAATGAATAACAATATTTTCTACTTTCAGTTTATTCCTGTAAGATTGGAAAGTAATTTCTCTAGTTGGCCTTTCTATCGCTCTGGTCACATCTCAATGTTTTCTCCTATTTTTGGTTGTTTTCAATTTATTTTAGGAATTTGATTGCTCTTGCCAGCAGAAATGTTTTTTAAACAAGGGAATGCACTCTAATGGAAAGTGTTTTAAAAGAAGAAAAAATTTAAGGATTTTTCAGAGTATTAAAGTTCGCGGATTTAAAATATCGTCATTTCCATGAGAATGTCAAAAAATAAAAACCCTTGAAACTTTTTTTTTTAAATATGGTAGAAAGTAAAAAAACACTCAAACTTTCCTAAGCAAAGGATTTTATAACTTATTAAAAGTTATAAAGAGCAAAATATAAAAGTTAAAACTGACTATTTTTAGTAACTACAATCAACAATTTTCACTTTTCTGCCCATTTAATACTGATATTGCTAACATTAGAATTATACTTTAAAATTAATGTTACAACAACAATGAACAAGATCCATGAGGAAAGACCAAATATATAGTTCGATTAGCTGTATATTTTTTGGTTTATTTTGGATGATATTCTAATGTCACGTACGTGGTGCAAAAACATAATTTGTTTATGTGATTCGTATTTGAACATAGCTGCCAGATAAAATTGGTCGAAAATCGTCAAATTTTGAAGAAAAAATAGTCAAAATCGTCAAATTGACTAAGCTAAATCGGCACAAAAATCGTCATTGTAAAAAACCATTAATTTTTACAAGTTTTGAAAATTAATTGTTACTTTTAGTTTCCGTTGCTAATAAAATGTTAATATATTCTGCCTGTTTTTGAAATTAATGTGCTGCTTTCACAACACATGTGATTGAACGTGCAGTAAAATTTATATGAAAAACGCTCAAAAAACTGAGTAATTTTCATATATTTTATTTTATATTTTACTACTCGTTCAATCACTTGTGTTGTGAAAACAGCACATAAATAAAAATTTTCATTTATTAACTTAAAATTGAAGTAACACAAACAAACATTTTTTAAAACAATTGGCATTCATAAGAAAAGTAAGAGAATAACTAAAACCAAGAAGTATCAAACACTTATTTTTCACGTCGAAAATCCTGCTTAATAACTTAAGTCTGGTAAACACCAATAAAATCAGACTTTCTGAAAGAAAAGTTTCGTAGTGTGAACCCAGACTAAAGAGAGTGGTTGTAAAATGCCTGCAATAAAGAAGTTCTAACTGATCAAATAGAACTCTTAAAAATATGCATCGTGCTAAAAAAAACAATCGTATTTAATATGATGAACATCTAACACATGAAAGGCTAGCTGGTGTTGAGCTAGTCTATCAGTGCCGGGGTTGCGGGTTCGATTCCCGCTACAGACTCTGGTTCCCTGCAGACAAGCGAAGAGCTTCGTGGGACTAGCATTAGTAAAAAAAATAAATTTGAATTTATATTAAAAAGATTTGTAAATTTGAACAATATTTGTCATTTGAATAATCGTCAAATTTAGGGTATAAATCGTCCATCGTCAATAGACCATTTTTAAAAATTGGTCCAAACTTATTTTATTGCAATCTAAATCATCTAATCAAATATTTTTGGAATGGGTCCATATTTGACCTCAGCACCCATACAAATACTACTCCTGAAAATAGCTTTTAATGCCATAGCTTTCTTGTAAATGTTGGTGACATATTAATTAGCGACAATAGCTTTTACGACAGGTAATATGTCATGGCAAAAAGTTGTACTGGTTGGTCCAAAATTAACCATAGATCCCATATAAACTCCCTTCCTTAAATCGGTTGGAGGCAAACAAATCTCAAATAGATGAAGATGTATGAATAATATTCAGCACAAATTACTTTTATATAATTATTACCCTCATAGCATAATTCTGTTCTGGCGCCCATGACTGGTTATGGATCGAAAATAGGGTACACTTCCAAAATGGTTTTCAATAGTACAGTGTAGGGTATAATAATAAGGTATAGTAAAAAGTACAGTCGAGATTTCCCGACTGTACTTTCTTACTTGTTTGTTATAAGTTTTTGTATACATATATTTACCAAAGATATATTTTATACCTTGTTAATACTATAAGAGAAAAATCTTACACTTACAATATTTCACGAACGATATTACATTTTGTTCATTATGAGGCCATCCAGTAAACATTTTTTCTTTCCAATCAGGGATTAAAAAGGATAAATATGTGGTTTAATGTACTCGTTAAAAATTAAAAACAGGGAAAATACCTCCCTCAATTCGCAGATTTTTGCATTTTTTTACATTCACCCTAAAATCACTTACGTTTTATGTCACGTACGATATGCACCTATTTGCTAGACATTTCGGACAACAAGGTTCCGAATGTAATCATTACTTTTTTTCATATATAGTACCATTAAAAATGAAACAATTATACAAATTTTTTCCAGTTGCTACTATTTTTGCAAAATCTCTATCGCTCTGAAGGCGTGCGATGTCACGTGCGATGACATGTAAATGCCCATATGCATATCACACAAATATTATAGATCTAATGTAAAGTTAATGTTATATTTTACTTGTTTAAATAATACTTCTTTTATATAATTTTGACTATTATCTTTTCCCTCATCGCCTTTGTTATAAACGACACTGACACTATCAATTGTTTCCCCCTCTTGTTCGTTTCTTTGATATACAATTAGAACATCTGGTTTGGGATTTTCATCCTTTGACTCGTTAATGGGAAATGATGATTCATTAAAACGAATGTCTCTAGCTATAACTATGGTTCTTTTTTGAAGATTCCATAATCTATAACCATTTGCAGTATATCCCATCATAACCATTTTAACTGATTTATTATCTAATTTCTTTCTTTTTTGTTGTGGAACCCATACAAAAGCTTTGCAACCAAAAATTTTTAATTTTCTGTTATACCATATTTCCGATGGAGTTTTATCAACTTCAAGAGCTTTGCTTGGGCATCTATTGATTAAATACGTTGCTGTTAACGCAGCTTCACCCCACAAAAACTTTGGGGCATTGGACTCAAGTAACACAGATCGCATCTTTTCTACTAAAGTGCGATTAAATCTCTCTGCTACACCATTTTGCTGAGGAGTATAAGCTACAGAGGTTTGAACTTGAATTCCTTTGCGTTTGAAAAATTGATTCGCATCATTTGAAGAGTATTCGCAACCCTGATCTACAGTTATAAATGATATAGGACAATTTTGAAATGCAGTTGCCATAGCCTCATATTCGATCAAACATTTTAGAACATCTGACTTATTTTTCATTAGATATATATATGTAAAATGACTATAGTCATCAATAAAACTTACAAAATATCTATAACCATCCCATGTTTGGGGAGTAAAAGGTCCACATACATCGGTATGTATTCTTTCCAAATCACGATTTGCTTTTGGACGGCTGCCACTAAATGGTTTACGAGTTTGCTTACCTTGAATACATATATCACACATACCAACGGGAGAGAAAGTATCCATACCAACCACCATCTTGTGACGTACTAATTCCTGCAAGCAATGATCACTTGCGTGCCCCATTCTTGAATGCCATAAATTATTAGATTCTGTTGTAGTTGCATTCGCTTCTTCATAGTTTGTCACTTTCATTTTTATTTCATACAAGTTACCATTTTTATTAGCTTTCATGATGACATCATTATTTTTCTTAAAGAAAGCCCAATTTTTATGTATAAAACTCAATATGAATACCATTTGCCGTTAATTTTGAAACGGACAATAAATTATCTCGGAGTCCTGGAACATACAAAACTTCTTTTATGTTAACAAAGACATCATTGACGTATCCCGAAATACCACCAGAATGTTGTGCCACCATTTTTTCAGTTTCTTTAGCTACACCTATAGATACAGGATTTTTAAGACTTTATAAATTATTAAAACACCACTTAAATTTGCACATGTGATCCGTTGCGTCAGAATCTATCTTAAATTTTCAAAAATTGTTTGAATTTGATAGACTTTTGCTTAAAACATATGTCATAAAACAGATTGATTTAGATGACGACGCTGTATTAGCTTTTTTTATTAGTTGTCCCCAAACGAACACGACAATCGTTTTGTTTATGCCCTTTTTTTCTTGCAACGTAAACATACGCCATCAAATTTGTAAGTCTTCTTTTCACCACTAAATGCCGTTATCTTGGTAAGTTCAGAATCAACACGATCTTGTCTCTTTGCATCTTCAGCAAGCAACCTCTGCTTAACAATTTCAATTGTTAAATCTGCTTCCTTCATATTTTCCAACGCAGCCACTACCGGGTCAAAGCTATCTGGTAGTGTGACAAAAAGTTGAGCAACAATATCGTTTTCCGACAACTGAGCTCCGGAAGTTTTTAATTTTCTTATAATGTCTTCAAACAGTAAAAGATGTTTACGCAGATCTTCATCTGCCTTCATTCTTAACAACGCTAATTGCTTTCTCAGCAAAGTCTGACTAGTGATTGACTTCTTTGCAAAAGTTTCTTGAAGAGCAGACCACATTTCTTTAGCAGTATTTTTATCGCGTACACACTCCAAGTATTCATCAGCAATTAAACTGACCAAAGCCGCTTTAGCCTTCTTATCTTTTAACGTAAAAGATTCCCCAGATGCAGGTTCAGCGGGCGGAACATCACTGACAGCTTCTAATAGACTCAAAGAATCTAAGTACAACTTCACACGAAAACTCCAGTTTTCAAAATTATCTCCACGGAATTGTAAGATACCGTGAGTTGAATCGCGTTTGCTATCGCCCATAACCTATTATAATATTAAAGTACGCAGTATTTTATATTAAAACAATAAATAAAATTTTGATTTTATTTAAGAAGTGAAAGATTAAAGAATAGAATTATGGGTTACATTACAGGTCATGCTAATTCTGCAATTTATAATTACGGCATAGAACCTCAATTTTTTGAAGATATTGCAAATAGCCCAGAAAAATCCAAATGGTTAAAGGCTGTAAAAGACGAACTAGAATCCATGAAGAAAAATAATGTTTGGGAATTTGTTCCACGCCCTGAACGTCAAAAACTTATAAAATCAAGATGGGTTTTTCGCATTAAAGAAGATTTAAAAGGTAATCCTGTCCGATATAAAGCGCGTTTAGTAGCAAAGGGATTTCTTCAAAAATCTGGCATTGATTATGAGGAAACATATTCTCCTGTAGCCAAACTGACAACTATTCGTATAGTATTAGCAGTTAGTGTAAAAGAGAATTTGCATTTACATCAACTTGATGTCAAAACTGCTTTCTTGTATGGAATTTTAAAGGAAAATATTTTTATGGATATCCCTGATGGAGTTGAAGCTGCTCCTGATCAAGTGTGTAAACTGAATAAATCAATTTATGGACTTAAACAGAGTCCGAGGTGTTGGTATGAAAAGTTTGATGAATTTCTTATCCAAACAGGATTTATTTGCTCACAGCTTGATAATTGCCTGTATACAAAGTTTGACAGTGATTATTTTATTTACTTACTGGTATATGTTGATGATGTTCTTATTAGCGGAAATAACATAAATGAAATAGAAAAACTTAAACAACATCTGAACTCAACTTTCGAAATGTCTGATTGTGGACCTCTTCAATACTATTTAGGAACCAAGATTGAATATGATCGTATAAATGGTGTCATGAAATTAAGTCAACATACAAATATTGAACGTGAAAATGTACCAACCAAGAACCCATATCGTGAAATGTTAGGAAGTTTAATGTACCTCATGCTAAGTGTTCGTCCGGATATATGTTATCAAGTTGGATATATGGGTAGATTTCAAAAAAATCCAAGTGATATTCATTGGACTAGTTTAAAACGCATTATTCGTTACATAAAAGGTACTAAGGACTTAAAACTTATTTATTCAAAAAATTGTGATGACAGCGAAATTATTGGCTACGTAGATGCTGATTGGGCTTCAGATACTGAAGATAGGAAATCTGTAAGCGGTTATGTTTTTAAAGTTTTCGGTTGTCCAATCTCTTGGAGTAGTAAGAAGCAGACTGTAGTAGCAACGTCATCCAGCGAAGCAGAATATATTGCTCTTAGCTTTGCAGCTTCTGAGGCTATTTGGATTAGGGGTGTTTTAATGGATCTTCATATAATTTCAGAAGATAAAGCTGTACAAATTTATGAAGATAACAAAGGATGCATTGGTATTGCAAAGAACAATGATAGTAAACGTTCCAAACATATTGATGTCAAATTTCACTTTGTTCGTGACTACATTGCTAAAGAATATATTAAATTGGAATCAGTATCGACAGAAAAACAACTGGCCAAGGACCTACAACTTATTGATTGAGAGGGGGTGTTATATTTTACTTGTTTAAATAATACTTCTTTTATATAATTTTGTTTCAATCACATAAGTTTTGGTTTTTAAATTATTTCAATAATTTATTTTTTATTTTTACTCGAATTTTATATTTCAAACTTAAAAGATTTAGTTAAATAAAATCAAAATTTTATTTGTTGTTTTAATATAAAATACTGCGTACTTTAATATTATAATAGTTAAGATATGGTATGTTCGCACTTACATAAGTAGGGTGATTATTCGGGGGAAAAATTTGTCGGCTTCAAAAAAAAAAAAATAATAAATCACTTTTATTGTGAATTATCCTATTTCGAGAATTATTTGTCTTCGATTTAAACCTGTGAAAATTAATGTCAGTTTATTATTGTGGATTGCAGATTTCATTTATTTGTCAAGTTACTACGATACAAGAGTTTGGAAACAAACGGAATCTTAAGTGTTTAAAACAATACAAACCACTTTGTTCTATCCGGTGCAGCATATTTGAATTTATAAAACGATTATTTAATGCCAAAAAATGGCATCAATCATAACCGATGGTAAAAAAAAAAAATCGAATGATATCCATAAAATGTGAAAAAGGCCCAAAAATAGTGAAAAATCAAACAATTTTTATTTAATAATTCTTACCAATTAGTCTTAATCATACATACTTTTTTGGGTTGGGGTCATTTGCTCGAAACATAAAATCCCGAATTCAAAAACACGAATTCGAAAATCCCGAATCGCTAACTAAAGCTTTCCTGTATAACCGCAAGGCTTTTGCTCTCTATGGTACATCAAACACTGGCCTCGCAAACTAGAACTTCTAACATTAGCATTGCGACCGGCTGAAAGTCGGCTATGCAGAGAAAATTTAGTAAGCAAAATCGGTGTTGGTTATACCATCGAGGAGAAAATCCTTGCTTCTATGCTGAGAAGCTCTAGTTAGCGATTCGGGATCTTAATGAATAATAATATATGAATTACTAAAAACAACAGTTGTTTTACTAGATCTTACAACCATTATTCTTAGATCCTTTACCAAAGGTAAATGGGTATATATAACTTTGTCATTCCGTTTGTAACTTTCACAATATTGAACCTTGGCCCTTTAAAGCCTATATATTTTGGATCCTTATGAGAAGAGAAGTTCAAATCCGTCTATCCGTCCGTCTTTTGAAATGAGTTTTCGGATAACCCCAGGTATGATGTGGACTTGGTTGGTATATATTTATGTCAGATATGTTAATTTAAATTTTTCTATTGAAATTCGGTCCATACATGACTGTTATATGAGCAAAAAACCACTACTGCCTCTTATTTTACCCATAAATCCCTTATTGCTGTCGGTTTTTTTCTTTTTTTTTTTTATATTTGGAGAATGGCTCGAGCCAACCTTTTCAAATTATCACCTTGGTGATCGATACATAACTTCTCAAAAAAAAAAAAAAAAAAAAAAATGGGTGGAATTAGCTAAGTGGGCATGGCTTTTCCCATACAAATACATTAGAAATATCTTTATATCTAGAACATATCGGATATCAATACACAACATCACACAAAATATGAGCAGGATTGGAAAAGTGGGAGTGGCACAAAATAGTTTTTTATATCTAGAGATCGGCAAGACAAATATTGTCCGAATATGGTACACATAGCAGGGTTATTAATTCAAAATTTCTTTCAATGTATGGGCGGGATTGGAGCAGTTGGCGTGGCACCTCCCGTACAAAGCCAGTATTGATTTCTGTATATCTGAAAACGGCAGGATCTAAAGTTTTCAAATTAGGTACAAGTATCTTGGTTATCAATACCCAACATCTGACAAAATGTGGGCGTAAGTGGGAAGTGGGCGTGGTACAAAATGGATTTATTTATATCTTAAAAACGGTATTTATAAAACTTTCTGCTCCTCTAACACTATGGTGAAGGGTATATTAGATTCGGCATAGCCGAATATAGCACCCAACTTTGGAAAAAATAATTATTACCCAAAAATTACGAAAAATCGCCCAAAAAAGGTTTATATTTCTTATAAAAGTGCCTGAAATCTAGGGCATATAAAAATCTATCTGAATTTTCTCACGCTACTTTAAGAAAAAAAAACTTACTTAAAAGACTATTCGAGGCTAAAATTTAATTTTTCACTTAATTTCAAAATTAATACATTTTTACCGAGAAAAATACCTGCTTTAGAGTTTAAGGTAGTATTTTTCCTTGTTTCTTTACAAGTATGGTCTACACGTTACTGCCAACCAATCGGAAGAGCGATAAACACGTACACATGTGAACAGAAATCGTGATGATGAAATTTTTTGTTTGGCACTGGCAGAACATAAATAAAGTATTAATATAAGATTTGATTAATTATTGTTAGTTTATATTAATGTAAGAAGATTCAATAAATAAATACTAGGGAAAAAAAAGAAAAATTTTACTTCATACAAAAATTTAGTTTCTTAGAATTTGTAAAAGGGAACATTAAAAAAAGCCAATAAATACTTTTGCCAAAAGAAACGGAAGTAACCGGGTTTTTTTTAAATACATTACAAGTTATACTTAGAGCCACTTTTTGGGTTAGAGATTAGCGATTAAATTAACTTTAATCTCCGTATTAACTTTTTGAGTTGTATTTTTTAAACTTTTTTTTGCTAGTTTATGCGGCCACTGATGGTGGTTTAAACCTAATATTTAACTGTCAATATACACATGTTTAACATAAACAGCTGATACAAAAATATAAACAAAAAAGAATTTTAAGAAAATTTATAAAAAAATGGATTATGCATTTTTTTTTGTATATATTTTTATTTCCGAAAAAGTGGCTCTTAATGTATTGTTGCAAAGCGTTTTAAACTACCGGAAAATTATAAAAAAGTACAAAAGCTAACAGAATTTTTTAAAAATGCTCGATTTTGTTTTTCTTCTTTAAAAAATATTTGAAAGGATTAATTAACATGAAAAGCGCTTCTTCAGAATCCATCTTACATACAAAAGCACTTACAAAATACTAAATAAATAATAATATTCCAATTGCTGCTTACTACCAGTACAAAGATAATTAAGAAAGCGGTATTTAATCAACTTTCTTTCTTACATTTTTAACAAGTTTTTTAAATATATTTGCAGCGTCAATTGCAAAATAGTTTTCGTTAAAAATTTCGACGCACAATGAAACTTTCCACAGTTCTGTCAACTCATAAACACATTTTTACATTCGATAGTCGATGTTCAATGGGTATCGGAAATCGTTTGTCGCCTGCAGCTCATAATATGGCGAAACCATTTATTTTTAAGCTTTTTATTCGCTTACCATGTTTTTTTTTGTTTTGTCATGCACAACACTGCGAAACTTAATTTGAAAATCAAAGATTTTATAATTTTTGGGAACAAACAAAATCGTTCGAAATCTGCAGAATATCAAAACCATATGCAGTTTTAAATCTTTTCTACTTAAAACTTTAACAGTTCAAAATATTTGTGATCTTCATTCTTTTTTTTTTAAATAAAACTTAGTAATAATCTCAAACTGGACACAATGGAATCGCTCTCATCCAGAGTGACCAGCTTAGCGGGTTTTCCTCCAGATTTAGGGGGTCTTATTTTATTTAGGGCCAAATTTAGAGGTAAATATTCTTAGGGGGGACATATGGGGGAGGCACACATTTATATTTAGGCGGGTTTTAGGGGGTGGGTTTCAGTATTTGCTTGTCTGTTTTTAACAACAAATAAGTAGTACTAGATATATTTTACAGCTTTTTTTTTGGTTGAGCAACAGTAGCTTTTAAAAGATTAAAAAAAAAGAAAGCGCTTTAAGGGTGACGTACGTATTCATTGAAAAATACGCGTCACAACTTTAATCAAACACCTGAAATGCTTAATATTTTCAATTCCGATAAGATGAAAAATAACGAAAAGGATTTGGCAACACTCGATATGTTTGAAGAAACTGTATTCCAATATTTAATATATAAAATTTTTTTGGGAAAAACGCTTTCTGATGATCTGGCCGAAGCAACCAGTGAAATGCGCATATAAACAGCTTATCCTCCAACAATAAGTTTTTAGTTGTTTTATCAAGAATAAAGGGTGTGAAGATAAATTCGTCAGTTAAATACGTCCCACACCTATGTTAACTACATTCCACACTCTGCTAAATATGGAAAAATTATTTTTTTTTAAATAAAAACCAAAATTATTTATAACTTTTAATTAATAAATAATAAAAACATAATACATTTTAACTTTTTTCGTATGCATTGGAAAAACAATTAATTTAAACGAAAAATGTAGGTTGGTACTTATTGGCTATTTTCAGTTATTTTTAAGGGCATTTAGGACAGACCTGAATGGGGTTCCGAGACATCATTATAAAGCTTTAAGGAAGTAGATTCCAAAACTATAATGGGCACTTTTCCGGGTTTCTCAGGAGGCATGTAACGAGGGGTGGAATATAAGAAAATCAAAAATATTCAAACATTAGTTTGGGGCACTTAGGACAGACCTGAATGGGGTACAAGTTATAAATAATTTTGCTTTTTATTTAAAAAAAACTAATTTTTAAAATTTTTCCATATTTAGCAGAGTGTGGAATGTAGGTAACAGGGGTGTGGGACGTATTTAACTGACGAATTTATCTTCACACCCTTAGTTCCAACTAATTGTAGTGCGGAATGTAAGAAAAGATAAACACAATGTTTTATTGTTGGAATTTTGCTTAAGCTTTGATATCATTGCAAATAAGACTTTTTGAGTGTTTGTAATTCTCATTCCCTCTGTAGCCTTAGTTGCTGATATTTTTAGCTTTTCTAAAAAATTTTGGGAAAAACATTTCCTAATGATCTGGCCTAAGCAACCAGTGACATGCGCATAGAAACAGCTTTTCTGGTGTTTTATCAATAATAAAAATAGGGAAAAACAGATAAAATCTTTTAATATATAGTTTATAATATTTACATATATAGTTTATATATAATAGTACATATGTTACAGTCTTATTTAAACTGTATATAAATTGTTTTTTAAGATATTTTATTAAATGAAAATATTCAAGAATCTTTAAAAAAAATATTTTTGGGGGAATTTTAGTAAAATTTTACACATTTTGTGATTTTTGTTTTATTTAGGTTTTGATATTTAAACTTTACTTAAAACTGAGTCAAGTTAAATTAATTGAAATAAAATTATTATCTAAACTTTTACATTTGGGGGGGATTTTTTCAAAATACCTTAAATTTGGGGGGGGGGGGGGGGTAAGAAAAAATACCTGGCAACATTGCTCTCATCCTTTTTGCCATTTTAAATTTAGTATCTCCTAAATTACGTATAAATTAATTTAATACTAAAAGTTGTTATTGTTCTTTTTCTAGGTAAGTCTTTGATCTTTGTGGATGATTCGTTGGAATTATTGCTCTGGTGCGTATGATAATTCTTAACTTTTTAAAAAATCTTATATTTTCATCAAGCATTACGTTTTAAATAATACTTTTTTTATTATAAAGGCAATATAGTAGAATTTAAAATCGTTATTTGTAACAATTTTATTTAATAACTTGCAACATGTGTCACAAACTTTTTTCTAGTAAGTGTAAAAAAAAACCATAAAACAACTGCAGTCTCAGTACACAATCTAAAAAAAATGTTGTTTGACTTGTGGTTAAAATTTAGTTTTTATATTTTTATTTTTATTTTTGCAAAGAGACCGAAAGCATGAAACATGGTTAGAAATACAGAGTGAAAAATTTTTGTAATTTACTGTAATCTAAATACTCGTAGTTTATATAAATTTAAATCGGCTACACACAATCAATTCTGGCTGTACATTAAAAAAACTATTTTTTTAGTGATTTCTTAGCATTTTTTCCAGTGTATTTTATATATTTTTAATAATTTTTACAATCTGTGCAGTTCACGTTTAAGCACAATGAATTTATTTACTATTCATTCAGTTGTTTAACCAATAGTTTGTAATAATCTGATTTTTGAAAAAAAAAAAAAACATGTGCATTTGAGGTTTGTCTGGCTATGAATTGTAATTTTTATACAATAATTTTTACTACTTCTCCTTTTGCAAAATATAAAATTAGACAATGCCCTATAGATTAAGAGAGGTTAAATAACCAAATTTTTTCGAACTTTAAATATTGCCAGCGAACAAAGTTCACAATTATTGTGCATAACCCCCGAAGGAAACCCGGGTGCAAGTGTCTTAAGTCGCTAGTTGTGTCGACTATTTTAATGACTTTTTGGCAACATTGTCAGCGAAGTGTTCCTTCAATACGAAAAAAATGTTGTCGGAACAACCGAAAAGAATCACCCCTATCGTGAAAAACAAGTGGAAATTTTATTCCCATGATATTTTTATTCCCCTTGAAGGGAAAAATGCTATCGCGAAACTCCAGTGAATGTAAAAATGAAGAAATATTAAAAAACATTAAAAAAAATTTTTTTTTGTTCAAAAATATACACGTTTATTTTAAAGAAAATTAAAAAAAAAACAAAATAAAATATATTGTATTGGAGTATTAGTTTGATTGCAACATTAGCTTATTGCACTTTTATGTAGTAAAATAATTTCTAAAATTCTGCCATCACGTCTTTGAAAAGCTGCATAACTCCTCAGGCAATCGACCTGTTTTTTCTTTTGTATTTTGTTGATACATATAAGTTTGTGCCTCTTTTAACGGATCTTGACCCCAAATGAATTTTGTAAACTTTAATATGCGAACTATGAGAAGAATTACTTACATAAATGCTTTGTTCCTCAGCAAAAATAAAGTGAGTAATCCAAAGGGAAAAGTGAACAAATTACGAGGGAAAAAATTTTTCACGATAAGGGGAATTTATTTTTTGTGAACATTTTTTCACGTTATTGTTCTCCTACGAATTAACTTAAAAGAAAAAAAAATTACGAGGGAAAAATTATTCACGATGGGGGTGAATATTTCCTGTAAAAGTCGAAGCAATAATAAAAAAAAAAATTGATCATCAATTCGTATTTTGTATATTTTTTAATAAAATAATTTATTGTTAAAAAAATTTGCAATTTTCAATTCGACATCTACTTTTAAAAAGTACCAAAATTGTACATTAGATTTACTAAAATGTACTAGTGATTCTCTGGTTCCAATGTCTACATTTGGTCCACAAAGTACTACCTAGGAAATAGTGCCAACGTCAGTGGTATATTTTGAATGACACGCACATATTAAATGTCTATAGTAAACAGTGCTGCCACGACTAATACAATTTTTACAATCAAAATTTTTGAAAAAGTTACCAAATGTGAAAAAATATAACCAAATTAGAAAGCCTTTTGTTAATTGAGAAAATCATAAAAATTTATTTTAAGTTGCATTGTAAGGCAAAGGTTATTTGCACTCAATATGAAAATATTAATTACAAATTAAGAAAACAAAACAAGAAATGTAATTCTTGTACATATTAAAAAATATGGAGAAACTTAAATTAAACGGGTTTATTTCATAGACCTTTTTCATAAAAAATATTTTTATTTTGTAAGAGTTTTGTTCTGTTTTCACAACACAAGTGATTGAACGTGTAGTAAAATTTATATGAAAAGCACTCTGTTTTTTTTTTTGATTATTTTTCACATAAATTTTACTACACATTCAATTACTTGAGTTGTTAAAACAGCACATTAAACCCGTCCAATTTGCATACAAAATTCAGTATATTGGCAGTTAATAAGTTGAATTTCTTGAATATTTTATGAATATGTACGACATTTGTACTTCACAGTTATATTAAATAACAAAAAATGAAAAAATTCAATTAATATCCGCTTTTTAACTGTCAGTGGCTGGGTTGTCTAGTGCGGCGATTTTTAAATTCTTTTGGCGATGAACATTTACGTTTTGTGGATTTAGATATATTTAAAATATTATTAAAATGGGTATAACTTATTTCTCTTGTTTGTAAATTGTAACTTAAAATTAAAATTGTTATTATTACTGTTTTAAAATTTTTCTATTTGAAATATTGTATGAATCATTGTATAATATTATAACGAATATAAACAAATTTTATTTCAGAACGTTAATTCAATGGGGAAAATGTATATGTCTGACAGTTAAAGGCTTTTTTTTATAAATTATAAATATTGCCAAATTATTATATATTTTCTTACAGTAAATTCCATAAGTTCTCAAATTATAGATTTTATATCAATTTATTTTGGAAAAATCTTTAAAATGCCTATGTGCTTATCAATATATTAAAATATACTACTGGAAATAGTGCAAATTTTGATGATTTTCCTTATATTTAAGGTTTTAGAAACACGAAATCTACTTTTGTGTACTTTTTCAGTCATTTTCTGAAATCGATTCCGCGTGATATATGCACTTTCTACTTTAAGTACCACTTTTATTTACTACTCTTAACCCTTAAGTGCCTGATTTTCCAAATTTAAAATTTCAATGTGTTTATTTTATTCACCAGATAAAGGGAAAAATCATAGAAAAATAATATTCATTTTTTATACATTTAATTCCAATAACAAAGAAAGAAAGAATTGTGATACTATTAATATTTTTTATTTTGCTAATATTAAAACGTTTAATAGTTGCAAGTGCACAATTTGATTTAAACTCCGGTATCAAATTTGAAACGTCAAGCATTTAAGGGTTAAAATCAGAAAAACTACGCTCATTTTAAAAAAATTCATTGAAAACCTCCATCAATAAAACTTCATTTGATTTCAATTTCAGAAATGGTAGTTTCTACTATAAAAATCACATTTCGTCGGTTGATAATTTAAATGTCGTATGTGGATTTTTTGCGGTTTTGAGTTAAGATCGATTCCTTAGGTTTTCCGAACTCATCTTTCATGTGGCGTAATCAGTTTTGAGATATGGAGTGTTAAGTTGTCGTATGTGGTATTTGCTGAAGCAATTTTCAAATTAAATGTCGTATGTAACTGCCACATACGACAAATTTCCATATAAGACGACCAAAAAATTTATTTATTATTTAAATGTCGTATGTGGATTTTATAATTGTTCAAACTTCAAACTCAATTTACTCGAAACTATCGGAATCCACATACGACAATTAAATTATCAGCCGACGATTTGGCAATTTTTTTCTTAGCAAAAATCCTAAAAAAATATCTGGAAGCTGTTTTGAAAGGGATTTTTGTTTTCGATAAAGTATAAAAAACTTCCGTTCATTTGAATTAAATAATGAGAAAATCGTAGTGCTAAGTACACATTGTTCGAAGTCGTAAATAATTTCCTTCGAATCGATATACGCAATAACCCCCCATGTAAATAAAAAGGTTAAAATATAAAAAACGTAAATTATAAGTGTACTAGCGGGCCCGTTGCCTGCTTCGCACGGCAAAACAAAATAAGAAAAGAAACACACTTGTTTTTAATAAAGTTGGTTTTGTTCCCTATTATTCAACTTTAAATTCTAGTTTCTTACAATCTTAGACTATGTATCACTTAAACTATCTTAGAGCTCTTTCGTAGACAACATTTTTGGTTTTGCCATGAGTTGTTGTGTAGATAAAGAGAACTGAAGGCTTGCCAACACGTGAGCACGAAACATATAACTGGCCGTGTGAAAAGCAAGGATATTCTAAATCAATTCCGCACAATTCCAACGATTGCCCTTGCGCTTTATTTATTGTAATAGCAAATGCAAGACGTATTGGAAACTGTAGTCTTTTGAATTCAAAAGGTAAATCTGATGGAATCATTGGAATTCGTGGAATCAATACATCTTCACCTTTAAACTTCCCCTTTAAAATTGTTGCTTCGATCAAATTGTTCATGACCTTTTAAGCCAGCAATAGTCAATGATTGGCCTTGTGCTTTGTTGATGGTAATAGCAAAGGCAAGATGCAAAGGGAATTGGAGCCGCTTGAATTCAAATGGTAAATCGTTGGAATCGGTCATGCCGTTCTCCAGTTATGCGTTTAATAGAAAAAGTGGGCGTAAAAGTAGGCGTGGTAAATTTTTCTTTCGATGAAAACTTAAAGTTGATTAATACGAACATTTGAAAGAAAAATTAGTCAACTCGATGGAGCCGTTTTCTGATTTTAGGTAAATCGAAAAAAGTGGGCGGGGCAAAATTTGCTTTCCGTAAAAACCTAAGTTGGACCATGGCGATCATTTTAAAGAAAAAATCGTTCAAATCGGTCAAGCCGTTCTCAAGTTATGGATTTTGCCACGCCCCTCCGCCCCCAGACCGAAAATTTCAACCAAACTTCATATAAACCATATATGGGCCACTGCCTACGTAGTGTATAAGTTTGGTTGAAATCGCACGACGCGTTTATGATTAGTTCGGCGACGTACATATACGGACTTATTTTTATATATATAGATCAAGAAAAACATATCCATACATATTTTAAATTTTAGAAAAAAAGTAACCAAAATGAAAAAAATATTCACATCTCCACATTGAGAAAAAAAAATAACCAATTTTGGTTAGAAATAACCAAAAACGGCAGATCTGATAGTAAATAACATTGTCTGGGGTATAATTAGTCACTAGTGCTGGAGACTGTGTCAATAGTGAATCAGCACAGTTAATTTCCTGCAGGATGTAGAAAAAGGTATATCAAATAGTTTCACAACTGCACTGTCTTTTGTAAAATAAAATCTCAGCCAATGTCAAGCCCGACCATATTATACGCTACACCACAATATAGGCAAATATTTGAAAGTGTACCCTTTTTGGGACCCGTGAGGAATCTCGTCACGACTTAACCATGTATGTAATGTCGTTAAGATTAATATAAGAGTTCCTTGTGCTGAACATTATCTAAGATATCTAGATCTCCTCTAAAGCAAACTTAAATTTAAAAAAATAATCAATTTTTTTACATGTCCTGCGATTGTCACGAATAACCCGAACAATGAAGGCTCCCAAGACGTCAACTGTTGCTGCCTTATCAACCAGTGACTTAATGTTGCCCCACAGAAAATAATCGAGAGCTGTCAAATGGCACGACCTTGAAAGCCAATTGGCAGATCCATTTCACGCAATCAACTTATTGCCAAATTTTGATTCAAAGATGTTGACACCACTGGAGTATCTAATTATTTGTCCGAGGCATAATTAATCGATTTTTAAACTATAATTTTCCTCGATTAATCGAATCAGAGTTTTAATGTGTTGTAATAAGTAGAATAATTCAAACAATTTCAAAAATTTTGATTTGATACTTTTATTATATGAATTAACCGAAACACACAATAAAACAAAAATTTACACTGGTAAAAAAAGGCGTCATAGCGCTGATGAATTTTGAAATCCATACTATGACAAGTGTCTTCGTTTTTGACCCCATGCCACTTTTCATAATTGTGATGTCAGCCATAACATCACTTGGCCAAATTGTCATCAGGGTCAAAAATTTAAATTATCTCATCAATGGGATGACACATTGGCATCACAGAAATGACGAATCGGAGTCGGTTTAAAAAGCATGTCATCATTGCGATGTCATCAAATTGAGTCATTGTAATCGACCTTAAGTCAAACATGTGTACGTACCCGTTACACATGTTTGTTTCACTTTTATTGTAGTCCGCCCTTTGTTAACAGAAGAACTCTCAATTATAAGATACCGGGTCGCATGCCCGATATGGTCTTCGTAATAATTCTACTTTAAAAATTTAATGTATTTAAATAAATAATTAAAAAAAATAGAATATGGGAATTTTTGCTTCTAATTTTACTTTTTAAAAACGAAGATAATTTTAGTAATATATTATGACATGATATATTTTCTCATCGCACTGACGACATGATAAATTATGTCATCGCACTGATGACAGTTTGTCTCTTTTATCTTTTATGATCAGCGATTGTATAAGTACATATTTTAATCATCCAGAAGAGTCGAAAAATACTCAAATATAAATAACAATTTTATAAAATGTTGACTGGGCATGTTTATGTTTTACTTTTTAGTGGGGAAGTGAATTTTAACTGGATGGGAAAAGCACATCACACTTGATTATGGTCAAGATAACAATATGATTTATGACCACAATAAAGTGGTTTTTAAAAATTGTTTTGAAAAGTTAGATTTTAAAATACTACCATAATGCTCCACTGACTTTAAGAAACTATATACATAATTATTTTTCTTGCACAAGCATCCACAGCAAAAAATAGTCCCTAAATGTAGAGATTTTTTTATGTGTGTGAAGTTAAATTTTAAAATTTATAACCCTAGACACATTCTGTTATGTTAACAGAATAATGTTAACCACTTAACAGAACTTATGTTAACGCTTTTATGAGGGATAAATGCAGATTTTTGGAAAAGTAGTCAACGTGGGCGAAAAAAAATGATAAGGATTTGTGGACAATAAGTTTCTCCATCGTTTGCTATAATTAGGATTTTTAACAGAGTGAGTTGAAGCGACTTATTGACAATTTAACCTTTAGAATTCTCTGGGGGATGAGTCCAGATTTCTGGAAAAGGAGTCAACGTGGGCGAAAAAAAATGATAAGGATTTGTGGACAATAAGTTTCTCCATCGTTTGCTATAATTAGGATTTTTAACAGAGTGAGTTGAAGCGACTTATTGACAATTTACCCTTTAGAATTCTCTGGGGGATGAGTCCAGATTTCTGGAAAAGGAGTCAACGTGGGCGACTATTTGTTTTCATAAAATATTCTACGTAAGTGTACAGGGTTTTTTTCGAACTCTGTTTTAAGGTTACGCCTTGTTCGCCATGCATCTTACTTAAGACACATATAGAAGTAGTGTCAAAGTTGCATCTAAAATAGAAATCGCCAGTACACATAAGTTATCGCTATTTCACAACAGAGGGCTCTTCAAATATTAAAAAAATTTCTTTAAGCCGAAATAATTTTATTGTAACAAGCACCCTCTGAGCCAGACGTTTCAACAAGGGATGTAACGATACACCTTTTTGCCGTTACGATACCGATACTCAAATAGTAACCTCGGCGATACCGATACCGATGCGAAAATTAAATTTAAATTTAAGGTGAAATTAACAAAACCTAAGAAGAGTAATTTCTTTATTATACAAAATGACAGCATACGAGATTATTACAACGAATTGATTATCAAAAATTATTTTCGGGAATGAAATATTTATTATTAATTAATTCATTTATTAATGATGTGCTAATAATCCCAATTTTTTAATGAAAACACTGAAATTTATTGTTGTGGGAAAGCTAGTTTCTATGCGCAGTTCGCTGGTTGCTAAGGCCAGCTCGTCAGGAAACTTGTTCCAAAGACTTAAGAAAAGCTAAAAATATTATACAAGTAATACCATAAAGTGAATAAGAATTTTAAACACTCCGGTCTTGCATGTAACAATATCAAAGCTTCAACAAAGACACAACAATAAACCTCCAATTTTTCTTTCTTACATTACCCTACAATTGGCTGGTTTTTTTCCACCACGAATTGTAGCTGTAAGAGGATAGAAAGAAAAAAACAAAATTGAAAAAGAAAATTAATTTGAAACAACATATTGAATTTGGATTGGTAAAATTAGAAAAAATTTATTTTTTTAACCAAAAAACCGTTTAAGATATTATTAATATTAAAAATTAATATTAATAAGATTTTTGTTTAAAAGACAAAGTATTCCCAACTTTTGCGGAGATAGACGCTGCCGCAACTCTGCTTAAAGCAGACCTGCAGTGGATAATAGTCTCGCAGATGTGATTGAACTCATTTGATAACTTAAGTATTTCTGCGCCATGTTCTTAAATTTTGGGTTTAATATTAAATTGCACCAGTAAAAGAGCACATCTGCGGTTTTAGACAAATCAGAAGATATAAGGTATATCTCGACTTCTTTAGCTAAACCACTGCGTGGGATGGACAAAGGATCATACTTCTCCAAATGTTCTCCAAACGTTCGCATAGAAAGGCGTTGATTCGGTGAATGGGCCCAAAACAAGATGCCGTCGATCCCGATTTTCATAAGCGAATTTTGTTTAGTAATGAAGCTCACTTTTGCTTGAATGGATACGCCAATAAATAAAACTGCCGTATTTGGAGTGATGATAATCCTCAAGTGTATTTTGAGACACCGTTATATCCAGAAACACTGACTCTTTGGTGTGTTTTTTGGGCTGGTTGAATCAGGTCTTTAAAAACGATGCTGGCTGGTGCAATAGAGCGATGATAACAACTATGATGTGCAGGAGCTGTTGTTTTGACAAGACGCCGCAACAGGTCACACAGCTCGTGCCACAATAAATGTCACCATCATTTGCTATCATTAGGATTTTTAACAGAGCGAGTTAAAGCGACTTATTGACAATTTACCCTTTTGAATTCCCTGGAGGATGAGTCCAGATTTCTGGAAAAGGAGTCAAGTTGGGCGAAAAAATTATTAAGATTTGTGGACAATAAGTTTCTCCATCGTTTGCTATCATTAGGATTTTTAAACGAGTGAGTTGAAGCGACTTATTTACCCTTAAGAATTCCCTGGGGGATGAGTCCAGATTTCTGGAAAAGGAGCCAACGTGGGCGAACAAAAATAATTAGGATTTGTGGACAATAAGTTACCCCATCGTTTGCCATCACCAGTATTTTTAGCAGATTGAGTTGAAGCGACTTATTCACAATTTACCCTATAGAATTTTTTGAGGGACGAGTCCAGATTTCTAGAAATAGTCAAAGTTGACTCCTTTTCTAGAAATATTGACTCGCCCCCCCAGAGAATTCTAAAATAAATTGTCAATAAGTCGCTTCAACAAACTCTGTTTAAAATCTTAATGATGGCAAACGATGGAGGAACTTATAGAGATAGTGCTCAAAAATATACCATTTAGTACTAAAAAGTAGAGAAGCAGACATACAAATCAATTTTAAGTGCATGAACAAGTTATTTTTAATCATAATGATACTGCTGAAGGGAAAACTATTAAAATACTAACAAAAAAAGTTCAACCAATATTTAGCACTTTTCAATTTACAGTTTTTAGTTTAAAAAAATTTTTCTGACTGCTGAGATGGATTTTCTTTAGACTTTTCAATTACTGATGTTCTTCTATAGCGTGTGTTACAATTTTAGGAAGGGGAATAACGTTTTGTAAAGAGTAAAAGAAAGAACGAAGAAAATTTGTTAACAAAACGGTGGTTAATTGCATTTAAATAAGAACTCTCAGTATCATTTGCATTCTGAGAGGTGGTACATATCAAAGGTAAACGAGACCCTCTCTAAATACAGAATAAAAAAATTATCTCTTAAAATTCCGTACGTGTGCAGTTACAACAAAAAAGTAAACACATTTCTTACCAACACAATCAGAGATTTTGGTTTTTTTTGACAGATCTCAGTTAGATTTTTCTCTCTTTCCGTTCTAGTCGTTTTCATAAGAGCATAGGGAAAAATCTTATAATTAAAATCTCTCAAAAAATGTAACTCAGCAATCTGGCTGTGGTTGTTTTTAACATTTCTTGTCTAGTCGTGTTTCTATGCACACGAGCGCAAGAAATGAAAGTAGTTGACTTATTAGGATTTAGATCAGGGATTTCCAAAAATTTTTTGGTTGTGTATTAGTGAGTACCAGAGAGTAAAGAAATTGAGAGAATGCATTCATTTACAGCCGAAATGAAATGTTAGTAATATATTTTATAAGTTGTATAACACAAAGGTACAAAATTAAAAATTTTTTGTGTTGATAAAAAATTTTTAGCAATTCTTTACCAATTCAATGTCGCTGATTTTAAAACTGCACTTTTTTTTCATTCGGAAGCTTTTGACTCTAAATCAGTTTTAAATATCTTATCAAACAATTGTAAAAAAATTAAAGATTTTTATGTTTTAAAAATTCATAAAAAATAAATATTGCACGCAAATCACACGTTTAATAACATATTCCGTCCCTTCCTTAAATGTTGCATAACATATAAGGCATTGGATGTTACCAAAAGCGTTTTTGACCGCACAATATTTTTTAAGTGCCATCATAAAGTTTTTTCTGTTAACCTGAAACAAAAATATGTATTGAGGTACGTTCAGACTAATGAAATATTTGACGAAAATATTTGTTCTGATATTTGCTTCAAACTGTGTAAAACAAAAATATATTTTGTTTAATGTTCAAACTAAGCTCAAACATTTGACAATTTTTGTTTGATGAAACAGTTGGCAAAAAGTGTTAAATAAAATAAATTAATTCATGTTTGCCATGCGTTCAGACTAAAATAAATATTTGCATCAAATAATTATTTAATGAAAGTGTTCAAAAATAATAATATATTTCACAAATAGTAGAAATGAGCGCAAAAGCTAATTTATTTTTTTTATTCTGTGGAGCAGCATCTTTTATAGTGTTAGAACAGGAGAATGTTAAAGATAAAAAAACTGGAAGACAATGGGTAACGGGAACATGGCTAAAATTTGCGAAAAATTGCAAACTTGGATATAAACCCTTAAATATATTTGAAGTCTCTAAATCAGTTAAAAAACAAAATGTTGGGAAAAAAATTTTTTGCAAAAATAGCGAAAATTCGCGAAAAATTTAGATATTTCAAACAAGCCATAAAATTTATTAAAAGTGCCTAAAACTAAAAGGAATGGCAAAAATTGCTAAATTAGCGGAAATTCGCAAAAATTTGATAATAGCGGTATGATAGCAAAGCCTTATAATTATTAAAAATCGTTAAAGCTCTAAAGATTTACAGTGAAAAATCGCTTCTTCGCGAGCATGGCTAAAATTCGCGAAAAATTGCAAACTTGGAAACAAACCCTAAAATATATTTGAAATTGCTAAATCGGTTAAAAAACAAAATGTAAGGGAAAAACAACAAAAAAATGTTGCAGAAATAGCGAAAATCGCGAACCATTTTAATATTTCAAACAAGCCATAAAATATAGTAAAAGTGCCTAAAATTATAAGGAATGGCAAAAATTCTATAAAAATTGCTGAATTAGCGGTAATTCGCAAAAATTTGCTAATAGCGGCACGATACAAAGTCTAATAATTATAAAAAATCTTTAAAATTGTAAAGAATCCGAAAACTTACAGGAAAAATTGCTTCTAAAATTATTTGTCGTTGTTTGCTCTTACAATTTTTTTGTAATATCAAATAAATGTTTGCTCAAAAATTACTAAAATATTTGATTTTTTGTGTTCACACTATGTTCACATTGGACAAATATTTGTTTGCCGGCAAATACTTTTATTTGCTCAAAATCAGCTGTTATTTTATTTGATACTCAAAAATATTTTGTGTTCAGACTACGTTAATGAAATATTTGATGTTTGCTTTCAAATATTTCACCAGTCTGAACGTACCTTTAGTAGTGGTATACACAATTGTGCATAGAAATGGATTTCCCTGGTCTATTTTTTCAAAAATAAAATAAATTACATGAGAATTATAACGTGAAAAAGTTATTTTATTAAAAAGTTAGGGGGTTCATAGTGGTAAGTAAAATAGAAAGGGTATTCACGTTGTTGGGTTACTCATACTTCAAACATCTGTGCATACATTTTAATTCTAGCTATACTATTATCATAACTTTTTACAAAATACCAAATGCGCACCTGAGTTTGCCTGCAAAAATGTGTAGTCATTGTAACAGGTCAAAGTTACGTTAAATAAATACCATAAATTAGTAAGGTTAACTCTTTGGACTCGGTCATATAATTGTATCATAAAAAAGTAAGCAATAAAAATAGTGCTAAACAATAAAGTTTCATTAATACATCAATAAAACACATCTTCTTACCCAAAAATGTTACCTGCTGTCACATTTGCTTTTATATGTATAGGTTAACACATAAATTGTAGGAATACAAGACTTTTTAACTTGTTTTTTAAATATTTTTACTTACTTAAAAAAGTGTTTTCAAAGAAAAAAAACCTACCGACGCGATTGGTACAGAAACAAAAATATTTTTACAAGCACAAAATACCAACAAATTCTTGTGACTATTTTTTTTCTTAATAATTTCTGCATTTAGGTACGTCTTTTTTACGAAAGAAAAATGGACCCTTTTACAGGCATTAAAGATTTTTTTTCACAAACAAAACACATATCGTTAGCTTAAATGCAAAACAATGTAGATATTATTTGAAAATTTGAAAGTTTTGTTGATTTGGATTCACGTAACATATGTATTTTTATATAATTTTAAGTTATTTACAAAATTATAAATGACGTATCATCAAATAAATATATAATTTTTTTAACAGCATAATGTATAATCACAATCAATAAAACAATTAGCAGAGGTTTTAATTCTTTTTATAAGAACACATTAATATTTTTAAACACAAAAACTGGGTAATCGGTTTTATAACGATTACCACGGTGTTAGTGGAATTAGTGATCAGATAATAATTTATAATAATAATTTTTAGTATTGCATAAGAAAAAATAAAAAAAGTGTTGTAAAATTATAAGAACCGAATCCATATACGAATGTAAAATAAAACATATAATAAATGTGACTTTCAGCTTCTTCCACATAGGACTGTTAGACATTTTAAAATTTTTTATCTGAAATATTAAAAATTGCTTTTAAATCTCAAATAATTACCATTTTACAAAGTTCTTTGCTTTGCATGTTAACTTATGAAATGTTACATTATTCAACATTTTAGTCTTAAAATTTAAACTCTAAATAAAAATTGCACGCAACGCATTGGATGTTACCAAAAGCATTTTTTACCGCACAATATTTTTTGAGTGTAAGCTGAAACAAAATAATATAGCATCCGCTAGACATGCACACTTGTCGAAGTCACATAGACGACTAAATTGAAGAGTATAAAAATGTGTGTTAGTAGTGGTGCGCACAATTGTGCAAAGAAATGGAAACCCCTGATTTAGATTTTTTGATAGTTGGGTGTGTTTGAGAGCCATCTGCTTTACAGTGTAGGCAAATTTGCTCGGGTTTCTTCTAAACAAATTTAAACTTGACATTTCGGAGGCAGCCTTTGTCACATGCTGCTTACATTATCCATTTACCTATTAATTTTTTCCCATTGTGAGCATCGTTCTCGTTCTCTCTCTATTTCTCTTTTTTTTTGACTCGCTGTTTAATACACAATTTAATTTGAATTCATATTTACTAAACTGTAGATTGGAGTTAAAGAATTGGTACAATTGCACTGTTTTGGTACTATTTAATATAAATGACAATCCAATCTAGTATAATTGATAAAAATTCCCGTTTTTATCAATTGAAACAAAATATTCATTTGTCAGGAGATCACAAAAAAAAAACCTTTTTAAAAGCAGATTATTTATTATAATTTTTTTTTTAAGATAACCTTGTAAGTGACAAAATAATTATTTGTCCGGAGAGCAATAAAAAAACGTTTTCAAAGGGCATATTATTTATTTTTAAGTGGGAACAGAAAAGTCGCTGTAGTACAACGTAACGAATAGCGCTGCAAGCTGTAAAATGTTAAAAACGGCAGTTTCAAAGTAATGTAAAATATAGTAAAGAAATACTTTTTTTTTAGTTTTATAATCGTTGGATGTCAAAATTTTGTTTATTATTTTTGTTTACTATTAATTGAAAAACTTTTAGCAGGCATGAAAAAATTTCAACATAAAATAAATAAATTAAAAATAAATGGAAAAGTTTTAATGGAAAATAAATAAAAAAAAACTTAAAAAACGTTTCTGTGAAGATATTAGGCCCATACCTTCATAAAGCCCGCATATAAACTTCTTTCCAGAATAGAGTCTTCTTTAATATAAACCATCTTATTATGCTGGCCCAGAACTTGGTCCAGAAATATTTTATTCCAAGCCTTATCATATAACCAAATTTTATTTGAATCGGACTATATATTTGACCACAGCTACCAAAAAAATACCGTCCCCCAATATAGGTTTAAGTGCCATAACAACCTTATAAATATTGGTATTAACATGAAATTGTAGGTCCGGAATTAACAACTGGTCCCTTACAAACGCTTTTCAAAATTTATTATGTAGATATTCTGCACGACTCTTATATTAATCCTAAAGGGAATCGTTTATGATGTATGTAGAGATTATCTAACGAATCTTTCAAATAGCTTGCCAAGGGTCGTATGAGACTCACTTAGGGATTATTTAACGACTCGTGAAGTGCTCAGCCTTATAACTGAGCTACCTAAATAACGGCATCAAGCGTGTTTTTTAAGGTCGCGAAATCAACACCATCCTGTCGGAAAATCTTATTTTACAGATCCTTATGTCGGTTTGTTTTATTGCATTGTATTGCCAATAGAATTTTCATATTTCAAAAACGCTCTTATTTAGGAAGCTCAGTAATTCTTATAAGAGTCATTACAGAGAGTCGCAAAATGTTCATTCCAAGATAAAAAAACGAACGTGTCAAAAATATATAAAAAAGTAATAAATAAAGAAAATGTAGATGTTTTCGTTTTTGTAACTCGTCAGATAATCATCAAAAGACTCTTTTAGGAGTTGCATATTGAACATAATCGTCTAACAAACAGCTTATGCTAGCTGGGTTATTTCATACTAACACAATCATAAAATTTTTACTAACACATTCTCATCACTTAAGTTTTCTATTTACAACACAGACTTGCGTTTTTGACAAGCGAGTTTCATATCTATGTAATCTATGTCATAGAATCGGAAAATTTAGAATGGAATACAATGAGAAATGAACATTTTGTAAACTACACGCCGATAAAAAAAATACGCCCATATTACTACAGGTTCTTCGTGTAATATTCTTGCGTCTGGGATTTGAAATACTGAACCTGTATTGGGAAATCAGTACATCGAATTTGAGTTCTTTTAGACATCTGCAATTTCGGTATTCAGAGTTTTATTAATAAATTATTATGTATCTCAATAAAAATAATTTAGAATGTACATAAAAACTATTTGATGGACGGGGTCATATGCCCGAAACTTACAATCTTGAATTCAAAATCTATAATACCAAAATTTCGAATTTTAAAGTTCCGAATCTCTAACTAAAGCTACCCTGCATAACCGGGAATCTGCGGGGCGCAAGGATTTTCTCCTCTATGGTATAAGAAACAACGGCGTTGCTAACTAAAGCTTCTGAATTAAGGATTTGATATCTGGATTTTAAAATCTTGGGTTTTACAATTCGGGACTATCAAGTTCGGGATTTTGAGGTTCAGAACTCTGAAATTCGGGATTTAAAAAAAAATGGGATTTTGACATATTGGGATTATGATACTATACCCTCTTTAGATTTCATGCAATTATTATTGGAATATATGCGGATAAAACATGCTTAAACAAATTTTAAATATGCTTTTAAAACTAATAAAATATTCATTTATATTTAAAGAAACACTGACAGTGTACTCACTGTATTTCTCTTTTTTTATTCTTGTATGTACATTTCAATGAAATAAAAGTTACCTTTTCTTACAAACATCAAATTTTTGAAAAGTAAACTTAATTTTTATTGGCTGTTCTAAAAATTTAACAGCCGTATTCATAAAAATTTATTTATGATTAATTAACAGTTTATTAGCAAAAAGTGCTAAAGTTGTATTCGTAAACGAAAAATAAAACTAAAACTAATATTTAAAAAACAATTATGTGATTTAAATGAATATGTTCAGGGGATAGTGCAGATATTCTTTTTTATTATTTCTTAAATTATTGCAATTAGTTTTTTTTAGGGTTTAAACAACAAATCGTTGTTCAAAAAAATAAGAAAAAATAAAATAAACAAACCATAATAAAAGTGATGTTGATAATAAGAAAACAAACCTTTTTTTCGAATACCTTCTTATCGTGTATATAAAAAAAGTTTCAAACAAGCATTTTTTTAATACCTTTCGACAAAATCTGGTTCAGAAAATAAAATAATATGTATGTTTATTTTATAAGGATAATTTTTAAGGCCTTTAGTTATAAATATATATATTAATTATAGAATATCATGTGAACCGAATAAAAGTTTCATGCATCACTAACAATAAAAAACCAACAAAACATAAATAAAGTTGCCATACTTAAACCCGGAATTGCTACAAACAGATAATAGCTAAGAGGCTGTAAATGTACGTTTATGAATACCAATTTTTATAAAAGGCTTACTGACAAAAATCGTTTGATAGTTATTACATACTTTAAGCTTTAAAAAAGAACTTTTTATGACTATGGCATTAAAACTATAAAGGTACAGCGAATTCTTATTTTTTTTAACAATATACACAGAGGGAAAAATACGGTATAAAAATACCAAAATTGACACCATCCGTTGTCATCCGTTGTGTTCAAGTTTATAACGAATGGTATTTAAATTTTTTAACCACCCCATTGTCATTTTGTCACCATTTGGTTTCAATCTCACAACAAAATGTTTATATATTTTCACCATAGTGGTGTCATTTCGACACCAAGTTGTTTAAATTTTTGATAACACACCGTTGGTGTATAGACAACATTCAGTTATTATTTCGACAATACATTGTTCTGAGTGTGGTAAGGCATTACCGATTCTGAACCCAAGCAATAAAAAACATATAAAATATATTTATTTATTTACATTTTTAAACAGCAGAACAAAGATTGCAAATTATTTTTTAATTAAGCAAAATTACAGTGCAATATACATACATACTTGTGCACTTTTAATGAAAAATGGCTTTTCTTTAAATTCAGCGCGGATACCTAAGTGTGGAACAGCTTCATTATCTTCTTTTTTTTATAAGCCGCAACCTTCTATATGTCACATTAGCATCTGAAATAAAGGAATTTTAAAATTAACTATAAATTCCATACTATTGTATTTTTACTTACCTTTTTAATAATCATAAATACCTTCCCTACACAGAGCGAAAAAAGACGTTGAAAACTGTCAACCAATGGTAATAAATTGATAACAAAGTGTTGTTAAGATTTCGACAACATTTGTTGTTAAATTTTCAACAAAATGTTGTCCTAAATGGTTAGATAAAAAACGTACCATTGTTGTCCAATTGATAACACCCTGTTGTCAAATAGGTACCGCCCTGTTCTCATTATTAACAGCAAATTTAGTAAAATAAATTCAGTAAGAAAAGCCTTGTGTTCCTGGAATATGAAGAAGTTTTCTTCTTGAAGAAAATCTAATCAACATAGAAACTATGCAATTAAAAAATAATTACGATGACGAAGATGACAAGGAATTGAAAAAATTCCTTGCTTCTATTAACATGGAAGTTCATAATGGGTTATTAAGTACTACAATCAGAACAATGTGTTATCGAAATGACAACCGAATGTTGTCAATATATTAACGGTGTGTGGTCAAAAATGACAACAACATGTTATCGGAATGGCACCATTATGGTGATAATATATTAGCAATTTATTGCCATAATGACAATAAATGGTGACAAACTGACAACGAGCTGGTTAAAAAACATTGACACCATCCGTTATCACATTGAACACAAACGTAGTTGGCTCACTTTTGACAACGGATGGTATCAATTTTCGTATTTTTATACCGAATTTTTCCCTCTGTGCATTTATATAAACAAGGAGTTTTTTTTATTCTTTTAGGTCAAAATTTATGTTTTCTTCAAAAAGAAAATCGCTTTCGTAGCAACAAAATGTGGACGTCACAGTTTATTATATATTTTCACTGTCCATGTTTTATTTGTTACTTAAATTTTTAAATTACTTATACAAATTTGCACTCTGTTATTTCGATAAACTGCGAATAATGACAACTGTGGTATTTTTAACATCTTTGGTTCCAATTTGACAACAGCTTGTTAAAAATTTTACAACAGATGTTGTCGAAAAATGGACAACAGTTTGTTATCATTTTAATACTCTGGGTTCTTTTGACAATTACAGCATTGAATCGATAAAAGTTTATGTTTAGAATTTGAATACTAAGTCTTTCTCTTGGCCCGGCCAGATCACAATAAGAATAGCTCAAAACACAATTAGATAAAAAGTAAATAAATATATTTTTTATTGAACGTATACTTATTATATTAGATTAAACAAATTTATTCTATCAGGCCTGTTCGGAAAATCGCTTTTATTCAAATCACGTGACTTCAAATCACATGTGCCTTTTAAAATCACACGTTTGATATTTTTGTGTAACGTTTTTGTATGTTTTGGCGTGATTATCAACTGCCGAAAGCATACCGAGAATCATTAAAACGAAATGTTTTTCAGAACTCCACAAAATCGCACGCGTAATTTTAAAAGCACCTGATTTGAAATCACGTGATTTTCAGAACATGCCAGTTTATTTATTATCATTATTTTATTCCACATGCATGCAACCGAAAATATAGTCTTTAATTTCGCACATCGCTTTTTCGCATCTGTAACAGCTGAAACGAGTTTTGCGTTTGGTCCTTGTAGTTATATTGAACTAAGCGCATAATGGGTCACACTTTTTAGATTTGATTCAAACTTGATTCATTCGATTCAGAACATATCATTTATAAAATTCACGTCCCTGTTTTTTTGAGTTTTCGTTACATTTAAAAAAATATTGTAAGCAAAACACAAATTTGGCTTGGCTAGACCAAGACGGTAATCCTAGGGTTAAACATTATATGACAAAAAATGCATTAGCGACAAAATATGCATTTTTCAGCAAAAATTGTGATTCGGAAAAATAACTTATTCATAAAAAATAATAGAGGCTTACAAAATATTTATGAAACGAATTTTCTATGAAAATTAGCTTAATAAATTTGGTGAGTACTGCTCGCATCGAAAAGATATAAAACAAAATATTCCATCGTTTCTCGAAAAGTGAGAAACAAGTGTGTCTGTAACTTATGTCGAAAACTATTTAGAGAGAATACGTCGTTACATTATAAATGTCATAATATTCCACTCAAAGCCGATATGAAATTGCAGATGTTGAAAACGCCAGTCAAACATATCATTGAAGGCGACCAAAATTTACAAAAATTTAATAATTTTTAACAACGGCGGCGAAAATTCAACCCTCGGTTATACCAAATAATGTAAAGTGCGACTTTAATGTTTGTTGTTTAAAAAAAAAAATTGGAAACATTTGTATATTTTTCAAAAATGTTAAAAGAAAAATAATTAAACAATGAAAAATTGTGACATGAACGAATTACTTACCTCTTCCATGTTATTATTCATTGGCAATTCTAATATATTTTTTAGTGTTAAAATTTTTTCTCACCCCGTTTTTATGTGTGAGTTAATTTGACAGTTCAAAGCGAGAACTTTCTCATAAAAATTTTACAGACATACTTTTTCAGTATATTGGCGAGTAATTTCCTTACGTGACAGCTTTTACTCGCCAAAATGTAACAGACGCAGTTAAGTGAGAGAAACAGCTGTTTGTTTCAATTTATGGCATTTTTGTTCCAGTTCTCACATTCCAATCGAAAAGTTTCTCGACGCGGGAGTTGCAGAACATGGGCACTGTTTTATTTTTTATGAAAAAGGGGGTTTAAGCCTTCGAGGAAAAATATGCATTTGCTTGAAATTCCACGTCCTACTTATTATTGTAAAACTATCGGATTAAAAAAGTTGAATCCTGGTTTATTACACTGCGATATATCTCCCAAAATATTCTGTCATTTACATTTATGGTCTACCTTAAGTTTAAAACACGTTGAAGAGGCGTATTATATATTTTAACAGATTTTATATCCTTACAGAAAAAACCTAATCAGCGCGGCATGCGTTTTCTATCTATCAAAAATATGCACGGTAATAAAAAATATAAGAAGCAAGACCGATTTCGTCAGCGCGTTAAGTAGTGAAGTTGGCTGCTTTTATTAAAAATTAGTTGTAAATCTAGCGGTTTTGCTTCCATTTTTATTTCTAGCTTGTGGAATTTATTAAACAAGATAATAAACTTTTAAGTTTGTATAAAACAACGTTCCGTTAGTCAGTGTTAAAGATAGAAGCTAGAAAATGTTAAGCTTGAAGCGCTGATTAAGGCTGATCTGTTAAAAGTATTGAGAATTTTGTGTGGTTTTATAAACAAAATTAAAAGGGTAAAATACAGCAATGAAAAGTGTGATAATTTAGGTATGTATTTCGAATTTAAAAAATGTGACTAAAATTTCGTTTCCAAAATAAAAGAGATATTCCAGCGTTTCCACAGCATCCATTAATGTCACTATTTTTAGATACAATTATGCCCGAAAAGGAAAATTTTTGTACAATTTAAAAATTTATTATCATCCCTGCTCTAGACGAAATGTGTGTATTTTTTTTTTTTTAAGTAAACAGGTACACAAGACACGTGTCAAGAAAACTCTCAAAGTGGTGCATAAAAGAGAAAAGAATGTCTATCAGTAGTTTTCAATGTGGGAGAGATTTATCGCATTTTCTTTTTTTAAATGGGTACACTGAATAAAAAGAAGATGATAGAATATGGTGCATTACGTATAAAAATTACAAAGATACAAAAGCATCAAACAAATTGGACTTTCTCTCTTCTCTTCCTCTCCCACTGGGATGGTCGGTGTTTATACGCTGTATTTTTATTTTATTATAAACTGGGTTGAAATAAATTCAGTATACTCAAAAATGTTCGACAGTGTTCAGAAAATATCGGAGAATTTTTTCTACCGTTAACAATAACATTTTTACAAAATGTTTAAAAAAAAAAAAAAAAAATTTTATAATAATAACAATAAAATAAGAAAATTTTTTTATTGTCACTGCGTTAAGTCAAATTAATTTTTCTAATTGGAAAATACAAAATGGGTAAGATTGAAAAAAATTGTAGTATAAATAAGTTCTTCCTATTTTTTTTCATATGGTCGTATTTCAATCAGATTTTGAGTTACATATAATCCTTTAAATTACTAACCGTTGTAAGCAATGACTCTGCCATCTTTCCGTCAAAATGGTATAAAGTCAAATTATTGTTAAATGCCAAAGAAGATGAGCGTTTGGATTATTGTGGTGAAATATATACGTTTACAAATGCCTTATTTGAGGGCATGGACACACCGGGGACAGACTTCGTGCATGAGTTGGAGTCATCCTAACATTCACGACAAAATTAGCAACAGCAATCAGAGACATAAGAAATTATTATAAAATAAGCCCTTTATTAAGGGCACAAAATTAGGTCACAAATAAAAGCTACAACGTGAGCGCCTAAGAGCTCTGAATACTAACTATTATTCTTTTGGAGGGACTGGTTTTTTTGGCAGCAGATATGCCGCAATCTATTTGGAGATCTGGCAATTTTAAATATATTCTGGATGGTTTTCTTTTATTGTTTTTTTTTTTAAAGAATCAAGATTTCTTGGTACTGCTCATCAGTGATTATTTGATTTTTTCTTTAAATTATTATAATAATTTACTTTTTATCTCCAGCCATAACCCGATGTAAAAATCCTTCATACGGAAATTTTGGTATGAAAATCGTGGCTTAAGATCTCTTAGCTCCAGATAATAGGGCGTTTGATTTTTTTTGTCGAATCTAATACTCGTAATGATTCTAAAAGTGTCTGCTCTCTTTTGACGTGGACTTCAATATGCCTCTTATTCTTTATTATAAAACTTGTGGGGCCTTCCCGAACGTTCTTTGTTTTCAATGTCAAAATTTTCACCCTTAAAATGTTTTCTTGAACAATCTCTACAAGCTGCTTAATAGAGAGGGAGTGAGAAAAAGGGACTACTTTCTGATCTCCAGCCATAACCCGATGTAAAAATCCTTCATATGGTAGCGCCAATCCGGAAATTTTGGTATGCAAAATCGTTACTTAAGGTCTCTTAGCTCCAGATAATAGGGTACTTGATTTTTTTTGTCGAATCTAATACTCGTAATGATTCTAAAAGTTTCTGCTCTCTTTCGACGTGGACTTTAATATGCCTCTTATTCTTTATAATAAAACTTGTGGGGCCTTCCCGAACGTTCTTTCTTTTCAATGTAAAAATTTTCACCTTTAAAATGTTTTCTTGAACAATCTCTACAAGCTGCTTTATAGGAAGTGAGAAAAAGGGACTAATTTCTGTAGATCCTTAAACAAGAAAATAAACTCTCCGTAAATAATGATTTTTCGGCTAAAATTTCTATTTTTAATTTATTATAAATTTTGATATTAATTCGACTGTGCATTCTAACAGGGGTGTTCTGGAAATCGAAAACGCAAAACGCAAGAATTTTGAAGTTGTTTTTAATACACTCTTAATAAATTTTTTTTTTATAATTTTCTCATAGAATTCTGTTTAATAGAGAAATATTTGTATTGTGTTGTATTTGTATTTCTTTTACTACAAAAATATTATTAAAAAAACGACTTTTAAATGCTTGCGTTTTGCGTTTTCGATTTCCAGAACACCCCTGTAAGTCAAATTACAATTTATAAAGCTTTCATACTTTAACAGTCCTATTCCTTCAATATTTTCCAGGAATATTTTAGAATACACATTCGAAATCATATAAAAATTTATAATAAAAATTAAACTCAACATGAGAAATAAAATTGCCAGTTTCTATTTATTTTAAATTGTGTAAAAAATTTGATTTTAAAATTAAAGCATCAGAGTTCAAAGTGATAAAAGAAACTAAAAGTGCTTGTAAGCGATCTACGTAGCCTAAGGAGTAGTTGTTTTCTTTGAACCAAAGTATTTAACGAAAAGATTTGTAACCAATCCTGCAATCCAATTGCAGAAATATAAGAAAATGTAGAAGTGCAGGTCAGCATTTCGAAATATTGCCCCCAGAAGTCTTAAAATCTCTTTCTTAATTTCAAGAAAATGCTCAGTTAATAAGCTATTTAACTCCTTAGGGTGTTAACGTTTGTTTCGATTCGAAGGAAATGATTTACAAGTTCGAACAATTTGTAGTGTGTATTACGATTCGAAACGATGGTAGAGTTGAAATTATAAAAACAAAACGGGAAATGTTATGAAAAATTATTGGTCGTATAGAGAGTTGCTGTTTTCAAAGGGATTTTTTGTTTTCAAAAAAATATAACACACTTCCGCTAATTCGAAGCAAGTGTGTAGTTTGAAAATCATTATACACAGTACAAATTGTTCGAACTCTTAAATTCAGGTATGTGATGGGAATAAAATTTTAAAAACAAATTGATTTTAAATTAAAAAAATTTAGTTGAAATACATTTTTTTTACATTTTCTGTCTATATTCTTTTAAATTTTATGGTATACACTAGCACTTAACACGATATTTCGTTAGCGTCTTCCTTTTTTTCGCCAAACATATTTATGCCAAAGCTTATGTTTCTAGATTTTAACAAAAAAGTACAAAAATGTTTTATACTATAGGCTCTAATTCACTCAGGACCCTGCACCTTAAATTGTATGTTGCTAAGTTTTATATTATTGCTTAAGGTTCAATATTATACAAAATTAAAAAATAACCACATGTAGAATGGAAAAATAAGAGCAATAAACTTAGGGAGTTGCGCTGAGAAATTTTTCATATGCATTTTTTTTTTAATTTTCAAAAATTTGTATGAAAACATTTTTTAAAGAGGTGAAGTGTTTTACAAAATATCTCCCTAAATTTCTTTTTGTTATTTTTCCGTTTTACATGTGTTTTTTTTTAATTCTGTATAATATTGAACCTTAAAGCAATAATATAAAACTTAGCATCATACAATTTAAGGTGCAGGGTCCGGAGTAAATGAGAGCCTATAGGATGAAACATTTTGGTACTTTTTTGTTAAAACCTAGTTGATACTTCAATGGGGAGGAAAAAATCTTCAAAAAGGGAAAATTCAATATTATACAAAATTCAAAAAGTACCACATGTTTTATTTTTAAACATGTGGTACTTTTTGAATTTGGTATAATATTGAATTTTCCCTTTTTGAAGATTTTTTCCTCCCCATTGAATCTTTAAATCTTTAGAAAAATAGTAACAAAACCGTTTGAATTTCGAAAAAGTGCCATATTTGTATATTGTGATAAGTTACGATTGTGATATTATTTTTATGTGTATTGGCTTAAAAGATAAATGGGATGACAAAAAAATTCCAAAATAGAAGTTTTATCCGTCTACTCCCTAAAATGTTGAAAAAGTACCAGACACCTTTCCGCTTATTTCTTTAATGAACAACAATAAGTATTGAGTTTTTTTTGCATCTCTTTTAGCTTAGGAGATATGAGTTAAGCAAATTTACCTGGTTTGCCCTTTTTTATCCCCAAAACATTTGAATTTCCAAAGATCACGACTTAGTGAATCGAATTGTAGAGAGAACAAGCTGCGGTCCAAATTTAAGTCAGTACCTTTACAATTTTATATATATATAGACATTAGCTCAACTGTATGTTGAAGAGAAAATTAAGAATATAAGTTAGAAATGTATAAAAAAATCGTTCGGTATTCATCACACCTTTAAAAAAACAACCATTTTGAAATCTATTGATTTTCATTGCATACATGATTATCTCGTTCGAATCGAAATACTTGGTAACATATTGATTTTCACTAAATTTTGTTTAAAAGCAAAATTTTTTGCGTATCAAACAGCAACTTATTTATACTACTCAATATACAAAAAAATAATCATGTTTATAATATTTAATTAATAAAAAAATAAAATTTATTTTTAGCTTATCAAAAAAACATTGCAACACTGAATTATGACTGCGTAGACTTAATTCTCATGCAGTTGCCCTTAAAAGACCAAATAAATTTTGGTATGGCCATCGCTTTTGTTATAAAAGTAATCGAAAAGCGTTTAAAAATTCAATTCAAAAACGAAGTAATAACAAATTTTCTAAATGAATTGAACGTAGATCAAATAAAAATATTTTTTATGCTTTTGGGTTCAGAGCTGCGCACTTTAACTTTCAGTTTACCTTTCGAAACTGAAAGTTATCTAAGAGAATTGAACTATGCTAAAATAATTTCACACTACTGCAGGCATATGGAACATTTTCAGTGTTCTGGTTGGAGTATAAGTGATGAGGGCATGAAATACATTTCGGTACTGAAGAACCTTAAAAGTTTGACGTTAATGAATAATTTTGATGTAACTGGTAAGAAGATGTAAAATTCAGAAATTCAGAAATCAAAATCCCTTAAATTTTTCATCTCTCTTTTCAGGGGAATACATTTGCAATATGAGAAATTTAATAAATCTAACACTTATTAACTGTACGAGAATTGAATCGGAGAGCATGTGCAAAATTTTCAACAACCTTAAAAATTTAGTGTATTTGGATATTCGTTTCTGTCACCTGACGAAGAAAAATTTTAAGGCAATTGTTGACAATTTGCTGATACTAAAAAGTTTCAAATTTAATACATCTCATGAAGACTATAATTGCATTGCTGAGTTAAAAAGTCTGGAAGCATTAGAAATATGTATGAGTAACGCTCTTTCCCCGCCCTTATCAATAAGTTTTTTCAATAATTTAGTCAAATTCAAAGCCAAACAATTAACAGAGTTGGTATTAATAAATTGTGGTGTTTTCGATTCCGATATTATGGTCTTGTGTGCAAAATTTAAGACATTAAAACTATTTTATATCTGTGGTGTTTCATTCGATAATGAAATATTTAACAATTTAATAGAGCTGACCGAATTGAGAACACTAATTATAAGTTATTCATATTTTATTTCTAATGATCAGATAATCGAATTATTGCAAAGATGTCCATATTTACAACATCTGAAATTGACTTCATGCAGAACTTTAACAACGGAACTTTTTGCCAAGATAATCAAATCGTTAAATAATCATCATCGCTTTAGTATCGATGGAGAGTGTATAAAACTAAAACTTTTTGAAATTATGGATTTCGAAATTGAAATTTTCCGCAACGGAATGAAAATTTCATATAAATACATGCAACCAGATGAATATGAGTATAAAACTAATACATTAAAAATAAATCTTTTATAAAAAAAATATTATTATTATCTAAAGCAATGTAATCAAGGCGAATTCATCTATACGGTGGTGTCGATTCTACAACAAGTACCAACACCAAAAACACAACAATGTATTTATTTGTGGCTTTCGTTGATCGATATGTCAAAAACACAAACAACTTTTGACATTTCTCTCACTAAATGAGATTAAAAAGTAGCACAGCTGTGCTTTCAACGCCACCTTAAAAATGAATTCGCCTTGAATGTAGTGTTAAAAATTTTAAGTGAAATAAATATATTTTTTATAAAGAAAAATATTTTTATTATTAATAGAAAATGTAAATTAATGAATGTATGGTACAAAAAAATTTTAGTCAAACAAATTTATTTTATAAAGAATATATTTTTACTATTAATAGAAAATGTAAATTAATGAATTTATGGTATAAAAAAATTTTAGTCAAACAAATTTATTTTATAAAGAAAAATATTTTTATTATTAATAGAAAATGTAAATTAATGAGTTTATGGTATAAAAATATTTTAGTCAAACAAATTTATTTTATAAAGAAAAATATTTTTATTATTAATAAAAAATGTAAATTAATGAGTTTATGGTATAAAAATATTTTAGTCAAACAAATTTATTTTATAAAGAAAAATATTTTTATTATTAATAGAAAATGTAAATTAATGAGTTTATGGTATAAAAAAATTTTAGTCAAACAAATTTATTTTATAAAGAATATATTTTTATTATTAATAGAAAATGTAAATTAATCAGTTTATGGTATATAAAAATTTTTAGTCAAACAAATTTATTTTATAAAGAAAAATATTACTATTAATAGGAAATGTAAATTAATGAATGTATAGTATAAAAAATTTTAGTCAAAATAAATATACAATTTTATACAGAAAAACAAATATTTTTGTGTCACATAATTTAAGAGATTATTTAGATATTTACCCCCATATTCGTAAAAAATATTTTTGATTAACAAAAGGCTTATTAAACAAATTTTCAGAGAAAATTATTTTCATAAACCTGCTATAAACCTAAATATTTTTTATGAATATGGGGGTGTGTAAAAAAAATTAAAATTAAAACAAATTTTTATTTTTTGAAAATATCTAAAAATTCCACTTCTATTTATATTGAAAATTATACAGACTATTTAAAACAGATAAGACTTTAAGTTAAAAAAAAAAATAGAATTAAAACAATATAGTCCGTATAATTTCCTGCACTAGTACTTTTTGCATTAGTACTTTTTGCATTAGTACTTTTTGCTGGTACTAATTTCTATTTAGTAGAGGGTGATTCATCGTAACTTATATTAAACTTCTTTGCTATTTTTGTTTTACATCGTTTGGCAAGTCATCATGGAAAGACTCATACCACAACGGTCTCCAAGTTTTTCAGCTGTATTACGAAAATCAGCGTGCTGTGAGAAATGTTTTAACCGTGAATTAATAAACAAAATTGCAGCTGATAAGCAACCCGAAGAGTACCAAAAGCTAACATTATATCCATTAAAAACAACGGTATGATATGGCTTATGGCCTACTAGAATCATTGGTCCACATTTCTTCGAAAATTAGGAAAATCAGAATGTTACTGTCAATGGTAACCGTTATCGCACCATGCAAATGGACCAAGCGCATGGTCTCGGTTTGCTCTAGACTGCGCTACGAGCCACACAGCGCGTGAAGCAATGACCTTGTTGATAAATCATTTTGGTGAGCACTTAAGTTCACGCTTTTCTACTGTAAATGTACTGGCCACCTAGATCGTGCGATATCACACCTTTGGACTATTTTCTCTGGGGATATGTAAAATCTGAGGTCTTTACGCTTTGGAAGCCAACATTACTCCTGTAATTCGCGAGATACCAGTCTCTATGCTCGAACGGGTCGGCCAAAATTGAACCTTCCGAATAGAATACATGATAACATTTTCAAACAGCAAATGCCAGCAAAAACCGATAGTAAACATATTAAGTTCACTTTCAAATTTATGTGTTGTATTTTACATTATAAATCAAATGTCATGATGAATAACCCGATACAATAGGGGGAATGATTTTTCAACTATGCAGCATATTCTACTACGTTATTTTTTTTTCCAACTTTCATTCATAAATAGTATTAAAAGCTAAAGACCGGCTTTGTTAGTAGGCACTAAGGTATTCATTTAATCGGACTTTTGCTTTAATCGGTTAATAATTGGTTAATTTTGTGATTGATCGGTTAACCGATTAATAAAGTTTTTTTTATAAATTAAGTAATTTCAATAAATTAAATGCATAAATTATTTATTATTTGGAGTTTTTTACAAAAAAAAAAAAGAAAAAAAAACATATTTTTTAATTAATACATAAATAATATGTATTAAGTTAAAAAATAAACTGTTATATAATTTTATTAGTTAATTCAATAGCTTATGGAGATCTTAAAAAATAATCTCTTAGAAAAATAATTTAATTTTAATTGTTTAAGATTTAAGCGATTATTTCTCTAGTTTTGATGAAATTTGAATTGGAAAAATTCTTTCACTTATCGTAGATGTTGGAGAATTCGAAAGCAACCCATAATATAGAATATGTTATTTCTCAGTCCTCTTCCTGGATTTCTATAAACATATAAAATCTTCCATTATGCCATTAGAGCCCTGTCTTAATTTTTTTTAAGTGTTTAACTCTTCTAATTGTTTCGGTTAGTTCTGTTAAAAGATTGATATGAGAAAATATGAGAAGAAACAAATAACTAAATACATACATATAAAAAGTACTTGAAACAAAAAGCTGTTGACAGCAAACACTTTTTAAAATGAACACCTTCTTTGTTTGTATGAAAAATATTTTCTAAACACATACCTTTTGTATATGAGACGAAACCAAATAATTAAAAACACAAAAAATGTGTTATAATACTAAAAAAAATTAAAAATATTTTTACGTCGGTTAATCGACTGCAATTAACCGGCTTAATCGATAATCGAAAATGGCTAATCGGGTAGTAATTAATCGATGAATATCCTAGTAGGTACGACATATTTGATATATGAAATTTCTCCAATAGAAGTTAAGTTGGGTTTTCAACTCTTTCACAGCACGTTGGTTTCAAATCGATTTATTTGCCAACATTAAAAGAATTTTTAATTAACAATAATAATTAGTATGGTGGTAAATTTATTGCTCTGTTTATGGCTTTTCATCCAAATTATTATATATTAATCAGGCTTGACAGGTAGATTTGACATGTGAAAAAAAGAAAACAATAACATACAAAAAAATGTACTTTGTACTTCAAGAAAAATTCTTGACAACAAATACGAAAAAACAGAAGTAAAGGAAAAAAGGATGTAAATAAATTGAAAATCGGAAATCATTCACAACAACAAATTTCGATCCACCAAGTAAAATACAATTTGGTTTAAAGATTGATGTTTCACTATTGACTTCCAGCCGTCGTCAATGGCACTGAGTGCTAAACGGCAAAGATTTCTGAAAAGATAGTGTGCTAACTATCGAAACATGTCAGATCAACCTGTTCGTGGGTTCAATTCCAGCTTCAATCAAAAATGAATAATTATCTATAAATTTTAATTAATTTCATGTTGTAAATTCCTTTCCTCATTTAAAATAATTTAATGAAAGTTAAATTTGATGAACTTAATTCGGATTAAAATATAATATTTTTAAAATTTGTTAAACTGACTTTATTTAGTTAATGACAACACTCTAAGCAATCAAAAAAATTTATAAAAAAAAACCGTTGTCAACACTGCCGGTCTACTAGGCTTTCAAAGCTGAATGTTTAAACTCATGTCCTTAAATAAGTGTGTAAACAGTGTTGCAATTATTTAACGAGTAAACCTTAAAAAAATAAAGTTATAAAGTATTCCAAAAATGGAAAATGTAGCCAAAGGTAAGTAGTTTTATGGTATATACTTTTAAATTTTATATTTGTGAAGTCCTTGTCGCAATTCTTAATATTGTGATTGTGTAGCTTTGTAGTCTCAACATAACCTATAAGTTCCGTGGACCAAAAGCTGTGTTTGGGCACGATCTTGCATAGAAGTGTGTATTTTAAGTGTATATTCATATTTCGCCAGCATTTTTCATCAAACTCCTACAATTGTCATTTTATGTAAGCACAATTTTTGATTAATTGAACCGAAATTCGAAAACAGACGGGCGCAAGTTGATGTAATAAAAGACAAAAAAAAAAAAAAAAAATTTTTTTTAAAATTTTTTTACCGAAGTACAATTACAAATTAGAGCTGTTTCAACAAGCCCATTATATGTGGGTTTCGACAAATATGGTGGTTATTAATATCGGGAAAATTATTACTGCTCCGATAAGCTCTGGCATTATTTTAAAATAGGGGGAAAAGCGGGAAGTTTCAAAGGTGTAGAGATTGCCGAAGGGTATCTCTATGTTAGTTGAATTAAATTTTGAGAAAATAAAAAATAATTGTAAGTATTATCTAAGCACATTTGCCGACTAACTTCCGAGCATTAAAATGCATGATTATTGAGATTTAAAACACTTCAGTTAAAAGTTGCATTAAATCTGAATTGTATTTACAATTAGTCTAACTTATATACTAAAATAAATTCTCTATTATCAGTTATTAATTACCAATTATCAGCATAATTGAATTAACTATTTTCCAACGTTGTATTTGCTGACGCACTAGTGGTCATAATATTTCATTTAATTGTGCTGATGTCTTAAACTATTTACAGTTTATTAATATCAAATGTCTTAAATTACTTACTAACAGTGTAGTACGTAACTATACGTTCAACAGTGTAGTAAGTAAGTATACGTACACTACAGTATGAGATAAACTCGAACAGGTAGATCCTCTTTTATTTCTCTATCATTTGTGTAAATTTCAAAGAAATCATTTATTTCAGTTGGGATACCTTCTCTTTTAGTGGGCGTATGGTGTGGGCATGGTCCAATTGACTTTATTTTTATTTATGCCATGGCCATTTAATGTGCAGAAATTAAGAGTTCCGACATGATTATTTTAATTTATGCCAGAATAAACTCGATTTGGAACCATAGTGAACAGTTTGAAACGTCACTCCTTGCCATTTTACCATTAAGAGGCATCCTTTTGAAGAACGCTTGCAAATTAATCAAATCTTTGATTTTTTGCAAAGTTACCGTTCTAATGCTACTGTGTTAAGTGCGGATACAAGAAAATCATCTTTTCGTATGAAGCTCACCTCTGCCTGTGTGGTGGTTTGAGCAAGCAAAATGTTCGCACATTCAGCCTAAAGTGATACACCAGGCCCAATTTTGCTCGATATTTTGGACAACAAGGTTGGGAATGAGGCAATTTTTTTTAATATATTGTACCCATTTTTTCTATGAGGCAACACTCAGTGGATTCCTTCTGCTAATGGAATGCATTGTGTTGGTATTAGGAAAAAAGGTTGTGAGGAGAAGGAAACATTAAGCTTGACTTTTCCAAATTGTAGCCGACTGGGAAGACTTCTGCCGGGAATCTATTCCACATACGGCTAGTTCGTCCGAGAAACGAATTTTCTCTGTAATGCGTTGTGCGATACGTAAGACAGTCGACAACGAACGGATGTCTCAGGGATTAGTTCGTCCATTTCCGCTGAACACTTACCGTGGTAATAGCAGTAGTACAATGACATATAACCCACATTCTGACTACGCTCCAATGAGCCAATAGAGCTGTACTGCCCTACTGGCATTGATGAGCTTCATAGCACTCCTTTGCACCCGATCCAGAAGCTTCAAGATATCCCTTGAAGCACCTGCCCAGGTATGAGAGTTGTATTCCATTTTCGGTCGGATATAGGCGGTATAAATAGTGAGGAGATCAGAAGGAGTTAAGTAGTTCTTGCACCATTTTAAGAGCACAAGACACTTGAATACATCTTTCTACACTTGAAAAACATGCTGTTTCCAACGAAAATCACAAAGAATTTTTATGCCCAGAACATCAAGAGTGTCTGATTTCTCAATAGCTATACCTCCCATGGGAACAGATGACGGTGACTCCACAAGACGTCTGTTGATCAACATACAACATTGGGTCTTACGAGCATTAAAATCGACTCTATTCGCAAGACCCCACTCGGAGCTTGTTTTATGTTAGACAGTTTTTGCTTCGACTGCAGTTTTTTAAACCATTTCCCTAAATCTTTTTTCATTGAACCCTAATTCCCTCCTTGTAATTTAATTTATTTTTTAAATTTGTAAACAAACCTTTTTTAATTAAAGTGCCAGCTGCTAGAAATGTACTACTGTGAATAAACCAAATCAAGAAAATTCACAATAGTACTTTTTTAATCGAATGTGCGTCGTAATACCAAATGAAAATTGGTTTAGCAGTTATTTCGACTGCAGGCGAAAATCGAACCCGGTTTATTAAAGGTACCATCGTAAATGGTTTATTATATTCCAACGTTTTTGGCTAATCTGGTCGTTTTTCAGTTTTCGTTTTAAAAACACCACTTCTAAGCCGGACAAACATCTCTCGCATGTTAAAATTGATTAAACATTCTTAGGATAATCTTCTGTGAGCAATCGATGTGCTTCAGCTGCATTTTTTTAAATTTTAAAAGTAAAGCATGTAGTGATGCTTTGTTGGCACAAAATTCGCCAGGAACCAACTTTTATTTATTTATTTATTTATTAAATTTCAGTAACCTAGCCTATTGGCCATAATCGGCTTACAAAATTCTACTTAATAAAAAATAAAAAAAAAATTATTTAAAAAATTCCGACCATTACTTAGCGCACAAGGCTAGGGATAGACAATTACCCAAACTAGCGGATATCGTGATTTTTGGTCGGTCGATATAATAAGGGTGGGTATAGAGATATTTATATGCATTACTAAGGGCAGCTTAAATTGTGCTGTAGGATTTAGTAAAAAATGCGCACTACCCTTTAAAATGAAATACAATTAAAAGACGCAAAAAAAAAAACCGCAGAAATATACCATTTATTTTTGCAATCTCGGATCCTTTACCTTTAATGGGAGACTTTTGCATAAAAACAACAGCCACCTGTCAAAAATCAATACTAAACACTGTCAAAAATAAAACATTATTGAATAAGAAACTTTGACTTGGAAGACCCTGTTTAATATACCCACACCACAATAGTAGAGAGGGTACCCTGCATTTTTGCTGATGTGTGCAATACATAAAAATTTTGCTGCTAAGCCTTTTAGAATATCGATAGGCTCAGAATAAGTTTTTTCATCGATCTAACGATGTCGGTCCGTCCGGCTGGCAGGCTGGTTAACCATGACCTTGTGCGCTAAGTACAGGTCACAATTTTGCTACACAGGTTCTTATTCTCACAACGACCAAGCTTCCATACAAGTTTCATTCCGGAAAAATTTTTGTGTCCATAAACGACCCAATAAAAAGGAGCTCCCAACGAAGCAGGTTTGTAAGGGAGAAACATAAAAGTTTCGCTTACGGAAGACATGAATTTTATATGGCGAGTTCCCACTTTGAAGCAATAAATTTTTGACACAGAAAGCGCTTTATTCAGCGCAAAAATTGGTGAATGAAACGAGCAGCTTTGCATACAGAATTTTGTGTTACCGTTTTTCTTTTATATGCTCCCGTACAAACCTGCTTCGTTGTAAGGGAATGTCGTGGGTCATCAAATTTTATATATATTTTTTTTAATTTATTAAGAATTCGTTCGCTTACCTCACTGCATCTCTGTATGTCTTATTGCGCACCGCATAAATGTGTGCTTACTTTTAAAAATCTACCGTTAGTGCTTCGCAAAATAAGAAAATTTTCTATTGGGGATATGATTATGTTGGTACATATTTGAATTAAATTTGGTCCAAAATTATTTAATTGAAGCCTAATCATCTAACGAAATTTTATTGGAATTGGTCCACGTTAAATCATAGCTTCCATACAAAAACTTCTCCCGAAAATAGCTTTTAATATTGATATACAAATTTGGCTACAGTAACTTTGACGATATTTGCTATGACATGTGTTGGTAGGTCCAAAATTGAACATCTCTCCTATATAAATCCCCTTTCTTAAATCACTGAAAGACACAAAACAATCTCATATAGACGAAGAAAGTTATCTAAATAATATTCGTGGGTCCCTCATCGGGTACACTCTCGAAAATTTGTCTCTGAATATTGTGGTGTAGGGTGTCATATGCTCGGCCTGAAGCGACTATAATTTCGTACTTGTTTTTAATTTGTTTCAGTTCAAAATTAAATTTTATTATTCATATCGCACTCTTAATCATAAACCGTCACAACTAAAAGTTTATCAAAATCATTTATTTTTCATTTACCAGTTCACAAATAAAACGCATAATGACTACGAAAATTTCGTTTGCCTCACTGTCTTCCGCAACTTTACTTCTTTAACATTTGTGGAACTCCATTTAATTTTAAAAATTGATAAAAAAAATTTTGAAGCCAGTTTTTTGCTTCTCCTGAACATTTTTGAATTTTGACTTGTGACTGTTTATGATTTATTGGACGATATGTAGATGGATATGTACATTAGGGGTTTTGGCCCTAGTACCACACGATTGTGAATGTTGTGCTATTTACGAAAAAAAAAATATGGTAATTTTGGAATAAAAACCTCACCCACAAAAACGACTTTGTAAAATCTGCATTACATTAATTTTAAATTAAAAAAAAAACTTAAAAGGGAGCTTAAGGGTTAATTATATCTATTTAATTTAAGTACGGCACTTTTTTGACAAACGCGCAGGTGGAGTCAACATGCTCACCTGGGTCTAGCCACCGCATGGGAATACCAACTTGTATTGAATTAACTTGCCCAAAAACAAAAATTCAAACGTACATCTTGTTAAAAAGTAGAATAGAACAAATATTCTTTGAATATTAAAACAGTGACATTACATTACTTTTTTATTTTTTTGTTTAAGTAAAACAACGGGTTTTCCTCTTACCGCAAATTTTAAATGCAGATTCGGGCCAGATTGATATACATTTTCATTAAAAAAAACTATTTGCGTTTTTTGGATAAATAAATAAAAAAATAAAAAATTTGATTTTCAAATTTTACCGCGTTTTGTGGGTGAACTATTTTGACAACCGCGAATAAATAATACCATTTTTTAAAAAAAAATTTCAGTGGTTTATTCGTCTACACTAGGGCCATTTTGATATTTACAAAAAATTTAAAAAAGTTATAGCCCTATTGCTCATATTAATCCTTTTCATAGCTGGACCAAAACCCGGGTAGTGTAGTGATAATCTTATGAATGTTTCATCATTCTGGGAAAATCAGGTGCACGCATAACTGGGATGCGACAAACATCCAATATAATAGAACTCTTGAAGTTTTTTTGATTTCTTGAGTCTGAGATACTCACCTGAGTACCTTTTTATCTGTTGCTATGGAGTCCGTATGATTGTCTTTGTCGAAGCCTTACATTTCTGATGTAAAGCTGTCTTTCTGGCAACAGAATGGTACTTTCCTGACAAAGTGATACTTTCGGGGACCACGTAGTCGCTGTGGTTTATACCCAATCCGCGGGATGGAAGACTTCCACATGAAAGGCTACTTTAGCACCCTTGTGGAAAAGTTCTGCCTTTTATTCTCCCTAGGTGTTGTTGCTGTTCGTCAGATGCTGCTGGATTTTTATATAGCAGCGGAGGGTTGATTACTTCTGCTCCCAAACAAGGACCGAGTGTAAAATTTTTGACGGATTATACACTCCAAATTCCTGTGCGTGAAGAACCCGTGCACCTACGGGGGCTTTTGGTAAATGTATAAATGGTAACCCACTGGTTACCATTCTGGCTTAGGCCAGATCATCACGAAACGTTTTTCCAAAAAAATTTTAGAAAAGCTAAAAATACCAGCAAATAAGACTACAGAGGGAATGAGAATTACAAACACTCAAAAAGTCTTATTTGCAACGACATCAAAGCTTAAACAAAATTCCAACAATAAAACAGTGTGATTATCTTTTTGTAATTCTCATACCGTCTGTAGTCTTATTTGCTGATATTCTTGGCTTTTCCAAAACAAATTTTTTTGGGAAAAACGTTTCATAAGCAACCAGTGAAATGCGCATAGAACCAGCTTATCCTCCAACAATAAGTTTTCAGTTGTTTTATCAAGAATAAAAATAGGGAATTAAGTATAACAAATAAAATCTTTTAATTTGCAAAAAAAGTAAAAAAGGTATTACCCTAATGTAACTATCGGTCATTTATTTCAAAAGTGACATAATTCCAAAAAATCCATTTCGAGATAAAAGCTTTTAAAATGTTTGATTTGCTCTAACCATTAAAAAATAAAAAATAACGACACAATTTCTTCAAACGAGGAAGGTATAAAAGATATAAAGATGAATTTTATACACAATATAAAGAAAAACATAGCGAATAATTCTATATCACTAACTCCAAAATTAAATTTTTTGAATAATGTCACTATTGAAGTAAATGAGCGATATGTGTGTATATATGTACATATCTATTTATATAAGTTACTTAAACACATAATAGTTCTAACGTTTTTATTTTTTGTGTTATTATTGAATTTGTGGTAACAAAACATACCATACATACATATCGTCACCTAAAATTCCAAAGGTCGTAAACGACAAAAAATTTAAAATCGAGTTTTTGATTGATTCGTATGTATTTTGGTCAAGGACCTGAAAACGTTTTTTTTTATGTTTTTTAAAAAATATTTATGTTCGAAAAATATCTTAAATTGTACAATAACCAAAAATAGATAATAATATTTTGTTTGATATTGTTTCTGTAAGTTCAAAATAATAAAGTTCTCAAAAAAAAAAAAAGGTTTTTAGAAAAATATTTTTTTTTGTACTTTTGTACTTTTCTTAAATTTAAAAGTCATGCGAACAAAATAATTTTTTTTTTCATCAGTTTAAAAAAATAAAAGCAAACACAAAAAAAAAGATATATTTTTTCAGTACAATATTATTTTGTACATGAAAAGAAATAAATCAACCGAAAACTTAAAATTGAATTTTTTTAATTGACACAATTTAAACTCATACGTACAAAATTATAGTAAAAAATATAAAGCTAATTAATAATAAGTAGTTATAACATGATAAAGATTATTCTAGAACTAAATAGTAATCTTATCAATTAGCTTGATGTTGAGTTTGAGCAATAATAAATTTTCTACGTGCTCAGAACTTGAATTCCTTCTATTTTTGGTCATAATAATTGGCAAAGCACTGAAGGCTGTCTCCACAGATACCTGTGTTGCGGGTACAGCTAATGCAACAGCAGCTAGTTTTGATAATTAAGAATCTCTAAAGATTTTTTGCAATTGCAATTTTAAACACAATATTATATTATAATTTTAATTAAAATTCTCAATTTTAACTTCAAATTGAGTTTTTATTGTTAGTTTCTAAAAACAAAAAAAAAATATTTTATTTTCAAAAACGTTTTTTTAAGAACTTTATTATTTTGAGCTTTGAAGAACAAATAAAACAAAATCAGTTTTATTTGTTTTTTATGCAGTTGAAAACATGTTTGGAACACCAATGATAAATATTTTTCAAAAAAAAAAAATTATATAAAAACGTTTTTGTGTATTTTTCAAATTTTAAATTTGTGTTTTTTTCTTTTCATGTACAAAACACATATTTTACTTTACAAGGCGAATTTACTTCAGGTGGCGGCGAAGAGACAGCCGGTTATATTTTTAATCATGCCAGAATTGTCAAAAGTTTTGTTTACATGTGCTTTTTAAAATTTTGTTTTTAAATTAAATTTTAGTTTGCAACTTATCAATGAAAAAGTAAAAAATTAAAGAGATGATTAATGAAACTATGTGTAAGAATTGAAAGCAGATCGTTTTTTGGTCACAAAAACTAATTTTTACCATTATCACTATATGTTAAAGGTGTTTTAATGTTTATGTGCTGTTTTAATATTCAAATGCATAAACTGAATACAAAAAAGAAACGGTTTAAATTAATTTCAATGCAACATTCACTACAACCGAACTTGCAATTTAGTGCTCACAAAAATTGCACAAGTTAATGTTATAAAAACTGGTATTTTCTTAATTCTAAAAATTATTTCTTTGTTTTTTTATTTTTTGACTAAAATGTTTTTGTTCATTTTAGGCTAGAGCTACCAGATACATTCTTTTTTCAATCCGAATTCTAAAATAAAAATTTCTTAAAGATAATAGTCTGGTAGTGTATTAACTCATTCCTAAAAATTTTAGGAATAGAACTATTACAAAAAGCTTTATAAAATACAAAACTGAAATTTAACTCATAGAATAAATTCGAAAAAAATAAAAAATTTTGAATTTAAATATCTAAAAATAAAAAGCCCCTTAATAAATTATATCTAACTAAATTAATGTTATAATATTATTTATCCGTGGGGATTATTTTTATCTTATTAATTTGTATTTTAAACTCATATTAGCATAGATAATCACACTAAAGCAATAGTGCATTTTAACCAATTTTACAATTTGGTAATTATCTTTCAAATTCTGACTAAAAATATACGTTACAAAGGAAAAGGGAAATTTTGATCGTTCGGTTAATCCAAATTATTTAAAATAGATGTATTTTAAATTTATTTTATGACTGCTGGTTTAAATATAATTTAATCATCATGTGCATATTGTCAAACAAACTTTTAGCATTAATGGTTTTAGCCTGAAAATCCATGTTGAATGATTTTATATCGTTTATGAACTTTTGAAGCTGTGAACACTTAAAATGTGGAGACAAACACATTCATTTTACGCGTGAAATATCAATATATGTGGACATACATATATACGTTTAAAAGTAATTTTACTTAGAATGTTAACAGGTCGACCTAAAAAAAAGAGGTACATAAACGTTTTTTATATGGTCCAATCAGTAGGTCTGCATGAAACGCCTGCTGATTTTTTTGCAGAGTTGTGTTTTTCGTGGAATGGTTTTTGACATCATTATCATGTTTTCCACAAACAAAATTAATGTTGTTTTTCCTATCGACGACCAAGTTTTTTAGATACAAAAAATTCTGCTGCAGATACAAATTGAATAAAAAACTGATGTGGCGATCAGCTAAATCAGATTTTTCAGCAGACCGATATTGAATTTGCGTTATAATTTGTTAATACAAATTGTATTAAATGAGTTTTTTACATAAAAAATTTTAGCCTTTTTATTCAGGTTAGCCTCACAGAAAAAATTAAAAATTGATTTTAATCACCAAATTCGTAGAATCAAGTAAACAATTTGTTGATTTTGCACCTATTACCAAAATAATTATATTGATTACCAAAAACTGTAAAAATTGAAAATTCTGATTTTTTTAAATGATATTTTTGATATTAATAAAAAATATGATCAAAAAACTGAACGATTTCAAACAATGTGTTGATTGTTTTAATTAAAAAAATTATTTTCAAAAAATCAGTATTTTATTCAATTATTTCCGTTAATTCATAAGAAATAAATAAATAAATAACATAGTAATTGAATTAAGCAATTAATTAATTAAATTTTTTGTTGTATTCAATCAAAATTTTTATTGAATGAAAAATTATGCTAATGAGATTACAAAATAAGCTGATATAGAAGAAAACAAAAGATTTAGCTGCCACTTGCATTTATATTGGTTTTAAGGCTTGGAGGAAATAAGTGATGCAAATACCACAAGACCGTAGGGGTTTTAGATTCTATAAATACAAACAACAATAGAAGGTAAAAAAATAGTTAAAAGTATGGTTCTTAGGTTTTTTATATTTACTAACTTTTATTATGTTTTTCGAGTTCTTATAAGCTTTGGACTTTTTGTTCAAGTAATAACAGCAGTTTATCTCTTGGTTGACCCTATCACTCAAATAAGTTTGTTGTGGTTGACTTCAACTTGCAGACAATATCAATCTGTAAGATATTGAAATTTAAAAATACATTACACAGCCAATAGATTTTTATTTAATTATGTTGCGGATGTGCGATTAATAAGTTTAATTAAATTTTGATTATTCGGATTGTTATTTAATTAGCATCTCGATTTATCGGTTGAATAATTAAATAAAATTAATCGAATATATAAGAATTTAAATGAAATTTATGATTTAATCAGTAACCATAATTTTGATAAGTCGATGACTAAAAAATACATACATATCGCAGTTAATCAAGAGCTTACTCAAAATTTTTATTTTTTACTTTTACGAAAAAATCGACACGTTATATTCATATCGTCGCGCTGTAAATATATCGTGCTATTTTGTCTACTTTTTGTTAATGAAACGGGTGTTTTTCATATGCCTTCAATGTTAAATTAAAATTGTTTTGTTTCTACTGAAAATTTTTCAATTAAAGTTAATACCCTCTTGTTGATTAGATGCGATATATTTTTTTTAAATAATTAAAATACTAACTAGCTGCCATGAAGAGGGTGATTTTAAATCAGGCTAAATGTGAAAGATATTGAGAGTCCCCTATGATTTCTAAATATGTTGTTTACCGAAGACGCGCAGCAATTTTTACCTTGAAAACAAATAAAATATTAAAAACTTGTATGTAACTTTATTTTTAGTTAGAAATGTTTTATGGTTGTATTGGAAAACTTACAACTTTCAGGTTTGATCCAAAGACGGCAGAAAAATGATTGGTCACTTTGTTTGATATAGGTACATATATAAAACACACAGTTTTTTTTATCTTTTCTGAAAATTTAAAACTTTTGAGTTAACCTCCTTTTGAAGAGCCACAGCGATATGTCAATATTTATGGACATATGGGCATTGCCAGCGAAAAGTCTACTTTTTTTAACATAACGCCAGCAAGTAATTAAAATTGTTTCTCAAAAAGTGATATGTATAATATACTTTTTTATATTTTGGTATTTAGCGCAACATGGGCCTAAAATACAAGCTTATTTTCTTGCTGGCGTTACGTTGCAAGTAGTAGATTTTTCGCTGGAAATGCCCATATGTACCAGAGCTGTAAAAACTGCAATCAATTGTGATTGCAATTAAAATAAATTCAATGAAACTGATTTCTTTCGTTGATTTCAGATTTACAAAAATTATAATCGAAAGAATGCAATACTTTGTGATTGTAATCATTTTGAAATCATTCTTTTTTTAAGTCATTGAATACAATCAATTTATTTGCAATCATTTCGATTGCAATCATGTATTTAATCATGTATTTTAAATCAATTCCCTTTACAATTGCAACTATAGTTTAGGGCCAACGAAACAATATGAAGAAAGTATAAAATAATAAAAATATAAATGTAACGTTGTTGGCAAAAGAAGGAACTTTATTTGCAGAGAATGATTCTTATTTAATTTACTTGAAATCACTGGATTTGATTGCAATTATATATTTTAAAAAATGGATTTCACTCAGGATCAGAAAGTTGATTGTATCATTTAAAATTGAAATCTTACAATCCATTTTCCGATTTGGAATGCAATCAAACACTTAGCAATTACCGAACAATTATGTAATTGCAATAAAATCGATTGCAATTGTTAACAGCTCTGATATATACATACATAACTAACTTACTTCTTTTATGTAATACGATCTCATACTCACCTTTTCATACATAAGACGCTTGAATTCCGTTTTAGGAGCACTGAAATTAGTGTTTGTCTCACGATTATTATATTATTTTGTTTGTATATATTATTTTTGTACAATTATTTGTTTAAATTTTGTTAATTTATTTAATTATTAGACATTTTTTTTTGACACCACAAAGAATATGAACATGAAAAAAGTGTTGTCACTTGCTTACTTTCGAAATCACTAAAACAAGAAATATGTTTTTATAATGAATGTAAAGTTTCCCCCCGCTTAAAATACGGCTGTCAGCTAAATAGCCCAATGTTATATATGAAAAATCGCACAACAATTTTCCATACGATTTGTGTCCTTTTGCATAGAAAATTTCACCCAATTTTTTCCGATTTTTCGTTAATATTTAATATTGGATAATAATTCATTTTTAACATAACTAAGAAACATTTTTGGGCTATTTTTGTCTTTCTTATTTTGACCAAATTCAAAATCCGGAATCGCTATGGAATGACAATCATCGTCCTCGTAACTAAAGCTTGTGAATTCAGCCTTGCACCCGGCCGAAAGTAAGCTATGTAGAGAAGCTTAAGTTAGCGAAAGCGGTGTTTTTTATACCATAGAGGAGAAAATCCTTGTGACCGGTCTAAGGCCGTCTATGAAGAAAAGCTTAAGTTAGGTAGGCGGGATTTTGGGTTTTTAAGTTTCGGACATATGACCCAAGCCCAAATAAGTATGAAAGTTTAAGACTACTTTGTAAAAATTATTAAATAAAAATTGGGTTATTTTTCATTAATTATTGGGACTCTTTTCACCATTTTTGGATATAATTTCCATTTATATTTTTTTGGACCATATTTCGTTTATGTTGAATCATTTTTTCGTTTGGTCAATTTTTCTTTGGGCGATTTTGCTGGCAGCCCTAAAATACAAGCAAATTTTGTTTCTATTTTGTTGGCTTAATATATTATTGTAGTTCAATTACATTTCAGAATAAACATGAAAAATTGCAATAGAAAAAACCAAGAATGAATTTATAAATACACAAAGCAAATCTAAATTGACACATAAATTCGATAACGTTGAAAATTTAATCGTATACTATTAACAAAAAAATCGTTTTATTTTTTTAAACTGAAAATTCGGAACTTTTTTTTTACCAATTTTCAAAATTAAAACCAACAAAAGGTTGGAAAAGCTTTCACAATAATAAGTTTCAACAAAATACAAAATAAATTGAAATATTTTTGTAAATATACATAACTCATGTTTATCCAAGACAATACGCAAAATTAAACACAATCATTTTCCTCTCCACTAAGCGTTTTTTTTCAGTTTTACACGTTGGCATTATTTTAGTTTAAACGAAATAAACAACAAAGTTTTTGATTTATCTAATTATTGTTGTAATTATATATTAATTTAAAAAGAATCAAAATATTAATTGAATGAAAATCAAATTTTTAATTTTTGTTAAACAAAAAAATTAATTCATTTAATTACCATATATATTAAATTTTTATATATTTTAACAATTTTATTTAATTGATAAAAAACCAATGAAAATTTTTTCTGTGCTGTAAAATAAACAAAACTTTAAATAATTAACTCAAAAAGAAAACAATTTTCTTTTACATCCTCAAAATAAGCCCGAAATCATTTTTTTTTTTATCTAATATAAGATAAGAACCCCAAATCTGGTAGCCCTGCTTTAGTCAACTGTTTTATGCAAGGCGAATTCATTTATATATTAATTCGCCCTGTTTTTGACATTCCATGCATAGCTGCCAGATTTGACGATTTTTAGGTACAAAAATGGTCTTTTGACGATGGGACGATTTATACCCTGAATTTGACGATTTTTCATATGAAAAATTTTGTTCAAATTTACAAATCTTTTTAATATAATTTCACATTTTTTTTACCTATGCTAGTCCCGCGAAGCTCTTCGCTTGTCTGCAGGAGACCAGAGTCTCTGGCGGGAATCGAACCCGCAACCCCGGCACTGATAGACTAGCTCACTACCAGCTAGCCTACCGGGGCACCTGTTTGTTTATTTGCATTATTTGATTGGCAGTAATGTTCATGTCTTAAGCCCAGTACTCTGTCCAAATCTGTGAAAAATGTTCAGCAACATCTATTATTTCATACGAAAAATTTGACACGTATCAATGCTACCTATCTCGAGAGTTTGCAAAATTTGAAGCTTTTAATCTTTCAAAAAAAAAAAAAAAAAAAATGCGTATATAAACAAAACCTACATGTATTTTACTAAAAAGCGTTTTTTTAATAAAAAATTAAATAAAATAGAAAGTAATTTTCAAAATACATTGCTGGTTGCTGGTAATCTTCTTTCACACAATTTATTATAAACTTTATTTACAGCTGTCAAAATTCCGTATAAAATAAAAAGCATTTGCTTTATTTCACAGTTGTAAAAAAATGTTGCCAGAAACATTTCGCACCTTTTTTACAAAATGAACAGAGTACTACTCTATCAACATTATTTCATAGATATTCCGTACACGTTTTTTTTTTCAAATGAGTTTCGACAGCATTTCACGTGAAATGTTGAACAAAGTATTAGATGTTCATCATATAAAATACGATTGTTTTTTTTAGCACGATGCATATTCTTTATTACACGCATTTTACAACTACTCTCTTTAATCTGGGTTCACATTACGAAACTTTTTTTTCAGAAAGTGTGATTTTATTGGTGTTTACCAGACTTAAGTTCTTAAGCAGGATTTTCGACGTTAAAAATAAGTGTTTGATATTTCTTGGTTTTAGTTTATTCTCTTACTTTTCTTATGAATTCCAATACTTTAAAAAATGTTTGGTTGTGTTACTACAATTATAAGTTGCTTAATGAAACTTTTTATTTAATTTAAAAAAACAGGCAGAATATATTAAAATTTTATTAGCAACGGAAACTAAAAATAACAATTCATTTTTAAAACTTATAAAAAATTAGTAATTTTTTACAATGACGATTTTTGTGCCGATTTAGCTTAGTCAATTTGACGATTTTGACAATATTTTCCTCAAAATTTGACGATTTTTTACCAATTTTATCTGGCAGCTAGGATTCCATGACCGAAAAACAAAAACAAAATACCCTGTTGTTTTTTGTGTTGTTGACTTGTTGTAAATTCGCCTTGGTACTTTAAAAATAAATATCTTTTTTTGTGTTTCCTATTTTTTTTTTAACTGACAGAAAACAAAAAATTTATTTTGTAGGCATGAGTTTTGAATTTTTCAAATGAAAAACATAAATTTTAAGTTTTTGGTTCTTAATTTCTGATGGCTGATTTTGGTTAAATCATCAAAAAATTCGATTCGTAATTTTTTGTTGCATACAGCCTTTAGGATTTTAGATGACGATATATTCATGGGAATATATAGGAAAACATGTACGACACAGTTTTAATAGAACATCAAAAAAAAATTGTTGGAATTGAATTGAGCGGTTGTTGTTGACCATGTCAATAATAAAGTTGAGTTCCATGAATATTTTTATCAAACAGGAAATATTAATGTTCTCGTTGATATTTATTGGCCAAAAGAGTTGAATTTTAATTTCCCAGAAAATGTCATCAATACACTTTTCCCAGTCAGTCAGTTTTACAAATAGAAATATATTTTTTATATTGCAGTTATATAAAAAAAAAAAAATACATAATTGCAAAATGCATATTGAAATACATGTACAGACATACGTTTGTATGTGTGCTGTATTCTCAAAGGATTATTTGCATAACTAAACGCAGTGAAAGGAGTAACAAATTCATATTCATGGAAGAAGCAAATCAACAATTTTTTAAATTTTTTTTTAAGTTTTCGCAGTATTAGTTTGTTGACAAGTGGCTTCAATCTTCAATTTATTTATTCACTTTTGCATTAAGTTTCTTCTGTATTTATTGAAACTTATTTAAAGAAATATTTTGGCACAGTTTGTTATCCCATGTTATTTGCTTTTGCCATATATTGCTGCTTCAAAGTATTTTTTTCCAGATTATATGTATTTAATTTACGACTTTTTTATTTCAGAGAAGAGGCAAAATATTGAATTCTTGTAGGCGAAGTGAATGTCAGATTAATTCTTATGCATTCTAAAACTTCAAACCGAACAGGCAAGCAAAGGAAAATAAGTCAAAGTTAAAATTTAACAGTTTTACATGTCGTAGGCGTTCTGTTTTTAAGCCCCATAGCGCAATGGGTGTTGAGGAATTATCGTCAAAACTTTAAATGAAATACACCTCTGCTATCTTGATATTCAATTTCATATCGATCACACCGTTTAGTAATTACAGATTTATTTCCGAATTAAATATTATATTTTCATATATTTTTTATCAAGCTTTAGTTCACTTTTATTTTTTTTTTTAATTTTAAATTTATTTTTCCATTTTTAATATTTTCATTTATTGTCAAAAACAATTTTGTAATATTGTAATTTTATATTATTAAAAAAGATTTCCTGAAAAAGATTATTATATTATATTGAAAAATAAATAATATTTTAGTTGATTTTTTATAAAAAGTGACCTTAAGCTTGATAAAAATATATCGCTACCTAAAACGCAAAAGGCCCCCAATATGAAAATTTTGCAGGAGAAGCAAAAACTATTTAAAATGGTAAATTTATAAATTGCCTCAAACTGTTAATAATTATTCTTTCTTCTATTTTTCTTGCTAAACTTACCAGTGGCTTTGACAAATAACAATGTTGCATATAATGCAAACTGTTAGTTATCTATTAGCGTTTATCGTATAATATTTTGTAGATAGGGCTTTTTGTTTTTTGTTAATAAAATCGCTAATTTTGGTCGAAAGATTGTTGTGGACATTTGTGTTGATGCAATACATAAGAATCAATGAAAAAGTCGATTTTTAATTTTTGGTTAGTTAGGGCCTTTTGCGTTTTAGGTAACGATATGAAAATATAATATTTAATTGAAGCAAAAAGGTCGAAGTAATAAGAATATAATTAATAAAAAAGATTTATTTCCTTATTCTTAATTCTTAATCTGACCTACATACAGTAGAAAATAATTAGACCATTTTTTTGGGGGATCTATTACACCAGGACGGATCAATAAATCTTTGACTTTTTCAATGAAACACAGAAACCTGGTGTTTCTCTGCGTGTAGGTATATGTGGTGATTTTTCTTCCTACTTCTTTAGAAAGCTTATTTTCCAAAAGTTAATAATTATTGGATTTTCTGGGTCATAAACAAAAGGACGGTTGAGGGAGTCATGATGCTGCTAGCTGTCAATCTGGTGGGGGAGTTTGAATCCCTTATCTAACCCTACTCACATATGTCACCTCGCACATTTGACCATAATTAATTTTACACTCCCTTGCCACAGTTTAGAAAAATGTCAGAACCTAAAAGTTAGTGGTTACTTTACACAGGTCGAAGTATAAAAATTTCGGTTCCTCAAGATGTCTTTCGAGGTTACTGCCGCTGAACCCTCCCAACCTATTGTTCTAGCTCTGGCTCTGCTGTAGCTAAAACCCGTTAACTTACTACACTTTACCCATATCACATCCGCAAAAAAACGTTACCAATTTACAGACACATTATGTGTAAATTCATTTTATTTGACATATAAACAAAGAAATATTCAAAAATAGTTTAAGCTAATTGACGCTTAAGAATCTTATCCAATTTTGTAACATATATATGTGAGCTTCTCCGAGAAAAGGGACCTAGTGTGTCAAAAAACGAGTTTGGACTTAAGAGTGAATTCTGGTACCTAAAAGGGTGTAGAATAAGATGAAATGAGTTAGATTTCTGATAAAAATTATTTACCCCACAAAAACGTACAAAACGAACTTGGGAAAATCAATAAAAATGAGAAAAACATTAAAATTTTAAACTTTAAATGCGTTTTTCTCAAAACTTTTCTCGGAGAAGGTCACATATATAGAAGACAAATTCTTTGAATAAAATATATGCAACTCTTGAGGGTAATTTCCTAACATGATTAATACTACCTAAATGAATTATTTACCAAACTGTAGAAACAAAAACTACAACAGACATTAGGGCTAGTTAATAACTTAAATTCTTAAATTTTCTATTAATATAAAATATAAAAGCCGTAAAAAAATGGTTTAATCACTCACCCATGAATTTAAAGTTATTTGTAGGTGTAGACTTACTGCATGACGTAGAGGTATCTTCGACACATGGAATACGTAACGTTGTTCATGACGTGAATTATATAACAAACTTTTCTTTTGCTTGCATATACTTTTACATATAAAGTTCGAAATAAATCGGTATATATTATCGATTTAATAATTCAATATACATACCAAGGAACATTACCTATATATTACTTAATCTTAAATATATTATTGTTAGCTAATATTAAGAGTTTCCGCAACGGACAGACAAAAAAAAAAAAAAACAATAATTATGTTTATATGACTTCAACTACGAGTCTGTAGTATCATGAGCAAGATCACCCGCTAATAGTTTTTCCCAAATATGTAGTCTTTTGAGGTTATTTCGGTATACCGTGCCTAAGCTCGATATAATTGTTTAACACTTAACACTTGCTGTGCTTAATGAAAGTATACCTGTGGTGTAGGTATCAAATGGTCGGGCTATTACGACTATACCACTATATTACTTGGTTTTCATTGGAATGTTTTACAAAATTAAATAAATTCAGTGAAAGAAGAACGCCCCTAGCACATGTCTTTAATATATGTACATACATATGTAGACATTTCTTCCTCTATAATGTGAGTGTACACGCAGAGAAAAAATATGTTTAAAAATGGTCACCTCCAACAAAACAATTTTTCAAGAAATTTTTTTAACATATTATGTTTAATTTAACCATATTATTGTCACCGACAACCATATCATTGTTAAATTAGCCCTCCATCAAGAAGCCACAACGATATTATGGTTGTCTTTAAACATGTTTTGGTTAAGTATGACAATACTTTGTTTTTAAATTAACAATAGTATTTTCCTCTTTTCCAGGAGCAACATGCTTTGGTTGAAAACCAACCATGCTATTATAAGTGTTAAACATATTTTAGTTATTATTAACCAAAACAAGTTTGGAGGAAACCATAATATGGTTGTGGCTTCTTGATGGAGGACAAATTTAACCATAATATGTTTGTCGGTGAAAAAGTATGATTAAATTAAACATAATATATTTAAAATTTTTCTTTTAAAATAGTTTTGTTGGAGGTGACCATTTTTAAACATATTTTTTCTCTGGGTGTATGAATGAAATAATTCAATATTTTTGTGAATGACATTTTATAATTCATGGCTATTTTGGGTTCAATTCTAGTTTGTAAATGAGTGTGTTTCTAAAAATTCTTTCGTTTTTTTTTATCATAATTTTATAATATTCTTCACCTTTTAAGGCAAGAGAAAACTAATTTAATAAGGTTTTTTAAAAGCAGGTGCTTTTTAGTAGATAATACAAAAAAAAAAAAAACATTTTAAATGAAACTAATTTACACACTAGTTTTGTGTAACCAAAGTGTGTAAAGAGTTAAAAATATGTCAGTCTGTGAAATATACTTTTGGTCATAGAAGATTGACTAGAACAGCAAGAGAGAGAGAGAGAGAGAGAGAGAGAGAGAGAGAGAGAGAAATATAACTCAGCTGTAAAAAAAAACTATTTCTATGAGATGTGTTTACATCAGGGATTTCCAAAAATTTTTTGGTTGTGTATTAGTGAGTACCAGAGAGTAAAAAAATTGAGAGAATGCATTCATTTACAGCCGAAATAAAATGTTAGTAATATATATTTTATAAGTTGTATAACACAAAGGTACAAAATTAAAAATTTTTTGTGTTGATAAAAAATTTGTAACAATTCTTTACCAATTCAATGTCGCTGATTTTAAAACTGCACTTTTTTTTCATTCGGAAGCTTTTTGACTCTAAATCAGTTTTAAATATCTTATCAAACAATTGTAAAAAAATTAAAGATTTTAATGTTTTAAAAATTCATAAAAAATAAATATTGCACGCAAATCACACGTTTAATAACATATTCCGTTCCTTCCTTAAATGTTGCATACCATATAAGGCATTGGATGTTACCAAAAGCGTTTTTGACCGCACAATATTTTTTAAGTGCCATCATAAAGTCTTTTCTGTTAACCTGAAACAAAAATATGTATTGAGCTACGTTCAGACTAATGAAATATTTGACGAAAATATTTGTTCTGATATTTCCTTCAAACTGTGTGAAACAAAAAAATATTTTGTTTAATGTTCAAACTAAGCTCAAACATTTGACAATTTTTGTTTGATGAAACAGTTGGCAAAAAGTGTTAAATAAAATAAATTAATTCATGTTTGCCATGCGTTCAGACTAAAATAAATATTTGCATCAAATAATTATTTAATGTAAGTGTTCAAAAATAATAATATATTTCACAAATAGTAAAAATGAGCGCAAAAGCTAATTTATTTTTTTTATTCTGTGGAGCAGCATCTTTCATAGTGTTAGAACAGAAGAATGTAAAATATAAAAAAAAACTGGAAGACAATGGGTAACGGGAACATGGCTAAAATTTACGAAAAATTGCAAACTTGGATATAAGCCCTTAAATATATTTGAAGACTCTAAATCAGTTAAAAAAACAAAATGTCGGGAAAAAAATTTTTTGCAAAAATAGCGAAAATTCGCGAAAAATTAAGATATTTCAAACAAGCCATAAAATTTATTAAAAGTGCCTAAAACTAAAAGGAATGGCAAAAATTCGATAAAAATTGCTAAATTAGCGGAAATTCGCAAAAATTTGATAATAGCGGTATGATAGCAAAGCCTAATAATTATTAAAAATCGTTAAAGCTCTAAAGATTTACAGTGAAAAATCGCTTCTTCGCGAGCATGGCTAAAATTCGCGAACAATTGCAAACTTGGAAACAAACCCTAAAATATATTTGAAATTGCTAAATCGGTTAAAAAACAAAATGTAGGGGAAAAACAAAAAAAAAATGTTGCAGAAATAGCGAAAATCGCGAACCATTTTAATATTTCAAACAAGCCATAAAATTTAGTAAAAGTGCCTAAAACTATAAGGAATGGCAAAAATTCTATAAAAATTGCTAAATTAGCGGTAATTCGCAAAAATTTGCTAATAGCGGCGCGATAGCAAAGTCTAATAATTATAAAAAATCTTTAAAATTGTAAAGAATCCAAAAACTTACAGGAAAAATTTCTTCTATCCGGAACATGGCTAAAATTATTTGTCGTTGTTTGCTCTTACAATTTTTTGTAATATCAAATAAATGTTTGCTCAAAAATTACTAAAATATTTGATTTTTTGTGTTCACACTATGTTCACATTGGACAAATATTTGTTTGCCGGCAAATACTTTTATTTGCTCAAAATCAGCTGTTATTTTATTTGATACTCAAAAATATTTTGTGTTCAGACTACGTTAATGAAATATTTGATGTTTGCTTTCAAATATTTCACCAGTCTGAACGTACCTTTAGTAGTGGTATACACAATTGTGCATAGAAATGGATTTCCCTGGTCTATTTTTTCAAAAATAAAATAAATTACATGAGAATTATAACGTGAAAAAGTTATTTTAGTAAAAAGTTAGGGGGTTCATAGTGGTAAGTAAAATAGAAAGGGTATTCACGTTGTTGGGTTACTCATACTTCAAACATCTGTGCTTACATTTTAATTCTAGCTAATAGTATATCATAACTTTTTACAAAATACCAAATGCGCACCTGAGTTAGCCTGCAAAAATGTATAGTCATTGTAACAGGTCAAAGTTACGTTAAATAAATACCATAAATTAGTAAGGGTAACTGTTTGGACTCGGTCATATAATTGTAGCATAAAAAAGTAAGCAATAAAAATAGTGCTAAACAATAAAGTTACCCAAAAATGTTACCTGCTGTCACATTTGCTTTTATATGTATAGGTTTACACATAAATTGTAGGAAAACAAGACTTTTTTAACTTGTTTTTTAAATATTTTTACTTACTTAAAAAAGTGTTTTCAAAGAAAAAAACCTACCGACGCGATTGGTACAGAAACAAAAATATTTTTACAAGCACAAAATACCAACAAATTCTTGTGGCTATTTTTTTTCTTAATAATTTCTGCATTTAGGTACGTCTTTTTTACGAAAGAAAAATGGACCCTTTTACAGGCATCAAAGATTTTTTTTCACAAACAAAACACATATCGTTAGCTTAAATGCAAAACAATGTAGATATTATTTGAAAATTTGAAAGTTTTGTTGATTTGGATTCACGTTACATATGTATTTTTATATAATTTTAAGTTATTTACAAAATTATAAATGACGTATCATCAAATAAATATATAATTTTTTTAACAGCATAATGTATAATCACACTTAATAAAAAAATTAGCAGAGGTTTTAATTCTTTTTATAAGAACACATTAATATTTTTAAACACCAAAACTGGGTAATCTGTTTTATAACGATTACCACGGTGTTAGTGGAATTAGTGATCAGATAATAATTTATAATAATAATTTTTAGTATTGCATAAGAAAAAATAAAAAAGTGTTGTAAAATTATAAGAACCGAATCCATATACGTATGTAAAATAAAACCTATAATAAATGTGACTATCAGCTTCTTCCACATAGGACTGTTAGACATTTTGAAATTTTTTATCTGAAATATTAAAAATTGCTTTTAAATCTCAAATAATTACCATTTTACAAAGTTCTTTGCTTTGCATGTAAACTTATGAAATGTTACATTATTCTACATTGTAGTCTTAAAATTTAAACTCTAAATAAAAATTGCACGCAAGGCATTGGATGTTACCAAAAGCATTTTTGACCGCACAATATTTTTTGAGTGTAAGCTGAAACAAAATAATATAGCATCCGCTAGACATGCACACTTGTCGAAGTCACATCGACGACTGAATTGAAGAGTATAAAAATATGTGTAAGTAGTGGTGCGCACAATTGTGCAAAGAAATGGAAACCCCTGTTGTAAACTTTTCAATGTTCTTGATACTTAGCACGTACAGAATTTTGGGAGATAATTTCTTAATTTGTTTTGGGAGAGTTTCCATGCTGGTCAATCTTCTATGTTTTTGGTCTTTATTTCAAAATCATAGATTTTTATGAAACTTTCAATCTATGGCACATTTGTTACATTCTTAAAAAATTTAGTATATGCATGACGTAAATTAATGCAATATAATTTTTATTTTTGAATAAAAAACCAATTATTTAGGAAATTATTGTCATTTCTTTTTATTATGATAGTATTGGTATGGTTCAATTATGTATGGAACAAAATATCGATAACATGGCCGTCGGCGGCACACCTCCATCCGATGGTTTACATTTTCGATGACGCTGAGTCATAATTGAGGTTCTGTGCCGTTAATGTGCCCAATTATCTCTTTCCAATTAGGGCCATAAAAAATCTTTATCATCTCACGATAGCGAACACCATTCACAGTAACTGCCTGACCGATAATGCCGCCAGCCTATAAGCCGCACCATTGGGTGCATTGGTTTTTCGTCAGCCAGTCTCGGGTTATCATTCGCCCAAATGCGGAAATTCTGCTTATTGACGAATCCACTGAGGTGAAAATGTGCCTCATCACTGAATATGATTTTCACGATATGCATTTTGATTTGAACGTCCATTTTCATAATAAGCCCGGATAACTTTAACGCGTTGCTCGATTGTGCATCTTTCCATGGTTGAAACTGAGTTAGTCGGAAATTGAGAAATGTTAAATGAAATGCAGAAAAAAGTCTGACGTTTCGGTGTGGTTCACATTCAACATCGGCCCTTAAAATTTTTGCACAAACTCGTTCTATATGACTAGAAATCATCCTGCACGTCAAAATAATATTGATATCATATTAAAATGTGCCACGTCACTGTTTTATAGGACTAGAGCGATTTTCACTTTGGTGAAGATCGCTCCATAATTAACCCTAGGTCCCATATATACCCTACACTCGGAAAACAGTTTATTACGTCTAAAACCATAACAAATAATGCTATCATAACAAACGTTGGTACGTGACACTTTTATAGGACTAAAAATCATACTGTAAAATTTCGTGAATATTGGTGAACATTTGCCCATATGCCCCATATAAAGCCTACTCTCGGAAAGTAGTTTAGTACGCCTACAAAAGTAACAAATAATTCTAGCATAATAAATTTGGTACGTCACAGTTTTATAAGACTAGAAATCATACTTTAAAATTTCGAGAAGATCGGTCCATAATTTACCCCAGGCCGCATTAAAAAACGTAATAAATAATGCTATTGTAATACAAATTGGTACGTCAAAAGTTTATTGGATTAAAAATCACGATAACATTTCCTGAAGCTTGGTCCATAATTTACTATATAATGTCCAACATTATGCTCACTCTAGGAAATTATTTAAATACGCCTTAAACCGTAGCAGATATAGATATTGGGGTAATATTTGATCCAATTTTTGTTCATATGGTCAGAAATAATATGCTGCAATTTTCTGTTTATCGGTTCATATTTTCCATAGATCCCTTATTAAGCAGCCCATTTCCAGAAAAGTTAGAGGGTTAATGTATAACAGCAAAATGTTGCTTGTAATATTCTGAATAAATCCTCTGAAGGCTAAGTGTCACACGAATATCTAGGTTTTTTTTACCATACAAGGGTGCAATTTTAAATAGGCCGTAACATGAGTTTCAGATGTAAATTTTAAAACGCTGATACACGTATATCTTTTTGTACACCCCTCTACAAGAAACATTTGGCAGAACATTGTAATTTTGAAACAATTTCATATTTTTGTACAATGTAATTTATAGCTCTCATATTCTAACTGTCGGCGCAGGGTATCAAAGATGCGGTGCAGCGGAAAATAGCACTCTGACTTGTTTTTAATGTAGTACCTTTTAAATATATAAAATATAGCAAGAAACTGATTCTGTAAAAATTTAAAATCGATATTTGAAATATCGCATCGCCAATTTCGATGAATTTTTTTTTGGAAAATATTAGGTTATTTTTTAAATTTTCTTTGCCAAAAAATTTACGGTTAATCGACTGAAATTAACCGATTTAATCGTTAATCGAAAATACCCAATTTTGAATTTAGCGATCAGTTAATCGGGTAGTTATTAATCGGTTAACCGAATGAATATCCTAATATATGTATATTAGGGTTCTATCATCTTTTGTTTGGCAACTTGGCGATATTTTAAACGGTTGGCAATATGTTTAATCGCCTTTTTCATACTTAAAATCATCTTATATGCATTGGAGGTATTAAAGGTAGATCACAATCTTGCTAACTCTCCTCCCCGTTCAGTACTAGTAATCTCCCAAACTAGAGTAATATCGTGCAAACCGCCCAGCTTTGATAGCTCAGCCGTGCACTATCAGCCTAATAGAGATATACAGCCGTATTCATAACGAAAATTTGGCATGAAGTTAGGACAAAGTTTATTCATAATACACTTACCAAACTCTGGCTAACGATTTGCTAAAATCTTGTCAACAAGCTGCCAAACGTTTGCCAACTTATGATAAACAGCCGTTTTTTTGTTGAATAATTTTGTTTGTTTTTTTTTTTTTTAATACACTGTTTTTTTTTAGTTTAGAGTCCTTTTTTAAATATATTTTAATTTGAAAACATTTCAAATTTTTATATAATGTGGGAAAATAAAAAAAAAATGAAATTAAATGACAAAACCAGCGATGATTAATGCAAAACGTGTTGCATTTTTGAGTATTATAATGTGGCATCATTAATATTCAGAGTTGATTTATTAAAAGTTAGCAGACGGATAACATTTGTTAATAATAAACTCTATGCTAACAAGCTGCTAAGCTTAATCGGTATTCTAGTTAGCAGCTCGTTGTACGTAGTGTACAAACTGTGGCTAACTTTTTGTTATGAATACGGCTGATAGTGTTTGAATTTAGTATGACGAGCGCCGTTTAGCTATTGGCAAAATTTCGAATATTGAAGTTATATAAAGTTTTAGAGATGGCAACCTGACAGGTCGCAATAATTTTGCCTGAACAATATAACAGTCATTTAAAAGACGGGCAGAGTTACCTTTCCTAAGCTCGTCACCGAATACACAATATCCAACACCGTGGTTCCATTTTGAGCCATCAGTCTGTATTCTAGAGTTTTAAACATTGATTCATAAGGATACCCCTACACCGCTCGATACTGGAGGGCATTACCGGGTGCCCCGGTAGGCTAGCTGGTAGTGATCTAGTCTATCAGTACCGGGGTTGAGGGTTCGATTCCCGCCAGAGACTCTGGTCTCCTGCAGAAAAGCAAAAAGCTTCGCGGGATTAAGTGTAGGAATAATGAAAAAAAAAACTGAACATTCTATCAAAATCCATATGTGGAGTAATAAAGTCAGATATTTGGGTTACGATGGGGGGCAGAAAGCTCAAAATCCTTGAATTTTTATGTTCTTGATCACTTACATACTGATGCATTAACACAGCCTAGTAGCCAGTAAAGGGTATTATACGAAGGTCAATATGAACAAAGTGCAGAATAGTGCCTCTGAAGAACGAGTCCTAGCGCCAGCTATACTAATCCCTAAACTTTATATAGTTGATCTACGGCAATATTCTTCGTGGTTGCACTCCCCCTCAGCAAATATCAATATGTGGGAATATAATGTACTATGGTTATATATGTTTATCCATTGGACAATGTCGGAACTGAGTATACATTTTATATCGGACATCTTTCGAATTGTGTTGTCAGCCAACGTTGCCTTTATATCTCTGTGTTTGATATCCATAGAAGTATTTTTTTTCTTTACTTTATTACTTTATTTTTTGACTATATTATTTATAAGTGAAAAAAGGGGTTTTAAATTTTAAAAAATATTTATTGCATACATTTTTACTTTAATTAACCAATTTTTGCAATTTATTAATTAATCTTTCTTTTTATTTCAGGTATGTCTAAAATAGCTATTGCTAATACTTATTGCTTTTATATTCTGTAAGTATATTAAGTAATACAAAAATCGTTAATTTTGCAGACAAGCAAACGGTATTTGCGGTTATTTGTAGCAGCACTTTTCATCTCCTGCATTTTTTTTCTATTTCATTCTGTTTGCCTCCGAACAAAAAAGTTGCCATAACTTTATTGTTCTTAAAATAAGGAAAAACTTAATTTCGACAAGTTGTAATATTTTGTTACTTTTATAGATTACTCAGTGAATAATGCCACAGTTAAGCAGAATCAAACTTTTTGGAAATAATATCTGCAATTTTCTAATGGCTGAAGCGTTAAATAAAATATACGGAGTAGTTTACGTTTTGATTATGGGTTTAAAATATCCCTTCTGGAGCCACACAAGTGGCTTTCAAAGTAGAACACCTACGTTTTATAATAAAAGGGAAGATATAGATAAAAATGGAAATCTTTTTACACAGGTTCAAAATTTTTCATATTTAATTTAATAAAAGTGCATTTTTACGTCATTGTAAGGTCGTAGTATATCTGAAACTAGTCCAAAACGATTAATTCTTTGAACGCGCACAACTTTTTGTAGCTGCAGATCGCCCTTCCAAGTGTGAATGCACACATTTGGATCTTCTTCAATGCATAATCGGCAATGTTTTCAATAGAACAAGATTGGTATATTAACAAATTTAGCTGTCTTCAAGTATGCTGTACATTTACTCTTATCTAACCACTTAATATAATTACTAATATCTCTTATGTAAAGCTTTCTCCCAAACGTAAGCCTTTCTTAGGTATTTTCATTTTTTAAACGTTATAAGGAAATAAATTTAACAAATTCTTTGACACTGAAATATTTTATTAAATATCTGGTATGTATTAATGTTTCCTTATTTTTTTTTTAGCATTTTGTCAAGGTAGACCGTTCATTTAACTTTCATTTTATTGCATTAAGCTGTGTCTCTTAAACAGGATTTTTCTTTCATTTAATACTCAAATTGAATTAAAAATACAAAAATCAAAACTTGGCATCAACATTTCAAAATATAAACCTGTCGATAAAAGTTAAACCTGTCAATGTCACACAACATTTACAAACTTTATACTATGTCTAGACTATGACTAGACTATAACTAGACTATGAATAGACTATGACTAGACTATGACTAGACTATGACTAGACTATGACTAGACTATGACTAGACTATGACTAGACTATGACTAGACTATGACTAGACTATGACTAGACTATGACTAGACTATGACTAGACTATGACTAGACTATGACTAGACTATGACTAGACTATGACTAGACTATGACTAGACTATGACTAGACTATAACTAGACTATGAATAGACTATGACTAGACTATGACTTGACTATGACTAGACTATGACTAGACTATGACTAGACTATGACTAGACTATGACTAGACTATGACTAGACTATGACTAGACTATGACTAGACTATGACTAGACTATGACTAGACTATGACTAGACTATGACTAGACTATGACTAGACTATAACTAGACTATGAATAGACTATGACTAGACTATGACTAGACTATGACTAGACTATGACTAGACTATGACTAGACTATGACTAGACTATGACTAGACTATGACTAGACTATGACTAGACTATGACTATACTATGACTAGACTATGACTAGACTTTGACTAGACTATGACTAGACTATGACTAGACTATGACTAGACTATGACTAGACTATGACTAGACTATGACTAGACTATAACTAGACTATAACTAGACTATGAATAGACTATGACTAGACTATAACTAGACTATGAATAGACTATGACTAGACTATGACTAGACTATGACTAGACTATGACTAGACTATGACTAGACTATGACTAGACTATGACTAGACTATGACTAGACTATGACTAGACTATAACTAGACTATGAATAGACTATGACTAGACTATGACTAGACTATGACTAGACTATGACTAGACTATGACTAGACTATGACTAGACTATGACTAGACTATGACTAGACTATGACTAGACTATGACTAGACTATGACTAGACTATGACTAGACTATGACTAGACGATGACTAGACTATGACTAGACTATGACTAGACTATGACTAGACTATGACTAGACTATGACTAGACTATGACTAGACTATGACTAGACTATGACTAGACTATGACTAGACTATGACTAGACTATGACTAGACTATGACTAGACTATGACTAGACTATGACTAGACTATGACTAGACTATGACTAGACTATGACTAGACTATGACTAGACTATGACTAGACTATGACTAGACTATGACTAGACTATGACTAGACTATGACTAGACTATGACTATTATTACTCATTTTGTGTGCCATTTGTGTGTTCATTTTAAAATATGGTTTATTTCAGTTCGGTTAGTTTGATCCAGGGATGTGGAGACGGAAAAAAATTGTTCTAAAATCGACTCCGATTCCAACCGCTGAAACATTTTGGAGTAGGAGTCGCGAGTTGTTGTGGGTACTTCGACTCTGACCCCGACTTCTGTACAAAAATATCAACTCCGACTCCACATCCCTGGTTTAAACTTTGAATACACATAAATCAGTTAGATATTAATATAACGTGTCGATTTTTCCAGAAAGTAAAAAATTAAATTTTTTTTGTTAATACCCTCTTGTTGATCAAGTGCGATATGTTTTCTTTTATGTTAGGAACAGAAATGGGTCGTAAGAACGTAGAAAATAATCTAGATTTCATAAAACCCTCTCCGTTACCCCACAATTCCGTCGTAGACGTATTTTACTTTATAAAACGCGTTGAGGTTTATTCCCTTTATAATAAACCGTTGAGTTCTTTTAATTGCAAATCAAAATAAATACACACACCAATTCAACTTAACAAACTTTATTGAAATTCACAAAATTGAACCACTATTGTAAAGCCTATAGTACACGGCATGTAAAAAGAAACATGCGCATGTGGTTTTGACGTAATTTTGACGTCATCACACAACACTCAATGTTTATTGTGGCTTTGCATTGACATCAAAAATACGTCAGAACCACATGCGCATGTGTCTTTTTACATGCCGTGTACTATAGGCTTAAGTAACGATCTGAACCGTTTAATGTTTCCAATCAAACTAAACTAAACTTTTATGAGTAAGCCTGTATTTACAGTTCAAAACTATTCCTAGTTGGTTCAAGAACCGTCTAGTAGTTTCTAGAAAATTATGTTCGAATTATTTTAAATCTAAAGTCTACAATTACAATTGCTAGAAAATTTAGTTACGCGTTCATAAAAATTGTAACTTATATGACATAAAACTATAATTAACAAAATAACTTATAACTAAAACCATAAATAATTCTTAGACAAATCTAATTTCGTAGTTGGTAGATTTTCTTAAATATTAGAATGTTGAGCTTTATTCGTATTAAATAGTACAAAAACATTTTGGCAGAAACGAAAAAAAAGAAAATAATAAAACATGAAACTCTGTACAGTGTTATTTCCCTTTACGGATACCTTTTTGAAGCATATTCTCTTTCGACTTCCACCTTTGAGAGGATATCCCCTTTGTACAAACCCATTTTAGTAGTTCCTTCGGTGGCCGGTCATAACAAATTTAACTGTTTATGGTTGCGGATATCTAAACTATCTTCCAATCAAAATTTTCATATATAATATTATTATGACTCCAACAATATTATTGTAACAGCAACCATATTATGATTAATTTAGTTTTATTTTTATTTCCACAACAATCATATTATGGATGATTGATTACAATCATCTTGCTGTATATTTATTTCTTGGGGAGTACGATTTCAATGGAATTATGCATTTATACACTTCTTAGTTTGGATTACGTTAGGCCTTATATTCAATAAGTCTTATTTGCAAAAACAAGATAAAAAAATGATTTGGTCTCTGCTTTTTTATTTAACCCCTGTAAACTGCTTAGCAACTTTAGTCGGCATTAATGTACAAACGTTTACATGAACTTTGGGCGATTATGATATTTTTTGTCACTGGGAGATTACATAGATATGAAACCCTCATTTAATTTTAAAGATATATGTACATAGTATACAACTAGTATGCCGACTCTTTGACAGATTCCTAACTCAAATGTCAAGTACATACTACATATTTGTATTAGTAAGATTTTGTTTTAAATGTATTGGTGTTTAAAATTATTTTTCCCCCTAAACATAGTTGCATAAAATCGTATAGAAAGTGGCAAACAAAATTTTCTAAAATAAAATTTTCTTAATTCGAAAATTTTTCAATTTATTTAATGCTGTCTGCATTTATAAACTTTAAAAAACAATGTTTGTTTAATTTTTATTCTGCAATATCGGAAAATATTTAAATAATTTAAATTTAAAATATTTTTTTCACACCACAAAATTGGCTTTAATAATATTAACAACAGAAAAAAATTAGTGCCAAAAACATTTATTTAAAAAATTTTAGTATTTGAAAAATAAAAACATTTTGCAAAAGCAAATTAGCAAAATGTGTTGGAAAAAATTATTAATTATGTGTTTGTGTCATAAAATCAAGCAAAAAGTGTTGTATCGTGAAAAATTTAAAATATTATAATTAAAAATTTGGTTTTGTTTTTGTTGTTTTTATGTGTGTTGAATTCACACAGAACCTATATGTGTGGGGAGGTGAACTAAAAAATTGAGAACGCTCCCCTAGTCGGCATACTAGTTGTATACTATGTATATGTATATTTACCTCTTCACACATATAAAAACTGTGTGCATTCAACACACTTGTAAAAATTCACCTAAATTTTTTGGCAAATATTTTGTTAACAATAAACAATTACAAAATATTTTTTTATAAAATTTTTAATGTGTTTCTTTATAATTTTTTTAAATAAGTTGGCGCTGGATCCTTATCATATGTATATACAAATAAAAATATAAAAAAACAAGTAACATTTGCGCTCTTTAGTAAGGCCGAGGGTTGTTCGTATGCGTACTGAGGATCTCCTTTCTTTAGGCGACGCTATCTGTGTAAAGCAGTAGGCAATACTTTAACCTTATATGGCATAAAATTGGCACACCCTTCATAAATAGCGGTTGACCAAAGTCTCATCTGGTATTATGGTAACCAGTAAGGACTGATTATACTCACTCGGACATACGTGGAGAGAGTTTTATGGGTTTGTGTTGATGTCTGTAGCACATTAAAATATGGGCTCTCGACCTTATTTTAAGCATACCGATCGACTTAGACTTAACTCCCGAATCGGTAAAACGATGTCCGTCCATCCGGCTGCCTGTACAAACTTTGTATGCAAAGTACGACAGCTAACAATTTTTTGATGAAATTTGGTACAAATACTTAAATTGCCATAAGGACGAAAAGCACGAATCAGTCCATAACTTCGCATAGCTACCATACAAACTTCATTCCGGAACAGAGTCTTTCTGCCTATCTTATTTTACTCGTATTTAGATTGAATTTGACCCAAAAATATTTTATTCCAACCCTTATCATCTATATTTGACCACAGCTTCCATAAAAATACCATCACGACGACATAATCTTCAAAAAAGAAATGTCAAAGAATGTTCTTTCAAATGATAATAAACATTCCCCATTAAATTTGAATTTTCTGTGTTTTTTTAATTAAAAAAGTAGGGAACCTCGAAATGGATCACGCTTTATTAACATTAAACTTAGTGACGATAACTTCTATTCCATGCCATGTACATATGACAAGATTTAACAAAAGGTTTTACGCCTTCCAAAATAACCTTATACATGTAGTATACTAATCTTAACCTTAGAACATAATTTTGTTTTGGTGCGTTGTCTTGCACACTCTCAAAAGTATTTCTATATGATACACCACAGTATTTTTTGTTATTAGGTTTGTATCATTAAAGTGGTGAGCTATTCACCGCAAATAATGAAGATTGATGTGAAATTAATAATGATATTAAAATAAACCCATTCTCAAAGATCTTTCGCTATAGAATGATTAAATATCATTGATTAAATAGCATACAAAAAAAAAAAAAAAAACGTGAACTTTTTCTGAATTTCTTAATAAAATGAATATAAAATCGATGCTATTTTAGACATTTAATTTGTGTTTGATGGGAATGTGGGGAATATTTATTTCATTCAAACATTAACACAAATTTTTACTTACACATTCTCATCACTTAAGTTTTTTTTTGACAACAGATTTAGGTTTTTGACAACCGAGTTTCATATCTATGTAATCTATGGTACGTAGCAGTAACCATAACAGGATTCCGTTTTAACCTGATGCTTGGTTGTATTGTAACTCGTGTGAGAGACATCTTTTTCCAATTGAATCGGTGTCTAATAAAACACACGTATAATTCACTTTTGGAAACAAATAAAAGTAACCGTCCAATTCAAGGCAAAGCTAAATATAACAAAAATAAACTTCCATATTAATTTTTCATAAATTGTACCTTTACAAGTGTTAACACCCATCTAAACCTGAAACCATTCTGGCCCATTTTTATTGCCTCATTTCTCGTTTTCCTGTTTCGTTGCACAGCAGGAAGATACAATTTAAGTTGAGTGTGACATTTTGCATTAATGGCATATTTTTTCCTTTCACTTGCATGTTTTTGTTAGTTTATTTCCTTTTCCTTCTGTTTATCCCAATTTAGTTTCCTGGTTTTCTGCTGACTTATTTTTGCTGGAGTTTTTATTTTGTTCGTATTCTGTTATTTCATGAGATTTTTATTTCGTTTGTTTGCCAGTAGTTTTTTCAATCTGTCGTTATTTTTTAATGTGTGCATAAATTACAAAAATTGGGGAATTTTTTAAAATTTTAATCATCTTTTGTTAAATATTAGTACAATATAAATTAGTTTAAAGTTTCCGCCATCGTTAGATATGACCTCTTACCATTCTTCTGACAACAAATATAATCCGCGCCAAAAGAATGACTTATTTTTTTTTTTTAGGCCAAGAACAAAAAAAAGTCAATTATGGATAACCTCTGCTCTGAAGTGAAGCGTATTTCAATGAGAGGGTCGTGTAGCGATCGAAACAGATGGTAGTCTAATGAGGCAAAACTTTCCAGTCACTTTTTTCTAAACAGTTTTAAACTAGTCCTGCAATATGTGGTCTAGCGTTGCAATGAAGAAATATTATGTTTATCTGTTTGGTCGCATATTTCGGGCGTTTTCCGTGCATTTGTCCTCTCTAAGCGAATCAATTGAGTTCACTATAAGTGATCGTCTCGCCTAATTTTAACAGCTCATTACAGGTGTGATTCTTATGGTCCCAGTCAACCATAATTCAATTGGTTTCTATGGTTACGACAGGTTCCTCATAACCAAATACAGTGTTGCCCAAAGGTTTGGTCTAAACAGCACTTTTGTATGGGTATGATTATGTAAAGGCGTTGATTTGGCTGATTGGCCAGGCTTTTCATATGATTTCTTGCACTTCGCGTTGTTTTAATGAATAAAATTTCTCATTGAACACTATAATTTAAAGAAAACTCTTTTATGGCCTTTATACAGTGTTCCAGTCATGCCAAATTATTTTTAAACGTCTTCCGGGTTAAACTCATTTGGTACCTAATTTCCTTATTTTTGGATAAATGCAGCTGCTAAAAAACATGTTGAAATAAATAACTGCTGGAGCTTTTAAGTTCTTCTTCAGTTTCACAAAAATGAAGCAGTGCTACGAAGTCATCATTTTCGATTTTTTTGGCTGATCTTTACCTCGTTTCTGTATTTCTCGCATCGTAGAATTTCTCACATAAAATGTGAAACAAAAAATTCCATCATTTCTCGATTTGTGAGAAAAAAGTGTCCCTGTATTTGAATGCGAGAACAGATAACAATGATTCTGTTTTAACTGGAATATTTCCAGTAATTAAGTGTCAAATACAAGAGAAAGGTCAACGAAAGAAAACGATATAATACAAATAGGGCTACCAGATTTGAAGATTTATCGTTATTTGGATATTTTAATTAGGATTAATTAAGTTCATTGGATTTAATTTTCATTAAATTATTTTTATGAAGAAAGGAATTTTATAACATGAAATTAATTAAAATTTATTGATAATTTTTCATTCTTGATTCAAGCTGTAATTGAACCCACGGACAGGTTGATCTGATATGTTTCGATAGTTACCACACTATCTCTTAAGAAATCTTTGCCGTTTAGCACTCACTGTCATTGACGACGGCTGCCAGTCAATAGTGAAACATCAATCTTTAAACCAAATTGTATTTAAGTTGGTGGATCGAAATTTGTTGTGAATGATTTCCGATTTTCAATTTATTAACATGTTTTCAAGAATTCTTCTTGAAGTACAAAGAATATTTGATCGTGTGTTTTTTTTTTCTTTTTTTCACATGTCAAACCAACCAAATATCAAAATTTGATTAAAAACCATTAACAGTTCAATAAAATAACCACAATTCCAATTATTGACTTATCGTTATTTTGACGATTCTTTGTTCCAAAATTGGCAAAGTTCCGATTTACTGATTTTTTCTAGTTACGATATTGTTCAGTCTTCGAAAAAAAAAATTTCTAAAATATTTTTATATGTTTGTGTATTAGGCACGACAGAAATACAGAAATCTTTAGTAACAAGGCAGCTTAAATTTGTCCTAGAAATTGTTTGTGTGTTCAATAAAAAATATATCGGCTAAAGCAAAATTTCGAGGGAAAACTGTTTAATTTTTATTTCCTTGCATTATTTTATACATTAAACTATTACCCCATTTTTCAGTCAATGCACAAAGGAATTTTTGGTTTTTTATTTAGTTTAATATGATATTTTGTCACGCTTTGGTGTGACTTCTTCAGGGAATAATAACAATCTGAAATTCTACATTGTTATGGGATTAAAGAAAAAATAATATAAATAATTTTATAAAAATAGACCCCAAGCTTAAGTATGTATGTATAAAATACCCATGAGCTTTTTTTTGATTTTGTTTTAATAAAAATCGAACAAAATTTGTCAAAATTAATTTTAAATTTTCCGATTTTTTAAAACAAAAGGCGATTTTTTTTTATTTTTTCTTCGGAAATTAACTATCTTTTCACAAATTGATCTGGCAGCCCTGCATAAAACGAAAACAATGAAAGACTAAAAAAAAATTAAAATAACAAAATATAACAATTGTGTTTTATTTGTTTTCATCATTAAAAAAAAAAAAATAATACGCATTCTTGAGTACATACATGTCTATATGTATATATACATAAATATTTTTTCTGATAATTAGGGCTCCGTTTTTTGATATTTTATTTTTCTCGCATCAATTTCAAATGTGACTTATTTTGACAGTTCTTGGGAGAAACTTTTCACAAAATATTGTTACAGAAACACTTTTTCTCACATCCTTCGAATAATTATATGAAAACTTTAAATGCGTTTTTCTCGAAAACTATGATAGCTAGAGCAAAAATAACGAAATCCTGTGATCACTTCTATTACCCATTAAAAATTGATTTTTTTTTTATGATTTTTATATTAAAACTTTAAATGCGTTTTTCTCGAAAACTATGATAGCTAAAGCAAAAATAACGAAATCCTGTGATCACTTCTATTTCCCATTAAAACTTTATTTCCTTATGATTTTTATATGAAAACTTTGATTTCGTTTATCTGAAGTAAACTGTCATCAAAAAGGCATCCAAGAAAATTAAACAAAAACTGTTCGATCATGCTCGTGTATATCAATTTCTCTAGAAATATGTTTTTCCGTTTCATTCTTTCGTGTGTGCTCATATTCATGAGTAATCGCTCGATTAATTAACCGATGTTAATTTTGTTATTGATCGGTTAACCGATTAATAGTGTTTTTTTTTAAATTAGATAATTTTAATGAATAAAAACGCATAAATGATTAATTATTTGGAGTTTGTGAAAAAAAAAACAATAACATAATAAACATAACAATGCTCGAACTAAGACGAGCAAATAAAAAATAATTCCTAAATTTGTAATGCATATTTTTTAATTAATACATAAAAATTATGTATTAATTAAAAAATTAACTGTGAGATAATTTTATTAGTTATTTCAAAAGTTTAAGGAGATCTTATAAAATAATCTTTTAGAAAATAATTTGGATTAAATGTTTAGGATTTAAGCGATTCTTTCTTAGTTTTGAATAAACTTGATTTGGAAAAAATTCTTTCACTTATCGTAGATGTTGGAGAAATCGAAAGAGAATATCTTGGTTCTCAGTCCTTTCCTGGATTTCTCAAATCATTTAAAATCTTCTATTAACCGATCAGTTAATCGGGTAGCAATAAATATTTAACGAAACATGATTAAACCTGCACTTACATGCTAACAAAAAAATAAATTGTTTAAATTAAATTGACAAGAAAATTTAAAACAGGTTCAAAAGTATGAAAAAGAAAAAAGGTACAATGTCATTTTTTTATGGCTTAATTTTCTTTCAAATGTAGGTTATAATGGTCAACAAATATGCAGATCTGTTGTTTCAATAACCAAAGGGGAAGTCTGTCGAAGAACTCTATACAATTATGGGCTTAAGGGTCTATTAAGATACCGGGGAACTCAGCTGTTATATCAGGAAAAATAGTAGACGTCAATTAATAAGAATGTCCTGCCTGAAAATAAGCACCTATGCTAATGTTGAATACTCATCTCACAACTTGTTCAAAAAGAACCCGACGATACAAAAATTACAAAAGTGAAATAAAATGTGTAACAAAATGTCAGGCTTTTCTGAATAAAACTGTCTACATAAAAAAATCGATCTGGCAGCCATGATCGAATACTTTTTCGATGCGATAGCAATTTTGTTTCTAATTGCTTTAGTCGATACTGAACGAATCAGAATTATTTTTTCTGTGTTGTAAAAATTTTATTTGAGTTTTCACAACACTGAAAAATTCTGGCGTCGGAGTCGAGAGTTTTTGAGGGTACTTCGACTCCGACTCCGGTACGAAAACCTCAACTCCGACTCCACAGCCCTGAAAGCAAATAATATTAGATGGTTAATGATAATAAATAATGTTTTCGTTTTGCCTGGTTCATGATTGCCCATGGGGCCAAAATAACGTACACTCGAAAATGTTTCTCTTAATATTGTGGTGAAGGGTATCAAATTGTCGGGCTTGACCAACTTAACTACTTTCTTACTTTCTTAATTGTTTTATTATGTTTTAAAACAGTTTCGATTCTAGTCAATCTTCTGTAATGAAAATATAGTCATCAAAATCAAACAAAGAAAAACGACAGAAATATTTTTCCCCTTTTAAATGTCAATTTAAATGCTCACAAACAAAAATAAAACACCAGAAATATTTTACTAAATTTATTGTAGTACGCACTTGAGTTAAATAAAAAGAAAGCGGTTGATGAGTTTTCAATTAAAATCGTAGTTGTTGTAAAAGTCAGAGAACCATATAAAATCCGTTAAAAAAAAAGAATTTTTCTTCAACAAAAGTCTAAATACTTTTTCTGTTTCTATAAGATAAAAACCATTTAAGCATTTTGTTGAATGCTAAAAAAGTGTTTTCTTTTTCGCTCTATAGTCTTTCTTATCGTTATTTTTTCGTTTTTAAGTCTTCTGTCAAAGGCAGATTTCGTAGTAATTCGTTTTGGTTGAAAAAAGTAAAAATGATGAAATAAAGAAACATTTTGTTTAAACAAATAAAAGTACAATGCAACTAAATTTGGTTTGTGCAACAAAGAAAATAAATAAAACATGCAACTTGATTAAATGAAAACAGATTTAAATTCTGTATTTAAGAACTGGTAGAAGCAGGTAAATGTTAAAAATACAAAATAAAAAAACTTGTGTAAGGAGGCATTTACACGGTGTCTATTCAGACATGTCTGTTTTCTTCATTCCCTTTTGAACATGCTTCCAAAAACCTATTGTCTTTTTACGATGTCTTTCCAAACATGTCTTTTTTCATGTCTAATTGTCTAATAGCCATATACATACAAACTAATAAACATGAAAACTCGTTTCGTGTCTGTTTGACAAGCCCTCTTTCTTCTCTAACCCGATCGCCTACAAACAAAACAAACGTGTCTGTTAGACATGCCTGAAAAGACACCGTGTAAACTCCCTCTAAGTAAATTATTTTTATTTCTTAGTTCGTTGGTATCCAATTCACCACAAAGGCGGATAAATGTAATACGATAATGTGTTTAGTTTAAAACTATTAAATAAAATTCCTTATTGCTAATTGATAGCTTCTGGAAATAATCTAAAATAATTAAATATTATGCAAAGTGGCGCAAAATGTCTCACCAGATGTTCTTTGACTGTAATTGTTTTAAGTAAATTTTAATAAATGATTAAACTTTAGTTTTGCTTTTAGATTGATTTTTATTTGATGTCAAAATTTTTTTTCATTAAGTAGAGAAAATTATATCGCCCAAGTGGCCGCCAACATAATTGATGACCTGGCCTGATTAAGGGTATTTTCCAGGGCTCTTGCCAGAAGTGTTCCCACATTCCTGAAGAATATTCTCTTTGAGGGCTAGACGAGTAAGTGACTTGAAGAAATCCTACAAAAAGAAGTCAAGAACGGTCAAGTAGGGCGATCTTGCCGGCCAGTGTAAATCACGAAAACGAGAGATAAGGCGACTCGGAAATGCAGCCACTAGAAAATCGAAACAACTATTCCGCGTTCATGAGAAGCTTAGTGCTCCATTTCTTATTGACGTGCACGCAGAGAAAAAACATGATTAATGATTGGTCACAACGACCATTTTTATTCATATTTTCCTAATATGTTTACTAGAGTGTCCCTTAACAATATGGGTTTTTTTTAATAGCATAAAAGTTCAGGGGTACCCGCTAATTTTTTTCCATTGGACTTAAATATAACTCATTTTAAATTTTACGCCCCTACTACCACGCCTTCCCTAAGCGACGGGGCCTTTAAGAGCGGAATATGTGTTTTTTTCATTATCGGGATGTTTTTGGATTAACAAATTTCTTTGTTGTTTATTTTTGTGATAAATAAGATAATAAGAAAGAAAGAGCTCAACTTCTTTTCAATGAGAGAAAAAATGAAATTATTATTACGATTAATTGAAATGATAAGAAGGTCAATAAAGCCAACCAAAGCTACTATCCATTGGGATGGGAAATTATTGCATGCAAAAAATGTTAAAGAAGAGTGATTTCCAATTGTAATCGCGTATGAAAATAAAGATAAACCTATTGCAGTACCTAAATAAGGTCATGCAAGTGGAAAAGAGCAGACTGCAGCTATATTGAATGCAATAAATGACTGGCATCTCTCCTATAAAGTTCAAATTATGTGCTGTGACACCACAGCCTCTAACACGGGTCGCTTTAATGGTAAATGTGCGCTTCTGGAGCAATCACTAGAAAGAGAACTTATTTGATTTGGGTGCAGACATCATGTGATCGAATTAGTGTGGAAAACTGTATTTGAAACCAAAATGCCTCAAGTCATGGTCAGCGCTGATGTACAGCTCTTTAAAAAGTTGAAAAACAATTGGAACAATATTAATCATAACAATTTTCAAAGTGGTGTAGGCGTATGAAAATACTTTGTTATATTATACAAAAATTTTTTATTTTTTTTATTATAAGTTTTTTTAATCATTTAAGTTTTCAATATTTTTTGTTCATTAAGATTTTAATTTTCAACTATTGTATTTCATATTAAATAAAATAAATTATTGATTACTACAAATTGAAATATCAAAGGATTTTTATTTTAATTCTAAATACATGAGTATAAATTCAGCTATAAATGGCGATCCTGCGATATTGAATGTGGAGAAATAAACTAATAATTTTAAAATCGTAGAATATTACATGGAGCTGAAAAAATTATCGAAACAACCTACACATGCGATTTAGACAACAACAAACCCTATTTTGATCAAAAATTATTTTCGGGAATGAAATATTTATTATTAATTAATTCATTTATTAATGATGTGCTAATAATCCCAATTTTTGAATGAAAATACTGAAATTTTTTTGTTGTGGGAAAGCTTGATTTCATCTGAAAATTAATATATTATATCAATTGTCATATTGTCAAATTGTTTGCTATACAAATATTAATATATGTAGATGTTTTTTTTATCGATGAGTTATTAACATTTAAGGTTTTTGCAGAGTTAGTACGAACAGAAAAGACAGTAGAAGAAAAATGGAAAGAGTTTCTAAATGGTGGTGCGTTTACGATTTTGAGGAAATATATAATTTTATTTCTTCCATTCCACATTCAAACGCTCTTACAGAACGAGTCTTTAGTTTTCAAAGTATAGAGAGATACAGGTTCCTAATATAAAACCTAGAAAATGAGTTGCAGATAAAGACAAGCTTTGGTTATATGTAGTTGTAATGAGTTTTACAATTTTTTGAAGACTGAGGACAGGAAAGAAATAATGGACAATGTACAAAAAGGCCATATATATTTTCAAGTTGTAACATTGTAAATATTTATGTCCATACATATGTAAATATATTATTTATACGAATCTATAGTTCGTCTGAACAAGTCGTCTGCAAAACGATTGTACCTTTTGCAATAATTACAATTATTAATAATAATTAGTTGTAAACCACTTTAAAATATTTTTTTTTAATTATTTTGAAGATAAATACATAACAAGCTTCGTTATTTCAAGTGTTTAATTGGGGTTTTAACATTGTTGTCCTTATATCTGTAGCTTGGTGCTAAAAAAGGACAATGCCAAATAATTTATTTTTGAAAAAAATTGAAATTTTAGTTTTTTTATTGAAGAGTTCTTAGTAAAATTGGCTAGCAGAACCTTTTTGAAACTTTTCTCGGTTAAATTAGACATTGGCTGTTTCAGAGAGATTCAGCATGACCTTTCAATTACAAAAAGAAATTAATTATCCTGGAAGATATAGCAAAAAACTACTTTTATTTAATTTTAAAGGAAATACAATTTTAGATCACGTTTTTTTTTTGTCAAATATTAGCTAGGTGTGACCGAAGCTTAAGAAAAGACCTAATGCAACAATTAACTTAAAACAGCAAAATATTGACATTGGCCCTTTTAGTACCAAGCTACAGACATAGTGAACTCAAATTTTACTTTTAATAAAATTAATGTTTCTTTGAAAATTATTAAACCAAGTAGCTAACAAGAAATTAAGAATCGAATTGTGTTTTAGATTTTGTGTTATACACTTTGTATTCCCGCTATAAATATAAAAATAAAAGAATTTAAGCTTGTAAAATTGTTGTTGGGAATTGTCATTATTTAATTAAATAACGGCAAAGGTTTTTGATCATTTTTTTAATTTAAATTTAAAATATCATTTATTGAAAAAAAAAAAAATTCACAATATTACAATTTTTAATAATCAATATAATCATTTTGGTAATAGGTGCAAAATCAACAACTTGTTTGCTTGATATAATGAATTTGCCATAAATTTGGTGATAAGAGGCAATTTTAAATTTTTTCTATGTAAAATTTTTAATATTTTTTTGAATTGTTTATTTGGTTAGTATCAAAAAAGCGTTGTTGAGAAGGTAACAGTCTTAACTATGGCATCCAATGAATTTTGAATTAAAAATACACCAGGCGTATAAATGCAAATCACAGATTTATTTACAGATGTATTTAAATATTAAAATTCCTAAATAAGTACAAAAATTAAGATTTAAATAATTTTAATCGCCAAACACGTACTTTTTTGTATGGAAACCTCAAGATAATCTTGTAGATTCTTTCATTAATTTAGTCTTTAAAAACAAAAAATAGTACCGCACGTGAGCCAGACCTTTAATAAAATGGCCGTGGCTAGGGGACCCTTTTTGACAATTGATTATTTTTCATAAATTTGATAAGTGTCTATATTTAGTACGAAAAACTAATGACGCCAGATTTAATATTTAAAATATATAATATTTTTGAAGTATCGTTAACAAGCCTGTTACGATTAAAGTCAGATAAATTGGTAATGCATTTGTTTAATTTGTTGTATTTCATAGAGTTTAAACGCAGAACATTTAATTAAATGTTCTGCGTTAATGATTTTTTGCGAGAAAATAGTTTACACATAGCAAAGATCATAGAGGAAAAAAAATTAAAAAAAAAAAACATTAAAAAAAAGTTGAGGTTCAAATGTAGCAGATTTGTAAAGAAGAAATGTAGAAACTTTGCTTACCACATCGCTTACGGAAGGCATGAATTTGATATGGTGAATTCCCACTTTGATTTTAGAATTTAATTAAATGCGGCCCATTTTGTTATATATTAAGAGACTTTTCCACCTTACCAAACTGTCCTTTAGCAAAGGAATACCGTGGCCGTTTAAATAATATTTTGTTTATAAAATATTTAAAGAACTCACTCACTTACCTTTCCGCACCTCTCAATGTCTTATTGTGCAGCGCAATCATATTGTTATCATAATAATCTATTTAACTGCTGAGCTGATTGTTTTAATACAAGTAAATGACTTTATAAAAACCACATTTATTTTGTTCAACTAGATTAATAACTAAGTATAAGTTTTGCTAATGCAATTTAGACTCTTGCCCGTACGTAAAACGAAATACCAAAATAATTTAAATTATAACAAACTTTTATACTATTTAAGTAAAGTACTTGAATTGAACTCACATAAATAAAATTGAAGAATCTCCTTATTCATAGTGATCTGCAAAATATTGCATAGCGAATTTCGAAGAGTTTTTATTTTGGAAAATATTAGAAATTTTTTTTAATTTTTTATGCCGAAAAATTTTGGAGTCGAAGTGGCTAACTTTTTGGGTATTTATACTCCGACGCCGACCCTGCAAAAACCTTAACTCCGACTCTATAACTCCGACTTCGTCTCCACAGCCCTGCACGCTAAGAAAAAACATGGTTGTGGTAAACATATTCCTGGAGCAACATATTATGATAAGATTCATGATTGTCGTCAACATATTACGATTATTATTGAATTATATTATGACCAAATATATTCATAATTTTACGTCATAATATTTTTCCCTTAATCCTAATTAGTTTTTATAACATCCTTTTATAATTTTATGTAATCATATTATTATCATGATAATCATAATAATATGTAGATAAAATTTTAAACCGAAAAATATTTTTAATATATATTTATGCTTATTTACTTACTGGCAACCTTAACGTTAAACTGTTATAGATATTTCATATCAGAATATGATGCAACTTTAAACAAAATATTTTTATTTTTGTCGAAGGTCGCAATTATTTATATATTATTTAATAAAATTTTCATTCTTTTTCTCTAAAATAACACAAAACAATCGTCAATATTTTTGCACCATTTTCAAACAATATTAAAACTTTTTTAGCATTGATATTTTATTTTTTATAACAAGTTTTTGTGTACCTACAATTTCTTTATTTTTTCTTTTCTTCCAACTTGAGTTTTTATGGGTATTTTTTATTATTTGTTTAACCACTGAGTAAGAAATATATGTATGTAAAATAAACGACACAACTGATAATAAATTATTTTACAAATGGCGATATCAAAATATTATTAGACTAAAGATATTTTGTTTGCATTTTAAACATATTATGAGTACACGTATAGAAAGTTATCGTGTTTTGGCTATTAAATATCATTAAATGGTTGTGAGGAATTTAATATGTTTTTTGTATTTCGTTGTTATAAAAATGATTATTTTTCAGTAAAACATACTTCAATTTATAATTGCGATAAATATGGACATGTTAACAGTAACTACAATATTGTTGATATTAAATAAAAATAACAATATTTTGTGTACGACAACAATATATTATTACAATAAACATAGTGCAGTTGCTGTAACCATGCCCAACCATATTTTCTCTCTGCGTGTGGCTAATGCCATTGACGAAATTTCGTTCTCAATGAAATTTAGAGTTAATCGAAGAGGATTCGTCTAACATGCAGCAAAAAAAAAATAGCTTTTCTGATTTTTACAGTCCTCAAAAATATATTTCAAGAGTTAAAAAAAAAAAAATTTTTAAATTCAAGTGCATGTGTACACGAATACGAGTATTTTATTTGTTTACGAAGACCTTCCAATCTCTGCGGAATATTTCTTTGACGTGAGGCAAAACGGCATTAAGTCCAAAAAAGCCATTTTTAGTTTTTGATCACTTATAACTCCATTTGTTTTATTTCACTTGGTATTAATATCTCAAGACCAGCACTACTGCTTCCCATCGTAACCACTTGCTTTTTAGACAATAAGTCGACTAATTTTCAATAAAGCAATCGATATGGCAGAAGAGATGTACACGTAGAAAAAATATGGTTGGAGGCAACCATATTCTAAGAGCAACATACTTTGGTTGAATTTTAACAATTTTCCGAAATCAACCATAATATAATCAAAATCCTACCATAATTTTTTCAAAATTTACCATATTTTGATCAATATTAACAAGAATAAGGGTCAAAATTAACCATATTATTTTCAAAATGAGCCATAATATGGTTAACGTTTTTTGGAATTTGAACAAAAGTAAACATATTGTGGTCAGAACTTAAAATAATATGGTCAATGTTAACCATATTATGGGTATTTAATTCAGGCATATTTCAAATTTCAATTTGTGTCAATTTATAATTTTAAATAAATTTGAAGAAACATTGAAAAAGAAATTATAAAAATATGGAAAAAAATATAATTTTGAAATGTTAGTTAGGAACAGTTTTAAGTAAAAATATTTAATAAATTAAATTATTGATTTGGCCAGTTGCCGTTTAGCAGGCGTCTGTGGATCAACATCACTGCTCTCTCTAATATCTTGGTCATCGCCATCATCATCAGAAAGGTCAATAATTTCGTCCAACAGATATTCTGGAATTTCATCTTTGTCTTTTTGCGTTCATATATTTCTTAATGGAGAGAATTTAATTTCTTAAATTTTTTTACTTAAGACTTTTCCTAACTATCATTTCAAAATTATATTTTTTCCCCATATTTTTATAATTTCTTTTTCAACGTTTCTTCAAAACCAACACTGAACAAAATTGGTACATAAAAAATTAGAAGTAAATTAATATTAAGCTGGAAAACGCAAGTTTTGTATTATGATTGTTTTCTTTTCAAATGAAATTTATTGAAAAAACTGAGAAGCATATTATAGATTAAACAGAAAGCAAAAAAGACTTAGTTTTGTTGAAAATATTTTCAAAAAGCATGAAAAACAAATAATTTTTCCAACATTTTGCATCATAAGCACCACAAAAATTTTAATTTTAATTGTTGCACATTTGGCCTTTACAGATTTAAAAAATATCATTTAGTCGACGAGCTATAGGCAAAAAACTATATAAACAATATGCTGAAAATCGGCATTTGACTGAAAATGTTGAAGGTCGATTAAAAAAAAATTCGAACTAACATAAACAAACGCCGCGATACGGGTCTACCAATTTAGCCTCTATTTTCACCCACCCCTCACTCTTAGAATCGACCTAAATTTTGCTAACCTGAATTTGTTCCACAGTGTGAATTTCAGCCAAATCGTACCATAAATAAACACAATTTTATATCACGATAACAGCGTCACCTATCGGGATTAAATTCAAGAGAAACATAGCTCCCGACTAAGATCGTTTATTGCCCAAGTTTGGTACGAGTATCAATCGGTCCAGCGGTTCTTGAGTTTGAGGAGCACATACACGGCACAGACGTTTGTATTTATATAGATAATTTTGTTAAGTCTTGAAAACCTTTTTTATTTGTGTCCGATAAGTATATAAAACTATTCCCTGCGCAATATATAACAACAAATCCCTGTGCAATATATAAACAAAAACAAATCATTGTGCATTTAAAAAAACCATTTTCTTATGGAGCCCTTAGCGTATGCGTTATTTATAATATATCAAAACCACAATTACAAATATTAATCATACGCCCGTCATTACCTTTTTTCACGTTTATTATTTTTATATACGCAGAAAAAAACTTTTTTATTAATTAAAAAAATGGTTTTAAATGTATTTAAATTTAATTAATGTTATAATTGAATCCACTATTTTTTAGTTGAAAGAAAACTAAAAAAATAATTTTGATTTAATTAACATTTTAGGTGTTTTGAAATAAAATTTTAATTATAATATTAATTAAATAACAAAAAATATTAATTGATTTTTTTTCGTTTTAAATAAAATAATTTAAACTTGTAAAATTGTTGTTGGGAATTGTCAATATTTAATTAAATAAATTCAAACATTGTATGAAATGGTAAAGATTTTTGATCATTTTTTTAATTAAAAATAAAAATATCATTTATTGAAAAAAAAAAAATATTCATAATTTTACAATTTTTAGTAAACGTGACAAGAAAATACCAGAATAGTCTGGGAGTGTATAAAGTCATTCCTAGAAAAAAAATCAAGGAATGGAACTAATACAAAAAGCTATATAAAATTCATAACCGAAATTTAACTTATAGAATTAATTCGAAAAATAAAAAAAATGTTGAATTTTTAGTAATCAATGTAATTATATTGGTAATAGGTGCAAAATTAACAACTTGTTTGCTTGATATTATGAAATTGGTATCAATTTGGTGATTAGAGAAAAAGTTTTATTTTTTCTGTGTAGTTTTCTTTTTCTCGCTACGCTTAGTTTAAATTTAGTTAAATTGCTGTCACGATCTTAAAAAGCTATACGTCATTTTATATAAACATGCAATAAACTTTAATGTTTAATACGACGGCTATAAGAATTTTCAAAGAACTCATTGTATTTTTCCAGTCATTTTTAAAATTTTATATTCACATTCGCATACAACACATTGAAAATAAAACCAAGCTCTCATTTTAATATTTTTTTAATTACCCTTTGTATATGGTCTATTATTTTTGTAATCCATTTTAAGAACTCTTGCTTTTTTTTGCTGCTTTCTGTAACTGGTCTTACAACTTGTAGCCAAGTATTGCCAATTTTGGCTTTAATTAAATATAATGGGCTCGCTAACTTCTCTAACGGCTTTATCTTGTCTGGTAAACGACTGCACAGAAAAAGGTGCTTTATCAATTAAAAAAATGGTTTAAAAAGTATTTAAATTAAAAGATTTCGTTTGTTGTGCTTAATTCCCTTTTTAAGTAATTGAAGCAAAGCCGCGAATAACGTTGTAAAAGCCACTTTTTGCAAAAACAATTTTTTTGCAGATTAGCGTTAACATTACTCTCTTACACTGTTTAAAAGTAAGTTCACCCAAAATTATGCACCTTAACGCCATCAAAATGCGATACAAAGAGTCAGCCAGTGGAAGAACGTTGTAAGTTACTAACAAAATGATACAAACAAACTGGTTTTTCAAGGTGGAATAACGTTCTAAAAGCCGCTTGCGTAGTGCAAAAACGTTTTAAATGACATCGCGATTGTGGATATGAAACGTTTTTCTGCTAAAAAAAAGAATATAAACTGTAATTAAGCATGTTAAAATTCGATTTACTGGATATTTTGCATAAAAGTTTTTATTGTCATTATTTTTGATAATCTAAAAAAAAAAAATTAAAAAATTCATAATCCTGCCCTCTAATAACGTTTTTTTGCTCTCCTGAAAAATATTTATTTTGCAACTTACAACGTTATTCGCGGCTGTGCTTCAATTGATGAAAAATACTGAAATTTATTGTTGGAGGATAAGCTGTTTCTATGCGCATTTCACTGGTTGCTTAGGCCAGATCATCAGGAAACGTTCTCCTAAATAATTTTAGAAAAGCCAAAGCTATCAGCAAACAAGACAACAGAGGGAATGAGAATTACCTACAAACACTCAAAAAGTCTTTTTTGCAACGATATCAAAACTTAAACAAAATACCAAACAATAAATCAGTGATGAGTTTTTATCTTTTCTTACATCCTCCAACAATAAATTTCAGTATTTTTTATCAATTATTTAAAAAGGGAATTAAGCACAACAAACAAAATCTTTTAATAAATAATAGTATTCCCAAAAACAACTTTGATAACAAAAAAGTATTTAAATTTAATTAATGTGATAATTGAATCAATTATATTTTTAGTTGAAAGAAAATAAAAAATTTAATTTTGATTTAATTAACATTTAAGTTGCTTTGAAATAAAGTACTTTGGTTTTAGCAATTATTCTGTCAATCTTATCAGATCATATCTTACGGATCGCTACCAACGAGTTAGTTCAAAGTCGTTATTCTCAACACTAAAACCTGTCGTCTTAATGAAGATCTTAATGAGATTTGTGAATAGTCCTTCAGGAAAAATCTTAAAATAAACACATCAAAAACGCAAGCTCTTTCCATTCATGTAAGGGGATACCCTGGAAATATCTTGCCAGAAATTTGTATGCATAATGAAGTTGTGAAATATATTGAGGTTGTGAAAAATCTTGGTATTGTTATTAACTCTGAACTTAGCAGTAAGGACCATGTCAGCTATTCCATTACTAGAATGTATAATGTTCCTAGGAAACTATGGTATTCATCGGCATTTATCACGAGTGACATAAAACTCAAACTAGTTAAAACTCTCATAGTTCCCATCATAACATACGGTGCTATTGTTTTTGGCGAACTTGATGCAACTTCAAAATATAAATTACAGAAAGTCATCAATAATTGTGCCAGATACGTGTTTAACAGAAGAAAATATAATAGAATATCCCAGTTCTGGGATGCAGTTTGACTTCGTACCTAAATATACGTAACTTAGTTTTTCTTCACAGGGTTATATATTCGCGTGAACCTGGTTATATTTTCGAAAAACTATCCTTCTCTAGATCTGATCGCTCTTCTAACCTGATTATACCCAACTATAGCTATTTATCGTCCTCAAGATTGTTCTTTATTAGTACTGTGAAATTATAGAATAACTCACCCAATTATATAAAAGTCGATCCCGGTGCATCGTCTTTCAAAATGGCAGTCAAGAAACTTTTAAGTAATTAGTAATTAATTTTCTTTGTTCATATGATTATTTTGTTTATATTAATTAAAAATTTTAATGTAATCATCTTAAACTTAGTACTTAAGTTCATTTAAGATGTAATTCGATTAATTATTTACATTTGTTTGAGGTGCTTTAAGAGACTTTGAGTCTTATTTGTACTAATTATGGTTTTAATAAATAAAATAAATAAATAAATAAAAAAAATTATTAATTAAAATTTGAATTAAATAACAAAAAATATTAATTGCCTTTTTTCGTTTAAAATAAAATAATTTAAATATGTAGAATTGTTGTTGGGAATTGTCAATATTTATTTAAATAAATTAACACATTGTTTGAAATGGCAAAGTTTTTTTAACATTTTTTTAATTAAAATTAAAAATATAATTTATTGAAAAAAAATATTCAAAATATGTATTAAAATTTTTAGTAATCAATATAATCATTTTGGTAATAGGTTTAAAATCAACAAATTGTTTGATTGATATTATGAATTTGGTATAAATTTGGTGATTGGAGAAATTTAATAAGTTTTTCTGTGTGGCTTTTAGATTTATACTGATATTCGCAAATTTCTTAATATTGCTTCTCGATTGGTTCCGAATGATTTAGCTAGTTGTTATCCATTATCTTTAAACTTTCTAAGCTGACTTTTTATAAAATGAAAAGTAAATTAAGACTTCCCGCAAATAATGCTTCGTCGCTTTAAAAATACATATCGTTGGTCTCACGTAGATGCCCCTTAACTCGATTTTTTCGAAACTGAGTTTTTTTTAGTTATTCCAATACATTTCACTTAAAACCACCTCATTTAATTCATTAGTATCAAAAATAACGGTTTTAAAAGCAGTTTTACATTTTGATACATACAGCTTCTATTATGTTTTTACCCTTTCTTGTAAAGTTGCAATTATTTAAGTAAGCGCCTTTCAACATGAAACCAACGATACAAACATGCCTCCTTGGCGGGTGGAATACCTGGTCTTGTATATGTGATATTAATATATTTATACTACTTTAAAGCTTGCTATTGAAATTCAGCCAGATCGGTCCGTAAATGACTGAGCTATGAGAAAAAACCATGACCGCCTCTAATTTTATACATAAAATTGTTTTTTTTTTATTTCATTTTTTATTTTTTTTTGTATATCTGAAGAACGCCAAGACCCAACGTTTACAAATTAGGCACAAGCATCCTGGTTGTCGAAGCACAAGATCCGAAAAAGTGTGAATGGGGGTTGAAGAAGGAAGCTTGGAACACTATAGATTTTTTTTATATCTAAAGAACGGGTTTTGTATAACTTTTTGTTCTTATCGCACCATAGTGAAGGAAATATAAGATTTGACATAGACAAATATAACACTCTTCTTTTTTTAGTTTCGTCTGATAATGTCTGTTAGGCCTAATAAATCAGAGCAAGTTAAATTCTGTTTTTGTTTAAAAATGTGTTTAAGCCAAGATATCTATAAATCAGTAAACATATAAACCATCCTTAAACGCATCAAATTGGGCGTTTAAACTACCAATGCAAGCCATATGAATTTGACAACATTTATCGTAGTGCTGCCTTTTATAACTACATATAATACATGGTACACTGATTTAAAACAGTTGAGTTTAAACTATATATAAATCTAAGTTTAGTTCAAATAAACCAGCGTTTAAACACTTACTGATTTATTAGCCATTAGTGGCTGAATAGTCTAAAGCGCTGCATTCCGTTAGGTGAAGGGTATTACACCTTTACTTTTTTAGTCTTCTTATAATCTGTAAATTTAATTTTTACAATTTACCTTAAATAATATTATAAGAATACTCTTAGCAGTGTTTGGCATTTTTGCAACTAAATTTAGCTGCAAAATAATCATTTTGCACTTGGCATTTTATTTAGTATTTTGTAATATATTTTTAGCTTTTTTTTTAGCATTATTTAAAAAATTTTAATGACTAGTTTTATTGATTTCTCTTAAATTTTTTTATAAACTATAATAAATTTTAATTAAAAATAGTTGAACCCAAAATGAAATTTCGTATGAATATCGCTAATTCTTATGTTAAGAAAGGGAATATGAGAAATGCCCTCATTCTGTTGCTTGTAAAAATAGTTTGCCCTTTGATATTACGATATTATTGTATTTAGCAAAAAATTCCAAAGTATAACTACCGTATTCATAAAAAACTAAAATGGATATGAAATCGGTTTTAAGAAAAATTTGTATGGAAATTTTGTTTTAAAATACATTTGAAATCTATTTTATTTATTTTTATTAATGTTTAAAAAAAGAAGAACAAAATTGATCTAAAAAAATTTGTAGAGCATAGAAATAAAATCGTTAAAATTTTGCATGTATTGAAAATTTAATCTCAACTACCTGTGCCACATATTTATATGTCTCAGATGCTTTACCAAAATCTACCCACTTGCTTAAATTTAACCATTTATTTAAATTTCGTTAAACAATAAGTCACTAAAATGTATTTAGTTTCGAATAAAATCTCTTACTGGTAATCAATTTTTAACAAAAAGCTTTTAAAAATTTCAGCAGTATTTTTTAGCATTTTTTAAAATAATTTTCAACATTTTTTGGCCATGTCTAATTCTAGATTTAGCTGTAAACATGTTTAAGATCTGGACACACTGACTCCTAGTGAAAATTAACAAAATCGGTTTATAAATGAAATAATGGTATAAGCAACCGTATCATATGAGCTGGGACGACAAAATTTGCCAATGGTATTTCTTAAATGTAAAGAGTATTCAAAATTTAATTTTGGTTTGGTATTAACCCTGAAAGGTAACTCTTTATTTTAGTTCACTAAAGTTACTCTTCGTCGAATCGACGAACTGTTTAAAAAATAAATCTAGCGGAACGATTTTTAAAGTAAAAAATCAACAAAATATTTTCTGGTTAAGCATTTTATTAAAAAATTAAATTTAATAAAGCATAAAATATAAAAGTTTTTCTTCTCTTTCAAAATTTGATACGAATTTTTACTCATTTTTGTGTTTTAAAATAAATTATTTTTTTTTAAGCTTTCGTCGTCAATTCACTCTTTTTCATTGTTGAAAAAGAGTGTAATTTGAATACACATAAAAAAGTTTTATGATAAAGTGTAAATGAGCTTCGTCGATTCGTCAAACAGTAACCATCTAGGGTTAAAAATCAGCGATATCGAATTATAATTTAACCTAACGCCCATACAAAAAAGCTTCCGGCACATTTAGGTCGAAGAATGTCCGAAATTAATTTTTTTCATATTCGCCGATTAGGATAATTTTTTGGTATTTTGTTGTCAGATATCTGAATATTATGATTCCGTAATATTAGGCTGATATATTTATTATTTGTTTGGAAAGACACGCTCAAAGTTCATATATGTTCGCTTGTTTAAAATGGCATGCAAATTACCTGTATATTCAATCGTTTGGTACAATCAGAGTAAACTTATCATTTGACTTTGTTGTATGTTTTCGTAAATGACAATTATCATAGATGAGATTTGCATTAAAAAAAGTTGGAAAAAATGCCATATACATCAAAATTTCAACGCTGCACTATAGGAAATTTCCCCTTTTTTTTGGCCAAAAGTACTTAATTTTTTTCTTGGAGTTTTTGATTTTTTTTTTCACTATGTAATTAAAAACATACTAAAAAAAGCATCCCCGAAGAATAAAACATCAATGATGCTTTACCGTTATTTTATAAATGCAAAAACATGAGGTTTGTTTATTAAACAAAACGAGGAAGTTACTATATTAAATTAGACGTGTATTTAAGTTTAAAGTTTTTATTCAAAAAATTCATGTAAAAAAGTGGAAAATGAACAATAATGCTAAAAGTGAGTACTTTTATAGTAGTTAAAAACATATTCAACTTTTTTTTTAATTTGGTTAAATCGAAGGAAAGAAAAAGGCATTGATGTTATATACTGTAATAATAAATTGCAACTTCACTAAGCTCCGAAAAAAAATGATTAAAAGTGATAGATATAACACTTACGCATTTCGATAGAGCCATAAGTTGTCATCCATTCGCAATTTGTTTCAGCTGCATATACTTGCATATGTCTTAAAAAAAGCGTATTTTTCCAGGTAACTTCAGCGTACCAAATGCAGACTTACGCGTGACAAACTTTTTTCCCCGTGACGGTGCGTGACTAAAAATTGATTAGCTTAAGGAGGAACACTTCCAAAAAGCGAATCTAAAAAATCATTTAGGAGGAACCATTCCATAAAGCGAATCTAAAAAATCATTTAGTTTGGCCCACTCGTTTGGCTAAAAATTAGTTTTGGCCAAAAAAAAGGGAAAATTTCCTATAGTGCGCTGTGGAGCGCTGTTTAACGAACGATGTCAAATTATAGCTTGAAGTCTTAGTTAAAAAATAAAAAAAAATTCAGCTGCTCCTACCTGCTCCTTTCCAAAAAAGAAAAAAAAAAACAGTCAAAACTATGAAATGATAAAGTAACAAAATATAAACTTTAGTTCATGCAAATTTATGGAGTGCATTTTGCACATTTCTTACCGTCTAAGTTTTAAAAAATGGAGAACAGATAGTTACACAAAAAATGAAATGGCGGCAAATAAAGCTTAAATTCAAAAGAGATTTAAGTTGACACTGGGCATTAATGTGGACGTAGTGAAGCAAGGTATGGGCACAACAAACGATGGCAGTGCGGCAAGAAGGTTTTTCGAAAATCCAGCCAAAATTTCAGGCGTAATTGGCATAAAAGAAGAGTTAACACATAGATTTAAAATTATTTTGGCCGCAATAAATTGTAGTGCAGCGATCGTCACTAACGAATTTCATATAAATTGCATTGATACTGCCAAGTTGTTTGTTGATCTCTATGTCTGGTTCTACATGCCTATAACTGTGCATAAGATTCTGGTACATGGTAGCAAAATTATAGCAGAAGCTATTCTGCCTATCTTAAGGCCCGTATTCAGTGATTTAATTTTTATTTTTTACATTTTAATTGATTATTTGTATCAGGTATGCTGTCCGAGGCAGCTCAGGAAGCGAGGAATAAAAACTATAGAGCCTATAGATTACATCATTCACGAAGAATTGGACATGTAGCCACTAATGAACACGTAATACATAATTTTTTAATGTCTTCAGACCCATTTATAAATAGATTTCGCTCAAAGCTGCAAATCAAAAAATTGGAGTGCGATAATGATGTTAAAAAATTATTAAAAGACTATGCTTAAATAACTTATTCATATTTTTTCTAAGGGAGGTGGGCGTAAAAGTGGGCGGATCAGGTATATATTTTCAGGACCCCATTCTGCAATTATAATAGTTATTTTTTGTGAAAATTGAGTTGATGCATTAAAAATCAAGGGAGTTATGCCACTTTTTCAATACAAGTTGTTTGGGAAGTGGGCGGATATTTTTCAAATTTCACACAAATGATTCTGAGTGTTTAAAAATGCTGTGTCAAAAAAAAAAAAAAAAAAAAAAAATGCCGTATGTCAAAATTTAATTTTCACTTTGCATGGGAGGTGATTAAAACAAAAAATGTGCCAAACGTCTTCTATTTTTAGCCGCTGGTTCTAAAAATATCAACCTATGTGCGGCATAACGATTTTGAGACGATGGCGCCTATACCATATGAGCTGTTGAACAATTACCTTTTCAGTACTATGGTGAAGGCTATTTAAGATTCATACAGCTGAATAAAGCACTTTCTTTATTTTAGTTTTTAATATTTTCCATTAATTTTTTAAGATTTACTTATCTTCTAAGGAATATTCTTTAAAATAATTTTGCTTTAATTTGTTCTGCAGGCTTTAATATTTTCTAACTAGATTTGTAGACTCCCAAAATCCTGCAAGTTTTATTGTTCATGAAACGCACAATAAATTTCTAAAAAAACAATTTTATATTTCAGCCTTTTGACTTCAGATTTCCTTAAACAATTTAAGAGATTTTTTTTTGCATTTTATTTGTTGTTATTATTAAATATTTATGAAATTTTGTTGTAAATGTTTCTGTTATTTGTAGTGTTATTGTATTGTTTGCTTTTTGCTTTCTTTATTCTTTCGCTTGAAATATAAACAGTTCGCGAGATGACAAGCGTAAATATAAATAAAATATAAAAGTTAACGTGGAAAATGTAAGCAACAACAAAAGTGAAAGTTTAGCCCTTTTTGAATACTAAAAAATAAAAATAAAAAAAAAATATATGTACATAAGGGGTATAACCAAAATAAGAACCTATCATTACGGTATGGGCAATGTTATACTGATATTAAAAAACGATATCAGGGGTCATTTCGGTCCAAAAACCTTCGGCACCGAATGCAATTTCTAAAACACCAAACATTTTTTTTTTTTTTTTTTAATTTTTATTACAAAGTAAAAAAATTAAAACAAGCTTAATTAAATAACTTATACATTATTACATAAAATTGTTTGTTTTTTTAGTTTGACTATTGATTTTTTTTGGTGGGAGTCCTTCCCCAAAAAATACTTGTGGGAACATCTAAGAAGTTAATATTAATAAAAATATATGTATTTTTACGTTATATTTTTGTCGCATAAATTGTAATATAAATTTTTATGGTGAGTATCCTTCCCTTGTACCGTTTTTTTGGTTTCTTTTTTTAGAATGCAAGGAATCGCCATTTTATAAAAAAAGCACGAAATGCAAAGACCAGCATGGTTTTCGACGTTAGGATTATGGATTTCCTGTAAAACTGAAAAAATTATAAGCTAAAACTTCATCGCGATCGGTGCCGAACCTCTTTTAACGCTCGCGAAAAAAGGAAGGCACATTTCTTCATATTTTTTTATGCACTATCTCACTATTATAGGTCCTTTTTGATAATTTTAACATTTTTTAAGGCCATAGAGAGTGATTTGGGCACAAAGGACTTTTTTATTATATATTACCCTCCTGTAAATTTTATAAATGGTACAAGTCATTTGGAAATATTATTGGTTTTTTTTATTACACGTTATACGAGTATATACGAGTATATATATATATTTTAAGGTAATAAACGTCTAGTAGAAATAGTGCATGGTTAGACAGATTTTTCTAAAGGTTTATGTAAAAAAACAGCTCTTGAAGAAACGCATTTTGGACGTCCAATTTTGGGAACATTTTTGAAGAAATAAGGTCCGATGATACTACCAGCAGGTTACCCCCACAAAACTGTATTTACTTCTAAGGGGCTAAATTCCTTTGGAATATTGTAGTTAAATATATTACAAAGTACAAAAAACTGTCTCGTTGTTGTATTTTTACTAAAGTTTCCAAGACAGAGTCGTGACAAAAAGTACGAAAAACAGTAGAAATAGGAAGAAACATGTGTTTAAATTTAAAATTTATAATCAGTTATAGCAGATTTCGATCCACCAATACAAATGGTTAAAAGATTGATGTTTGACTATTAGAGTTTTTTTTCCGCAATTTTTCATTTCCCGGGAAAGCGGGAATTTTTTTTAAGTTTCCCGGGATCCCGGGATCCCGCTCCATAGAAATAATAAAAATTAAATTCGCCAGGAAGTGGCAAAAATTTTATTAGAAAGCTTAAAACACCTACTAAAACATACCTTATGTTTTAATAATACGTTAATTTTTTAAATTTTTTAAAGCTTTTTTCCAACACGAAAAACGTGTATTCTGGCTATGTGAGATCAAAAAAGTAGACTTACAAATATAGGTGAACATAAACAAAAACATAACAATTCAGTTACTTAAAACAAACATAAAATAATATAAAAAAAATAATAATTTGAGATAAAAAAAAAATATTAAATTCTTAAAATAAGAAAATATTTAAGTAATCGCAATTCATATTTTTTGGTTTAGGAAATAATTCTTTAAAACGTTTAAAGCGTTTATAGACCCGTCAGAAAGCCTATTTTGTTAGCAAATTGCCCTGCTACCGAAAACGCCTGCTCACTTTCTACCGAAGTTGGACGAATGGTTAGGAGTGCATTAAAAAAAAAATTCAACATTTTGGGTCTTTTGAACACTTCCTTCCAAAAATTTCAATTCTTTCTTTAATAAACATTTTAAAGTAATTTTGGAGTAAGATGGAGCACAAACATTAGCATTATTAAAAGCTGCATTTAAAACATCTTCAAATGTTTTCTCTTTGACGGCACCACATTCTTCAACATCATCATTACTTTCTTCAATATCATTAGTTTTGGCAAAAAGACGATTAAAAAGATTTTCAGCATATTCAGTTACTGAGTACTTAGAAGCATAGGAAAACCAACAATTTTCGTGATTATGGTTGAAGAAATCAGGCTCTTTCAAATATTTTACCAAAGTGTAAAATTTTTTTGTCCCTCCTTTTATCAATACGTATATGTAGAGCATTAAACATTTTTTCGCCAATAATAGTAGGAATCGATTGGATTTCTTGACATAAAGTGTTAACTATGGCATCAGTATTTAATATGTTTGTATCACGGCGGCTCAACCTTTCAACAGCCATCTGTATGGGTTTCAAAACTTTAAGCATATTGTTTAATGTAACTATATTTTCCTCAATCCATAGATCACCCATTTTGAAATCAATAAGGCTCTTTTTTATAGAATTTCTTAATAACAGAAACTTGTCTAGCATTGGCACTATCGAATTCTAACGAGTTGCAATGTCTAACTCTAGAGCCAATTCTTTTTTATGCTCTTCAACTACGTATTTTTGAAGAATAGTGTTTTTTGTTGGACTATTTTTTAATATTTTTATAATGCGGCATGTCTGATTTAATACCTCTTTGTAGTTACTGTTTAAAACTAAATTTATGGCAGAATCTTGAAAATCAGCTTCATTGTTATCTGATTCTGATTCACTGGCAGAACAAATTATTTCTTTTTTATAAACAACGTCAACGACTGCCAAATGTATGGCATGATTGAGACAAAAGATCCCTTCAGCTTCGCTATTTTTAACAAATTTGTTCATCACATTAGGTGCATCTGTAATGGTGGAAACTATATGACTTTCAAATTCTTTATTGTACTCTCTTAAACGAGTTTTCATTATGGTTTTTATTTCGACCGCTCCACACCTACCGGGAATATAGAGCATACCTAAATTGAAAAATGTTTGTTTATTACCTAACAAACATATGTTGAGGTATCTCCTATTTTTCAGACTAGTCCATTCATCCATAGTCAACGAAAATCCACCGCCCTCAGCTAATATTAAGTTTATATTATTTATGTATTCGTCCTTTACTTCCTGGAATTGTTTTATTATTAACTGTTGCACTCCCCATTCTGCTTTTGGTAGATTAAACCCATCACGGTCCATGCATTTACGTATGTATTCACTTCTTGTTATTGATCTTATGGAAAATTCATCTACAGATGCTAATTTTGCAACAGTAGTACACAAATTATTTTTGTTTTTAAATGAATCTAATGTAGGCTGAGTTTTTCTTATATTAAGGGGGATTTGTTTCTGATGTTCGCGTTTACGTTCTTCTTTCTCCCAATCTATCTTGTGTAAAGATTTCAAATGACGCAGTAATCCGCTGGTACTTCGTCCTTTACATGAGATTATTTTTGCACATAAGGAGCATATCGCAGTTTCAGTAAATTTTTTCTTAAAAAACTTCCATACAATTGAGTTTTCGATCTAAAACAATTTTATTTGTTTTCATTAAAAACAAAAAAAGAGACTAATGATTTCAATATATTACTTTAAAACATCAATATACTCGTATTTGACAAAATATCTTTAAATGTAAAATTTTTTAGAAAAATAAATTTGAACGTGAACGTAAAGTTGTAAATTCTTTTTTTATTATTTGGCACAAATACCAAAATAAAAGCAGCCGTTTTCTAAACGTTAAGTTGTCAATTATTTTTTTAATATTTCCCGGGATCCCGCATGAAAAATCCCGGGAAAGCGAAACATTTTAAAAGTGGAATTCCCGGGAATTACCGGGACGGGAAATCCCGTGAAAAAAATCTATTGACTATAGACTGGCAGGCGCCGCAGACACGCAAACCGTAGAAAGGCAGAGATTTCTGTGATGGGAATGTTGTTATTCTCGAAACATATAAATTCAACACAAGTTCAATCTCATGTTCAGTCAAGAAAAATATTATGAAAAAAATTTTAATTCATATCATGTACAACATTACATTACTTTACATTCTTCACTAATAATAATTCAATGAAAATAAAATTTGATGAACTTAAGTCTTATAAAAATATCAAAAACTTTAATTATAAACTAACAGTTCAATTAAAAATCGCAATTCGCACTTAATCAACAAGAGGGTATTAATTCAAAATTTAAAAATGTTCAATAGAAGCAAGACAATTTTTTATTTGACATTGAAGGCATATGAAAAATGATTTTAAAACCAACCGTTTCATTACCAAAAAGAGACAAAACAGCACAATATTTTTACAGCTGATAGACGTGAATATAACGTGGCGATTTATTCGAAAAAGTAAAAAAAAAATTATAATTTTGAGTTAATACCCTCTTGTTGATTAAGTGTGAAGTGTTAATTTTATAATATATTATTTTTTTGGGCAAACCTTTAGTTAACTTTTTTTTATCACCAAATTGGTAGATTTAAGCAAAGAATTTGTTAATTTTGTTTATTAGTTATATGCTCAGTTTATCACTTAATGTAAAAGTTTTTAAATATTTATCTAAGACCCCATTTATAAATATTCTGGGTGCTTGAGTAATTCTAATTCGACTTAAAAATTTTCGTCTGTTAAATAAAATAACGATCTCTTTCGAAAGGAGGTGTCATATGATTTCGTGTTGTCCTAAGCAGTTGGAGATTGAAACAAAGCACAATGCATGTGTTGGGTTGAGGTGACTCCTCTTCCCAATAAATCTGTTTATAATTAACATAAAACCGCATGTGGCTCAATTCAATACTAAACTCTATTCGTCTTATCGCTACAAACTTTAACTTATAACTCACGCAAAAAGAAAATGTTTAGACCGCTAAAAAAAAATTATATAATAACAACATTAATCAATTCATTTATTAATGACGTGCTAAAATCCCAATTTTTATTTTTGATAAACACACTGAAATTTAGTGTTGTGCGCATTTCGCTGGTTGCTTCGGCCAGCTCGTCAGGAAGCTTCCCCAAACACTTTAGAAAAGCTAAAAATATTATATAAATAAGACCATAAAGTGAATAAAAATTTTAAACACTCAGGTCCAACTTGTAACAATATCAACAAAGCCACAACAATAAACAGAGAATTTATCTTTTCATACATTTCTCTACAATTGGCTGGTTTTTTCATATATTAAGGACTTCTTGCCTGAACAAGGCAATAAAGAAATAAAGTAATTCAGGAATGGCAAAGCCATGGTACTAAGCCCTGGCAAGTATATACCCAGAAAAAAATATTGAAATACTTATTTAGCTTGATTCAAATCAAATCCAAATAAGCATAGCTCACTTGTGTCCATTTATTACCTCCCGTTGTATCAGCATTCGTCAGTGTCGGATGTCCTATATCACCGGGCTGCTATAATTATTAATCAGTCAGCTGGCTCGTTAAATGAAGGTATATCCTCCCCAAAGCAGTGTCAGAGTAATTTGTTTGCATCTAGGGATTCTCTAACTAAACAGTTTAAGTCTTAAATCCCCGAAAGCGAAAATAATATTGAGAAAAGTTGTTAAGATTTTATGTCCTTTAACAATGTGAAAAAACACTACATAACATTAAAATATAATGCGTGCTTACAGAACCACTACAATTGTACTGTTTTATTATGATAGATAGATATGAAGAAGGCCATACTACGCACCGCGACCTGGCGGATCTTTAGTGCAGCAAGAAAAAAAAAACACAGAACACCACATAATGTTTGTTACTTTACTGAATATAGTCATAAACGCTATTAGGGGTTGTGTACCAATACACTGATACCAGAAAAAAAAATTATATCGTTTCAGGGCATGTGTACCGTACCGTACGTTAAATAATGTTCGGTTTATTTTCGACCACTGCAAAAACTCTTATCGCTCTTATTTAGGTAGCTCAATTAGAGACATATGATAGAATTTTCTGGCCACTGCAAAAACTCTTATCGCTCTTATTAAGGTATCAACCTTTTTATCACATTTTATACTTGAAAATTGGGGTATTGTGGTGCCTGTCTCACTCGTTTCAGAATCGTATGACTTTTACGCTTTCGATAGGTCGGATCTTAAATTTGCCTTAATTAAACATTTTACACACTATTTAGTTTCATTTTCTTTGACCTTTTAGTATAAGTTTGATGTAATAAATGTTCAAGCGCAAGGTCAATTATATAAAAAATTATTTATTTTTATCAAATATTTGATAGTTTGACGATAGTAGATATTTTCAATATGATAGCAGAATATATTCTCAACAAAAAGGACTACCTATGGGTTCTCCAGCTTCTCCAGTTGTAGGAGATATAGTTATGGAGGAGCTAAGAGATACATGTATTGGAAGATTATCTATTAAACCAAAAATTATAACAAAATATATGGATGATTTATTTTGTATTATTTCAGAATGTGAATTAGATAATATGTTAAACATATTAAACTCTTTCCACCGGGATATTAGATTTACAATTGAAACGGAATCTGATCATAAACTTCAATATTTAGACACATTAATAATGAGAAGAGGGGACAATTTATTAGTAGATTGGTACCAAAAACCAATTTCGTCAGGGAGAATAATTAATTATATATTCAAAACATCCGAGAAGATGTTTAATAAATAAATACAGCCAAAAATCTTATAGATAAAGTTCTAAATATTAGTGATATAGTTTTTCATAGAGTTAATAAAATAAAAATCAAAAATATTTTGGAGAATAATAGTTTCCCAGGAGAATTGATTTGTAAATTGATTGGGCAGTATAAAGGACATAGGAAAGGTAATCTGAAAGATTGGAAAATTATAATATTTATGATATTAATAATTATAGGATGGCTCATAAAACATATAGTGCATTAGATAGATTATTTAGTAAAATGAAAGATAGGACGAATAAATTAGATAGATCTAATACTATTTAGAAGATACCTTGCAAGGGTAAGGATAATGAAATATGTTATAAAGTATATATAGGTACTACGAAAAATAAATTAAGAACTAGATTAGCAGGACATAGGTCTGATCAAAAATACAAAAAAAAGTCTTCTCAGAGAACTACATAGTCATCACATTGTGCCAATTTCAGTCATACACCAGATTTGATAAAATACAACAGTTTTAAATGCAGAAACAAACTACAAACGACGCTTCATGTTAGAAATGTTACAAATAATCAATACACTAATAGACCAGAGAATCAATTTTAAAACAGATTCAGACAATGTAGCTCAAAATTATATACATTTAATTTATAAGAATAAGATAGGAAATTAAATAAGTTTATACAAATGTAATAGAATAATTTTTGTTTCCTGTATATAATTTTTATTATTTTTCATAATTGACAACAATTACTGAAAATTTGTATTAAGAATTTGTTTAAAATTTTATAAAAGAAGAAAAAAACAAATATCTGAATCCCTGAAGAAGCTATCCATTGACATAGCGAAATATTGGATAAAAAATAAATAATTTTTTTATATAATTGACCTTGCGCTTGAACATTTGTTACATCAAACATTTTACACACTTTTATAATTTTACACAAAATCTTGTAATACAATTTCCGAAAATTACAAAATTAAAGACTTTTGATAAATTGCTGAATTGAAAATACAGACGCTTGTATTTCAGTTGTTTGTAGCGACCATCAATATTACCAGTCTATCCGAAGTTAAGCTATTGTTTGCTATATTTTTCCGCAACGATTAAATTGTATGTATTTCTCTTCTATAGACTTTACTGTAATACAAAATCGAACTTTCCGAATGTGAATGGGATAAAACCAATTGCAAATCTCCAAGAGGTTTCTTTAGTTCACTGCGATATTTTTTTAAACGCATTTGAAGTTGGAACGCTGTCTAACACGAAAAGATCATTGAACATTTGATAAAATAATGCATATTTTTTTTTATTGTTGGTGAAAACGTTCATCAAATTCGGTGGAAAGTTGGTTTTCAAACCAATCCATATGGTGATGAAGAATTTTTAATGACATATTCACATCAAGTTCTTCAAAGGCTTCCAAGAGACGTTTAACCAAGAAAACTGGGTACAAGGGTATTAATTTAATCGGGCTTTCGCCTTAATCCGTTAATCGCTCGATTAATTAACCGAGGTTTTGGTTTAATCGGTTAATACTCGGTTACATTTTTTATTGATCGGTTAACCGATTAATAAAGTTTTTTTTATACATTAAGGCCCGTTTTCACGACTTACCGATAGCTAAAGGACGAATTTTATCGGCCGTATAAAAAGTTTTTTATTATTACAACATTACTTTGACCTACCAGGTATGATGAACCTTCCTTTAACTTATCGCTCACTTAAGTCTAAAATAAATTTGTAAATATGGAACATATTATAAACGGTCGATAAAATCCTACCTTTAGCTATCGGTAAGTCGTGAAAACGGGCCTAAATATTTTCAATATATAAAAATGCATAACTTATTTATTATTTCGAGTTTATTAATTAAAAAAACAATAACATAAGAAACAAACCAATTCTTGAACTAAAACGAGCAAAAAAAAAAAAAAATTCATATATATGTAAAACATATTTTTTTAATTAACACATATTATGTACATATTATTATGAAGATCTTATAAAAAAAGATTTTGTTTGTTGTGCTTAATTCTCTATTTTTATAATTGATAAAAATACTAAAATTTATTGTTGGAGGATAAGCTGTTCCTATACGCATTTCACTGGTTATAAAATAATCTTTTAGACAATAATTTGGTTTAAATGTTTAGAATTTAAGCGATTTTTTTCTTTAGTCTTGATAAAACTTGGCTTTGAAAATAATCTTTCATTTATCGTAGATGTTGGAGAAATCGAAAGCAACCAATTTCTTAGTTCTCTTTCTGGATTTTTTTTACCATATAAAATCTTCGATTACGTCCTTAGAGTCCTGTTTAATTTTTTTTAAATGTTTAGCACTTCTAATTTTTTCGGTTAATTCTGTTAAAAGATTGATTTGAAAATATATGAGAAGAAACAACTAACTAAACGCATACATATAAAAAGTACGTGAAACAAAAATCTGTTGACACCAAACACTTATTTCAAATGAAGATCGCCGTTCTTTGTTTTTATGAAAAAATATATTCTAAGCACAAACCTTTTGCGACGAAAGATAAAAAAAACACAAAAAAATATGTTATAATACTACAAAAAGTTGAAAATTTTGTTATATCGGTTAATCGACTGAAATTAACCGGTTTAATCGTTAATCGAAAATAGAAAATTTTAAATTAACCGATCAGTTAATCGGGTAGTAAATAATCGGTTAACCGATTAACGGCTAACCGATTGAATACCCTACTAGGTAGAGAGGAAAGAAACTAGATTCTATGTTAGGTGATTTATGCTGTTGGTTAAAGACAGCAACCGATTAAGAGTATAGTGGCGAAGAGTAAGAAGATATAACTTATATTACTTTTAAATTAAAAAGTTATTTTGTAATCAAAAAATAACTTTTTTCTAATAAAAAACACAATTTATTTTTTAATAAAAATTTAATTTTTATAAGAGTAACGTATTGAGAATAATACAAGTATTTTTGTTAAAGTTTTTGTAATACCAGAAATCACACTACCAAACTTTGTAATGAACGATCCACAATTTACAATAGGTCTAATATAAAAATTTAAATACGTCTATTAGTATTTGCGAAACATATATTGATACTTTATTTAAATAACGTTAAATTAAGTTTTATATTACTTTTTGAAATAGACTTTAAAACGCCTAAAACCGCAACGAATGATAATACTGTTTGGTAAATTTTAATAAAAATTGGTTTGTAATTTATTGTAATTTATTGATCCCATATAAAGCCCACACTTGAAATATTCGAATTCTCAGTGGAGGGTATCAAAAATTCGGTGCAGTCGAATATAGCGTTTTTACTTGATTTTTATTAACAACCAGCTGCCATTATTAATTTACGTTTCTTTTCTTCATGTCTTTTCAGGTAAATACTTTCGTTAAATATTAAACCCATTGCCTCCAAAGTAAGTAATAAAAGTCTTGCAATTACAATAAGAATATTATTTGTTGGTGCTGTGTGCAATATGTGATATTCTTTTATTTTCCAAAACTTTTATGTTTGCGTTAAAATTACTATGGCCATTAATTTTTTGGAACTTTACTCCAAAACAAAAACTAATATTCTAAAGGGCTGCAACAGGATTTTTAATTATGAGATTGAAATGTTTGCAATTGCAGGATATGCAAGCATTTTTGGTTGAAAATGATGTGATGTACAATAATAGCACATGTAATATTCTAATAGCAGAAGTATTACTGCCACTGTTACTCACACACACACTCACACACACACTCACACACACACACACACACACACACACACACACACACACACATACATATTTAATGCATACAATTTAACAAAAGTGTATTTAGACCAATTGAGTATGTAAAAGTCCTGCAGACAAAGTCTTACCTGTCAAAATTTGTTGGACAATTTTAAGGAGTCAAAAAGTCCAGCAATAAGAAAAATTATAAAATATCGATTGCACAGTCTTATGATTGATTAGGGAGAACGAACGGTTTTTTAGGTCAAATGTATGACCGACCCCACTTTATTTTTGATCCCCAACATTGGTTTTGATATACCTACTTGTTTTTCCAAACATTAAGGGGGCTCCCATACAAAATGTTTAATACGGACTAGAAATATATTAAGAAAAAAGCCGATAAATGCATAGGAGTAACCCCTAGGGAGGGTAAAATATATGACCAGCCACTAATAGTTTTGTGTCCTAAGCATTTTATCGAATTCTTAAATTTATCAGGTTTTACCGTTTTTTTTTACTTTTCAAGACGGTTATTTTTAAATATGCATATTTCGAATATCAAATACGAGGGCCCATCAATAAGTCCGTGACTTTGCGAACTTCCCTCGTAGTTATATGAAATGCAACACTGCTCCCATCAAGTGCCACCTGTTATTAGACTACTGTCAAAGAGATTATGTTGAAAAATAATTTTTTTTTTTTGTAAAAAAAACTTTGTTTCATTTAAACTCACGGACTTATTGATCCTCCCTCGTAGACTGGTTATTTTGGTATAATAAAGCGGTTATTTTAAGAATATGAAATTTATATAAATTTTTTCTTACTTTACTTGTCAACATACCTGTAATTTAAGTATTTTCCAAGTGTAGAATGTGTAAATATGTTCCTATAATTTAAACAAAGTTATCATTTGTTAAGGATCATCTATTAGACATGACATAGTGTGAGGGTCTTCCATTTCGAAATGGTGCAACCTCATTTTTTGTGATGTTTGGAAAAACATGCATGAGTCAAACATGTAAAAAAGTATAGACGGTCCAGCCCAACCATATGATACCCTACACCACAGTATATAAGAAAAAATGTTTGCAAGTAGTACCCTTTTTGGAAACCAGGCAATCATGGCAATCATGGACCCGCCAGAACAAAATTAGGTAATTGAGTTTGAGATTAATATATAAGTTCTTTGTGCCCAATTTTATTTAGTTATCTTCATCTTTATGGAATTTGTTTGCCTTTAAGTATTAATGTTAATTAAGTGTTATAGTTAATTTTGGACCCACGAGCACATCATTTTGTTATAACATAGTAGCTATCGTTAAAGTGATTGTCGCCCATTTTTATATCAATACCAAAATTTAAAAGGAAGTCATGGCAAAAAAAGCTTTTCTCGGGAGTAGTATTTGTATGGGAGATATGGTCAAATATGGACCGATTCAAAAAAAATTTTGGTAGATGAAATTGATTGCAATAAAATTAGCATAATAAGATTCTTAATGGGCACAAATATCCTATTGCGGAAAGAATCTTTAATAGGTGCTATGTGATATGTGAATTTCAATAGGCTTGATCCTTGTTCCAAAGTTTATCAAATTATCTTTAAAATTGCGACCTGTACATTGCGCACAAGGCTTATTAATATGGACAACCATCCAGCCAGCCGGACGGACATCGTTTGATCGACTCAGAAAGTGATTCTGAGTTGTTCGGGATACTTAAAGCTGGGTCTAGGACCAATATTTTAAGGTGTTACAACACCCAGAGAAAAAATATGTTTAAATTTGGTCACCTCCAACAAAACTATTTTAAAGAGAATTGCGAACATATTATGTTTAAATTAAACCATACTATTGTCACCGACAAACATATTATTGTTAAATAAGTCCTCCATCAAGAAGGCACAACCATATTATGGTTGTCTCCGAACATCTTTTGGTTAGTACTAACTGAAATATGTTTAACATTTATAATAGCATGGTTGATTTTCAACCAAATCATGTTGCTCTTAGAAAAGAGGAAAATACTATTGGTAATTTAAAAACAAATTATTGTCATATTTAACCATAACATGTTTAGAGGCAACCATAATATGGTTGTGGTTTCTTGATGGAGGACTAATTTAACAATTATATGTTTGTCGGTGACAATAATATGGTAAAATTTAAACATAATATGTTTAAAATTTTGTCTAAAAATAGTTTTGTTGGAGGTGACCATATCTAAACATATTTTTTCTCTACGTGAAGCAACAGCACTAATGCCTTATACCCTCTCCATTATTATCGTGTGTATATAAAAATGGGGAAGGTCGGGTGGTGTCAAATGTTGGCTTATCGAGGTCAAAGTTGAAGGAAATGGTGAACAAATCCACAACTGCCCCATAACTGCCGCGTAAATATGCCCTAGAGGAATGAAATGTGGGACCGGCCCCCATTAATATTTTTGTACCCAACATTTTTTCCAAAAATACCTCCCCCTATATTCGCTTTTTAAAGGGGCTCCCATACAAAGTATACAATTTTATAAAATTGTAAAAAATTTACCGTCACCGATCCTAGGATGCCTCTTGACAGGTCAAATGTATGACCGACCCCACTTTATTTTTTATCCCCAACATTAGTTTATGATATGCCTACTTGTTTTTCCAAACATTAAGGGGGCTCCCATACAAAATGTTTAATACGGACTAGAAATATATTAAGAAAAAAGCCGATAAATGCCTAGGAGTAACCCCTAGGGAGGGTAAAATATATGACCAGCCACTAATAGTTTTGTGTCCTAAGCATTTTATCGAATTCTTAAATTTGTTCCCTGCAGCGTCTATGATGCCCCTAGCCGTGTAAAATTTATGACCGACCTCACATTGTTTTTCATTCATCACATTTGTTTTTAACACGCCTAGCCGCAATTTATATTCCTTTAGAATGCTCCCATACAAAATTTTCATTTTGTTTACATTTTCTATGAAAAATGCATAGCCAAAAATTCCATCAGGTAAAAAATTAAAACTTTTTTAAAATAAAATGAAAGAAAATTCTCAAATTATAAATTTTTAAATCCTTATAATTTTTTAAAAACAAAATTCTTTAAAAATTGCAATAAATACATACCGCACTTGATCAAAAAATAAAGGTATTAACTCAAAATTTTTATTTTTATATTATAAATCGTCAAGAAATATTCGTACATATCGTGCTATTTTGTCTACTTTTTGGTAATGAAACGGTTGTTTTAAAAATTATTTTTCATAAGCCTTTAATATTAAATTAAAAATTTTACTGAACATTTTTAAATTTTAATTTATGTGCTGTTTTCACAGCACAAGTGATTGAACGTGTCGAAAAATTTATATGAAAAGCACTCAGTTTTTTGACAGCACATTAATACCCTCTTGCTGATCAAGAGCGTTATGTATTTTGTTGCTTTCTTACCTTTGTGAATGTGTTCGTTTTTATTCAAATAAACTTTTTCTTTCAATAACTAATTTGATTTTTGTACTATTTTTTATTTGAAAAAAAAAAAAACAGTTAACCGGATATTCAAAAAATGCTTAATCAAAGACCGGGTTTAAAAATATCAACTATTGGGAATAATCGAAAACCGGGTTTTGAAAAGGTCAAAGAAGCGACCTCCCTATACTTGACCATATTTGTATAGAAACAACAACAACACTACAAAAATAGGCAATAACGACTTACTGGGTTGCTATAGAAACAACAATACTACAAGAAAAAAAAAACATTTACTTTTGGTTGATTTCAGAGTTGATGTCTGGCATCGGAAAAGTCATCACCCTATCGAAGAAGGTATAGTTTTTGTAATTGGTGGTGTATGTTAGTTCTGCTTCGTCATTCATGAAGTAAACATATGCAAAATACACGTCAATAAGAAATGGAGGGCATGTAAACTACGCTCAAAGTCATCCTGAATCTCAACGGTGAGAAAGACAACTTCACATCGAAAATCACCATGACCGCCCATTTGTATCATTGTGGATACTTGAATAAGCAGAATTATCGCTACTGCGTTTAACGAACGAATATCCAATACATCCACTTAAAATTACTGTATGGAATGTTGTTTACGCTTTTAGAAGATATTTGGCTTTTTGACGGAATATATGTAGTTAAAATTTCCTTTTGTTGTTATACCTTTACTATAAATAAAATAACCAGTTTTTAGTTAGTATATAACTTTATACAAATAAATTCAATCGTTATAATCAATTGTTTAAAATATGAAAAAATTGATATGCAACTAGTCTGAAGTCAGCAGCAACTAGTATAATTCTAGCTACATACAAGTTACTGTATTTTTGGGGAGATGGCACAGACATGCTATTGCCATGAAACACCGTCTAACCGTTAACACCGTCGAAAAACACTGAACATTGTGAAAAGGAATTTCTTTCATTTCCATGTGTATGCGAGTATATTAAATGCTGCTTAATAAAGGAAAATGCTACGCTCTTGTTTCAGAATTTCAGTTTCAAGACAGATTCTTCAGCTGACAAGAATGTTTTTACAGAGCTAATAAATTTAATATTTTGGTTTCGTGATTCGCTGAGATACTGACGTTGTAATTTAGCAAATTTTTCAGCCGTACTCTTACTTTGTTATACCATTTTACTTTCTTTCTAATAATCCTATTTGATACAAAATTGTTGTATGTCTGTTTAGGATAATTTTTCTTTAAAGCTTTTGTTTTAGCATTATGTCGAGCTCAGATTAAAATGACTGTAGAATGACAAATTACAAAAACCTTTAAGAGAAAATTTGAATTTTCGTCTGCCACTAATAAACCACTACGACCACAACAGACAGAAGCTGTGTTCTCTTAAATGGGATTAATTAAATAAAAGTTTTAAATGGTTAAATAAAGGAAATGTTTAAAAATACTATTTTTCTTCATGATAATTTAAAGCTGGTAGTGTCTAAAATAGAAAATATAATTTCACAGAAAAAAGTTTTTTATCGATTAAAAAAATGGTTTAAAAAGTATTTAAATTTAATTAATGTGATAATTCAAACAATTATTTTTATTAATTGAAAGAATATTAAAAATTTGATTTTGATTTAATTAACATTTGAAATAAATTTTCAATAAAAATTTTAATTAAATAACAAAAAATCTTAATTGACTTTTTTCGTTTAAAATAAAATAATTTAAACTTGTAGAATTGTTGTTGGGAAATGTCAATATTTAATTATATAAATTAACACATTGTTTGAAATGGCAAAGTTTTTTAATTAAAATAACAATATCATTTATTGAAAAACAATACTCAAAATTTTACAATTTTTAGTAATCAATATAATTATTTTCGTAATAGGTGCAAAATCAACAAATTCTTTGCTTGATATTATGAATTTGGTATAAATTTGGTGATCAGAGAAATTTTTTTAATTTAAACAATGCCCTATTACTTGTTTCGACCTGACTGCGCCTTCCTTAAGCTGTTCTACAGTCAGTGGTGCCAATTTAGCCACTTAGTGGGTAGATTAATGGTGACTTCTTTTCTACAAAAAAGTGATATTTTATTTAAAAAAATGTAATTCGTTCGTTTCTTAAAAACTCTTCGTTCTCTAAAAGGGTGGCTTGTTTTATTCTAAAAAATGCACCCTTACTAATGGCATAAGGCATTGCACCTTACGCCCCGTATAAATCGACGGTGTTGATAATGCCCTGTAAACAGATGGCCTCTGTTTGTACCCTGCGGGAAATTTATGTCAATTGCTCTTACAGCACTTATCCCGTGACCAGTGATCAAAATTTTATAATTAAAAGGAACGATTTGGGATAGGTGAAAACAAGACATATCACTTAACTGGTGATAATGTGTTGGTCCAGAGGAAAGGTAATTGGCACAAAACTATTCATGTGACTGAATTTTGTGCGGCTAGTGGCTGATTCTCTCTAGTTCTATTACTTTATATGAAGGGGATCTATCATATTGACAAGGCTCATTTGGGACAATATCTGCGACAGGCATTATTTTAACCGAAATTGGAAGGTTATTTCAGTGACCTGTTACAAAGTGTCAAAAATGGTTGGAGGTAACTATATTCTAAGAGCAACATATTATGGTTGGATTTTAACAATGCTTATGTTTAAAAGTTACCCATATATGGTTTAATATGACCATAATATGGTTAAAATTAATTTTAATATGGTAACAAAATAACCATATTTTGGTCAGAATTAACAATAATATGGTTAATATTCACCATATACAATTTATTTATTTATTTTTTATAAACATTCTTCAATTAGCTTTTTGAGTCAATTTAATCTCTTTTTATTTTTACCCTTTTACTGGTTTATACCGCTACTACCAAATCTCATGTATTTAAATTAATTGATGTAACGATACGCCTTTTTGCCGACACGATAACGATACTGAAAATATCGCCGATATCAATACAAATATTTAATTTGAATTCTAGTAAAAATTAACAAAACACAAGTGGAGTAAAAACTACAGTAGATTATTAATATCTAAGACTTAATAAAATATTTTATCGCCATGTTGGCATAAGTATATAATTAACCCTTAAACCCCTTTTAAGTTTTTGTTTATTTCTGGTATTTAAGTGGAATATTTGACTTAAGTGTGTTGGGAGACCTATAGTAGAATTTCATAACTAATATTTTCGCAGAATATTTCAATTACATAGATCCCTGTTTTAAGGCTGAGTTTGGCTTTTTTTTTCAAAAAAATTGCAAAATGTCCCATTTCCAGAGGAATTAGAAGGTTAATGTATGCCAACAAAATTTTGCTTGTAATGTTCTGAATAAAGCTTCTGAAGATACTTTATACCAAAAACCTAAGTATTGCACGATTTTTTACGTTTTACTACACAATGCTACAACTTTAAATAGGCCGTAAAATGAAACTTTTAAAACGCCGATACACGATTATCTTTTTTTAGTTTCCTCTACACGAATCAGTTGGCAGAACATTGTTATTTTTTTTGTGTGTGGAACAGTGTTAACCTGTTTATAAGTTATTTAGTTCAAAATTCATTTTGTTTGTTTTGCTTTTTTAATGGACAATGTTTATATTTTTGCCATTTCCCAAATTTTATTTGAACTTCGCCTTATGTTATTTTTACAATTTTGCCCCCCACTAACAACAAGAAATCTGTCTTTTGTTTGATTATACGACGACAAATTATAAATAAATGCTTTAATGAATCTCAATGTTCAGGATGAAGAACAAAATAATTGTTTTGAAAGAAAAACAAGCGAAACGAAAAAGCAAGCAATTCATACTCTAGTGTCTACTTGTATATCCTTTTAAATAACGTGGTTTTGTTTTCATATCCTTTCATATTCTTCCGTCGTTATTTAAAGCATGATGGCTACAGCCCTTAATTTTTTTTTTATAAGCCGTCGCTTAATGCTGTTCCCGTTTTTGTTATTTTTGTCATGTTAAATATACATTCGCTTAAGATCTTGAGTTATTTTCCACAAAATTTTTCAACTACAATTTCTTGCTCATTCACCGTCAGTGAATTATTGTTTTCAATGGCGAAGAGAAAGCAACAATATTGTGTGAAAAAAATCTAAGAAGAAACAATAAAAATTAAAATTCTTCCGCTGCCACTCTACAATTGTACTTCTTAATAAGTACGTGCTACTCAACCGAAACAATAGGAATTTGTAAAAGATAACTTTTTTTTAAATACCTGAACGTTTTTGGGCGTCCTATAATAATAATATTTTGTCATTTAAAAATTTAGTATAAGGTAAGACATTTAATTCATATCGTAGTTTAATGAGACAGTATCCATAGATTAAATAGATATGAAACTCGCTTGTCAAAAACCTAAGTCTAACTAAGCGATGAGAATGAGTTAGTAAAATTTCTATTATTATGTTATTATATTCCCCACATTCCCAGCGAACACAAATAAAAGGTCAGAAAAATAATATCGATTTTATTTGAATTTTATTATCCTTTTTTGAAAAGACTATTAGCTTTGAATGATATTTAACCATTTTGCTATAAAATAATGTTATGAAAGCAACTTTAGTTAAGAATAAGTTTAATTTATTAGTTATATTGTATGTTAGTTATTTTGCACTCCTTAGCTACGCCACATAGTTTACAAGTACATCTTATTTGGTTGTGTCATTGAAGATAGCGTAAAGGATTTTCAATTCTTTTCGGAAAATGGCTTCCAGCATTAGGTGCTACACCAGGAACAAGCGATCGTTTAGATATTGATTGTTGCGATGGTTTCGTAGGAGTTGCCGGACGATGGCAAGATGAATTTTCAGTTAGTCCATTTTTGAGTTTTTGGCTTCCGTGTAAAACTTCAGTGAATTGACGACGATTGAACTCATCATTGATGTAAAAAGCGGTCACCACTACTCATTTACATGAAATTTTGTCATGTAATTATTTAGTTCTTGATCATGAAGGTCAACGCCACCTATTTCTAAATTGTAATCTGCAATCAATTTCATCGGTTGGTCCGATGGTTACAGCGTTGTTATCAGTCCATTTCACAAAAATAAATAAGTGAATAAAACATTCTCTTTATGACAATTTGGGAGAAGTTTGACTTGGTGTTGAGTGCTGGATTCTCCTACGCAGCCCTTGAAGGGCGTCTTCGCTATCGCTGTTGAAAAAAACATCTTAATTACCCAGAATATCTGGCGGAATGATGTTAGCGATAATATCCTCAGCATCACCGTTCTCCTCATCTGTATTGATATTTGCATCTGGAATATACGCAACATCAATAAAATTATGATTTAAAGCCCCTTCCACAAAATCCGAAGCGTTGTCTAGATTATTAAATCTTCTGCCAAAAAAAATTTATGTGTTGATGTCAATTCGATAAATATAATATAAAAAATCAAGTCAAAATATATACGTTATCAGCCAATGTACCCAAGCGAGTACACTGTTTTTAAAACTTCCCTTTCGCTTTGAACAAAATTTTTTTATAAAAAAAAACTTTCAAATTTGAATAAAACAAGCCTTTTTATTTGCAAATGAAGTGTAAAGTTTTTTAATTGTTATGCTATAAACTTTTTGCAGAGTCAAAAACTCACTGACCTACCCGAAATGAGAAAATCTGGAAAAAGCTAGACAAAACAAAGCATAATTCGAAGTAATTTTATTTGGTGCCGCTGCTTTTTCAATTTGTTTTTATTAAGCAGAGTACACTTAACATAAAATCAAAACAACCACTGAAATAACTCATTTCTTACTGGATTTATGGCAATTCAAATATGAGAGTTTTTCTGTACTTGTGCGAGTACAATGGCCAGTTATGGGTTAATATGACAAGAAGCCAGCGCCAAGGATAGTACAGAATAAAACTTAAGGCATAGTTTTAAATTCAATAAAATGCAAAAAATTAAGATTTCTTTTAAAAAATTGTAAAGAAACATATAAATTTTTAATTGTTTAGTGTGTACAAAAAATTGAGGTGTTCATTTACAAGTGTGTTGAATTCACATAGTTCCTATATGTGTGAAGAGGTAAATATATTTTCTTTTTAATTTTAAGGGAGTTTCACATCTATGTAATCTATGACAGTAGCCTAAATTCAATGGCACCATTTTAGTTGCCAGTGCATTGTCTGCAAGTATTAACCAAAGTAAAAGACAATACAACAACTATTATAATTTTCAAAGTGTTTTTTAACAAACACATAGGCAACTCAAATAGTGTTCTATTTTGTCAAATTGGTTTTTTATGCTATAATTTTATGAATATGACACTAATAAAAATATTGCATAATATAACACTTTGTGTGTTACCTAACAATACCGGGTTCTTTAATAGGTATTTATGACGCATTTTGTTTCTGACGTGAAAAAGGAGTGAATTTTGTTACTGAATACTTTCCCAGTTCGAAACGTCAGTATATGCCAAGCGAGAGATACTCGCTTTTTCACATTATTGTTGATCCCGTCTATCGCGACTACGTTGCTTGCACTAACACTAGTTTCCTATTAAACCTTCTTTCTGGCTCGATGGTTTTGTCAAAAAGCAAAATTGTCACATTTAGGAGAATGGACATTCTGAAGTGATACAGATCAGTTCTATAAGGACCAGCTCAGCTCTGTAAGCTTGGACCGATATATAGTTCCAAAAGGACAGTGTAACGTACCTAATCGAATACCTAACAATCGTATTATTAAGTTAGGCAAATGAGTTATCTTACACAAAGGTGCTCCTTAAGACTTTTTTGTTTGTGGTAACATAAAATCATTGGTCCATCAGTGTTAAAAAATCTGCAAGCCAAAGTAAAATTGGGGAATTCCTAGTATTTAGGCCAATTTTTGTGCTCCATTCATGGAAAAATTAGTCCAGCTTATTCACTTGTGCCATCATTTCCACGGCGAAGTTTTTTCTTCATATTTTTAATTATTGAATTAAATTGATGTTCGTGATCTAGCAATAACACTGTGCTAGTTGACCTTGCGTTTTACCCTAATTCGGGCACGCTGAATCCAGTGGTGGTAGCCGTTTTTTTAGGTTAGCTCTGGTTTTCGAGATATACCGTTATTTCGAAAATGGAGGAGGTTGCACAACATATATCTATTTGCGTAACTCATAAACGGTTTATTTTATTCAAAACAATCAAAAAATCACTAGATTGAGCGTACCCGAACTAGGTTAAAACGCTTTTCTCAAAAAAGTGTAAATTTCTAGCACAGTGTAATTAATCAACTCTTGAAACTAATACTTAATAAAACATTAGGCAAACTAGTGCCAGATAAACATTTTTTGGAAATATGTACAATTAAAACAAAGTGGACGTAATCTTTCCCTCCATTTTGACATTTTCTTAAAGCGAGATCTGAAGGCTCCATCATTCGTAGGCATGGGTATATCCGATCATTGTGTAAGATTCGTGCCACAAGGTTTGGGCGAGATTTAAACTGTTCTAAATAATTTTGCAATACTTATGTCTAATAATTTTCTCTTTTAGTAGGGGTACATTTGAATCTCTGTGCAACTGTTGGTTTTTCATAAACCACGGAGCACCTGTAATCGTTTTTAATCAGGCATGTATGTGATGAACACGATAGATTTTATAGCGAACGTTTTTAAAAGGTGTAATGATACGATGGCCATGTTGCGGAAATCGAAATCGATGGAAATTTTTAAATAAAATTACTTTAAAAATTACCGTAGTTTTTCCTGAGAAAATAGTCCAAAGGTATGATATCGCACGATCTAGGTGACCATTTTACCAGAGCAAAACGTGAAAATAAGTGCTCCCAAAAATGATTGCTGAACAAGGTCATTGTTTTACGCGCTGCATGGCTCGTAGCGCCGTATTGATAAAACCGGAGCACACCGAGACTATGCGATTAAATTTCAGGAGGCACATAGTTTGTTAATACGGTTACCATTGACGGTAACATTCTGATTTTCCTCATTTCACGGTCTTCCTGTACTCTCTCAGCTACAGCTGGTATATTCTCTTCACTATGTGCTGGATGTGCTCTAACCGGTCGTGTATCATCCGCTAATGTAAACTAGGATCCAAATTTGCGAATGGTGTTGACAATAGTGATATAGGATGCCCCTAGACGTTTAAAATGTATTACCTACCCCGCTTTCATCTCCATTATTTATTTCTAACGTACCTACCCACTATCTCCATTCCTTAAGAGGGCTCCCATACATAATGTTGAATACAGAAAATTTCATTGCGGAATTTTGGTTTTTTTTAGTTTGCTCAATAAGCTAAAAAGTTTTTGAAATACGCGAACATATGTTGCGCAACCTCCTCCATTTTCGAAACCAGAGCTAACCTAAAAAAAACGGCTAGCACCACTGGATTCAGCGAAGCTTGTCCAAAAAAAAAGTGGCAATTTCTAGCACAGTAATAATTTCGATTTTCTTCATCAATATGAAATTTTTTTGCCTTCAAGTGATTTGAGGAAGGGGGTTTATATGGGATCTCTCGTTAATTTTGAACCCACTAGCACAACATTTTGTCATGACAAAGTAGTTATCGTAGAAGTCATTGTGACCAATTTTATGTAAATACTAACATTTATAAGGAAGTTATGGCATTACAATTTATTTTCGGGACTAGTATTTGTATGGGACCAATTGTCAAATATGGTCTGATTCCAATAAAATTTGGTAAGATTATTTCAATTGCAATAAAATTAGTTTGGATCAAGTTTAATCTTAGTGCAAACATTATAATATGGTTTATGGGCACAAAGACCCTATTCCGGAATGAAGCTTATATTGGGGCTATGTAAAATTATGGACAGATTCGGCGCATTTTTAATAGGCTTGGTCCTTGTGCTAATCAGAACCTATGTGCCAATTCATAAATTATCTCTTAAATTGTGACCTGTACTTTGCGCACAAAGTTTACATTGACAGGCAGTCAGCCGGACGGACATCGTTGGATCAACTCAGAAAGTGATTCTAAGTCGAGCGGTATACGTAAAGGTGGGTCTAAGGCCAATATTTTAAGGTGTTACAAACACCAGCACAAATGCATATCTTATATCCTCTCCACTATTGTGGTGTGGGCAAAATTAATGAATAAAATACGATACGATCATTCTTTTTGATAAACATCGACGAATTATAATATGTACTAACTATTGGAACCCAAGAAATTACAACCAACTTTATTGAAGGTTTAAAAATAGAATAATAGAATTTATTTTATTGACATAAAATTTTCTTTATAAAATTATTTTCTCATAGACAACTTAACTAAATAAAAATTAACAAGTGTTTTTGTTGATAAGTAATAATTTAATCTAACATCCCCTCTCACAAAATCCTGGTATGATAAATTGAATGAAGTTCTATTGAAACTAGGCTTTACAGCTGGAACAGCAGATACTTGCTTGTATAAGAAACAAATTGATAACGAAATAATATATCTACTTATTTATGTTGATGATATATTAGTATGTGCTAAGAATGAACAAAGTATATTGGAGTTTAATAATCATTTGAGTGAATATTTTGAATGCAAGGATCTTGGCAAGGTATCGTCTTATTTGGGAATTTATATTAATCAAAATTCCAATGGTGATTTTCTACTTCATCAAGAGGACAAGATTATCAAACTAATAAAAGAAACTAAATTAGAAGACGGAAAGCTCAGTTCAATTCCTATGGATCCAGATTTTATCAAAGTTTGTCACAAGGAAAATATACTGCCAAGCAATGAAAATTATAGGTCTGTTGTTGGTATGTTACTTCATCTTTCCATAACATCAAGACCTGATATAGCTTCAGCTGTGTCAATATTATGTAGAAAAGTTGAAACCCCACGAAAATGTGATTGGGAAGCAGCAAAGAAAGTCGTAAGGTATCTCAAGGCCTCAATTCATAAACGATTTATAATAAAAGCTTCTTCAGATTTAAAGTTAAAATGTTACACTGATGCCAATTGGGCTGGAGATCATGGCGACAGAAAATCAACTAGTGGTTTTATATTTTTATTGGGATTAAATGCTATTTCTTGGTCGTCGAAAAAACAGTCAACAGTAGCGCTTTCATCTACTGAAGCGGAATTTATAGCAGCTTCGTTTGCAACTCAAGAGCTACTTTGGATAAAACAATTACTCGAAGACATGATGATTCCTATTTGTATTCCGATTCCTATGTTAGAAGATAACCAGAGCTGTATCAAAATCATAGAATCCACAAAGTTCAGTGCTAGAACAAAACACATTGATGTGAAATATTGTCATATAAAGGATCTTCATCAAAATGGTATTATTCAAGTACAGTACTGTTCTACTGATGAGCAGCTAGCAGATTTTCTTACAAAAGCCTTACCACTGCCAAAACTTCAAAAATTAATCATACCAGGATTTTGCTGCCTGCTTTAATCCGTAAATAGATTTTTGTAGTTTACAAACAAGATGTTCTGTACCCTTTTCTTTGAAACCTTCCGGTTGCTCCATATATATTTCTTCCCGAATATCACCATTCAAAAACGCTGACTTCACATCTAAATGCTTAACTATATATTTTTTAACTGCACTTACTGACAAAAGAGTTCTTAAGGTTACAAATTTTCCTACTGGGGCAAAAGTTTCATCGAAGTCTTCACCAAAAGATTGAGTGTAACCTTTTGCTACTAGCCTTGCTTTGTATTTTGGTTTGCTTAGAGTTTCGCCTTTTATCTGAAACACCCATTTACACCCAACAAGCTTCTTTCCTTTGGGAAGATTTACCAACTTCCATGTTCCTTTATGTTTTAATGATGAAATTTCTTCATTTGCCGCTGCTACCCATCTTTCCCTATCTACAGCATGTAAATCCATCATTTCTTTCCATGAACTAGGAACAATTTCACAACTTGTTACTACACATTTCGCTATTTGGTTGTATTTCTTACTTGGGTTATTTTGAAGACGCTCAGAACGCCGCAAGTTAGTTGAGGGTGCTGGTACTTCTTCACCATTTTCTGAAGAATTTTCTTCATGACTACTTTCACACAAGTCAACTTCCTCATTAGCAGATTCATAAGATTCACAATCAATTTCTTCATTTCCAATTTCTTCTTTTATTATTTCATTAGTCATATTCACTAAAATTGTTCCATCTTTTGCTTTGTCGATTTTAGCTGGTTCATTAAAATTTTCTACAAATCTGACATTCTTACTTATAGTTATTTTATTTGTTCCTTTCATGAGTATTCTATATCCCTTACAAGTTTCGGAATACCCAACCAAAATTCCTTCTTCCGATACATCACTGAGTTTTTGTCTTTTACACTTGGGCACATGTACAAACGCTTTACTACCATAAATCTTTATATTACTAACATCTGGTTTCCTGTTGAACCATACTTCATATGGAGTGTTTTTAATAGACTTTGAAGGTAATCGGTTTTGTATATAATTAGCTGCAATAACACATTCCGCCCACAAATAATGCGATAGTTTTGAATCATTAAGCATAGCTCTAACCATTTCTACTAATGTCCGATTCTTACGTTCCGCTACTCCATTTTGTTCCGGACAATATGGTACAGTAGTTTGCAATATTATTCCGTGCAATTTTAAGAGTTCCTTCATTTCAGAGTTTACAAACTCTCCTCCATTATCACAACGAAGTATTTTTAACTTCTTGTTTGTAAAGTTCTGAACTTCCGCTAAAAATTCTTTAAATTTGCAAATAACCTCACTTTTCTGTGCCATAACATACACTTTTGTGTATCGTGAAAAATCGTCAATAAATGTCAGAAAGTATCTTTTTCCCGTAGAAGATTTTACTTGGAAAGGTCCACACACATCGGAATGTACAAGGTAAAGAATCTCATTAGATTTTGTATTACTTTCCTTAGGAAACGGGTATCTCGTTAACTTTGTTTTCGCACAAATATCACAAAGAATGTCTTCCTGACAATTTTGAATTACGATACCATTTGCCAACTTTTCTAATTTATTAACATCTACTAAATTGCGATGTCCTAATCTTCTATGCCATAAATGAACACATTCCAATGAATACTGAGCGCTGTACGTTGTATTTTTATTTACTTCATTTAAAATATATAAATTATCTTTAAAATTACCCTCAGCGATTAACCTCTCTGCTTTCATTATTTTACAAATATTTGCTTCAAATAATATTTTGCAGCCCTTAGCAGTCATGGCTTTGACTGACATTAAGCTACCATTAAGACCCGGAACATATAAAACATTTTGAAGTTTAATTTCACTATAATTACCATGTATTACTCCTTCACCAATTCCAATAGAATCGAGTGCTCTACCATCAGCGATATGTACTTTGCTATTCTTTTTCTCCATTTTGTTAAAGAAGTTGGAATCATTCGTCATGTGTATAGAAGCTCCCGAATCAATTACCCAGCCTTTCTTAATTTCACAAACATTCAAACAAATTTGTGTTGATGCTACATTACTCACATCTTTCTCTTTTTTCAGTTTGTAACAATCTTTTTTCATGTGGCCAAATTTATTGCAATGATAACATTTAATTTGCTTTTTGTTCTTGAATTTACCTTGATGGCTCTTTAAAGCTTCATTTTCAGCAGCATTCAAATGATTTCCAGACTCACCTCGTCTGTCTGCTTCATCTAGTAATTTTTCTTGAACATATTCTAATTTAATAGAATCCTCCGGCTGACCTTCAATTGATGTAACTAATGCTCCAAAGGATTTCGGTAGACTATTTAGCATAATAGCTACCATTGAATTTTCCTTAATGTCCTCGCCTCTATCAAGCAGTTGAGCTCTTAAAAGATTTAAACTGTTAATGTGTTCTTGCATACTTTCACCTTCTATCATTCTTTTGTCATACAACTTTCGCAAAAGATGTAACTTTGATGTCATTGTTTTCCTCTCGTATGTTGTTTCTATCTTCATCCACATAGATTTCGCTGAAGTTGCCATTCTTATAAGATGAACTTGAGAATTATCCACACACATCGCAATTGCAGCTCTTGCTTTTTGATCTAATTTTATAAAATCCGGAGTCAATGGGTTTGGACATGGCTTTTCTACAATATCCCATAAATCCATCTGAACCAAATGCATCTGCATTTTGAATTTCCACGTAAAATAGTTAGTAGAGCTTAACAAAGGAAATACACACTTCTGTTCCATTATTCAAAAATTTATATATTTTTTTTTAACCGATTCTACGCCTTAAATTATTTACGATCTGGGCCCATAACCTATTGGAACCCAAGAAATTACAACCAACTTTATTGAAGGTTTAAAAATAGAATAATAGAATTTATTTTATTGACATAAAATTTTCTTTATAAAATTATTTTCTCATAGACAACTTAACTAAATAAAAATTAACAAGTGTTTTTGTTGATAAGTAATAATTAAATCTAACACTAACAGGTCAGGTTTTTTATAGAGCGGTTTATGATACATCACTGATCTCATATTAAGCCCACTTCGGAATTATGCTAATTCTCGTTGAAGGGTATAAAATATTCGGCACAGCCGAATAAAGCGTCCTTGATTCTCTCAGAATCAACTAATATTTGGAGATAGCTAACAGTTTGCAATGAATACAAATTTTTATTTCCAGGTAGAGGAGCAAAAATTTTACCAAAAATAAAAAATTAAGGTGCAATTTAGAGAATTATCGCTCAACTCTCATGTCTTATTTGGTTACAAGAATTACAAATATTTTTTTTATTCCATTTCCGTTTATTCAAATAGCAATTCAATCAAGCTAATGCAAATTGTTTGCCGCCCACACAAACCTTTTTAAACTTTTCGATTAAAAAAAAAAGAGAACTTAAAAACACGACAAATTTATTTCTGCAAAAGTTTGTCTTGGCGGCAATTGTTCTATTTTTTTTTTTTACCAAACTCACAAACTTATTTCACATTTCTTATTCTTCTTGCCTGCAGTCTTTTTAAATCTCCAAAAACGTTTTCCACCATAATGAAAAAAATGTTTATTTCAAAAAGTAACATAAAAGGAAGAAAAACCTCCCAATAGTTTTTGAAATAGTTTATGCAAATGCCATAAAGATTCATTTAATTCGTCGTTGTGTCATTTGCATGAACATTTCTTAACCCAAAACATATTCTTTAATTTTAGTCGCAAAAGTTTATTTTAAATCTTTTACTTACACTGATAGAAAAAATTCCTAAATTAATTAATAATTAATAAAGTATAAATCGAGTATGACTGCCAGCGTTGCCATAATTTTTTTGAACATAACAGCATCTTAAGAAAAAAAAACTGATTTTAACTTAAAAAAGCTGCACATAAAAATAGCCCAAAAAATATATATAATTTACTTATTTTTTTTAACATACGTGCAATACAGAAACAAATACAATATTATAATAGTAACAAAAATAGTTGCTTTGTTGGCTAAATAAAAGAGAGTGGAATTAAGAAGGCACATGTAGTCTTGAGTTTTGTTTTGTTTCTACATTTAATACAAAAGTTATTTTAGGAAGGGTTGAAATTTGCTATTTGACAAGTGAACATACATGAAAAAATGCTTTTTATCGCAAATAAATTACTCAAACGGCTTGGCAAACATATCAAAATTGTACGTTTGTACAATCCTTTTGCGTTCTTAATTGGGCTATTTGCCAAACGATTAAACATGCTTATAGAAAAATCGAAATGAAGTTTATTTTCGAAACTGTTTGCGCTACCTAGTGCTAAATTTAATCATTTAAGTGACAATTTTGCAGAGTCAAGAAGGAAACGACGAAGTATATCAAATTAAAAAGAATAAAAGGTTTTGATTAGAATTTATTGAACAATTATTAACTAGGTTTGTGTGGTTTATTTGTTAACAGAGAGTGCATGTTTCCCAAGCCGTTTGTATTTTTTGTTTGGCTCTTAAAGCTTGACTCTGTTATACGAGTATGTGTTAAGCACATTAGGTAAGGTTATGGCTTAAGAACTAAAATATAATATAATAGAATTGAAACTTCAAAAAAATGTAATGCAGAAACTGCAAAATCTGCACAATTTACAAAGAAACTTATTTTTTTAATAAAAAACTTCAAAACTGTTCAATATTTATAAATATTCTTTTCATGTGTGGCATTTTTTTTCAATTAATATTTTTATATATTTTATTACTCAGTTTTTATAGGTTTTTTAAGTGCCCTTTTACATTGAGCTATTTTTGTCGACACAAATCTTACATTGTGTGAGAGGAGGAAGAGACGAAGAGAGAGAAATTTAAGTGGATACCAGCGTTGCCATAATTTTTGTAAAAAAAAATGCATCTTAAGAAAAAAAAACTGATTTTAACTTAAAAAAACTGCACCTAAAAATAGTCCAAGGAAATATACTTTATTATAATATACTCAATTTTTTTAACGTATGTGTAACGTTCATAAACGAATACAATGTTATATTATTAACGGATATAGTTACTTTGTTGGCTAGATGAAAGAGAGTGAAATTAAGAAAGGTACACAAGTACATGTAGTCTTGCGATTTGTTTTGTTTCTTCATAAGTTCCGGCTCAGATTTGCTATTTGTCAGTGAACATACATGAAAAATTGCTGCAATAGAAATTTTACAATGGAAACTCAAATGCAACTTTGAAAAAGAAACAACAAAAACACAAAATGTAAACAGGGACATAATTAAACTTTCAAAAGTAAAAGCCAAATAAACTACTCAAACGCCTTGGCAAACATGTCAAAATTGTACGTCTGTACAATCCTTTTGCGTTGTTAATTGGCGTATTTGACAATGGAATAATATATTTTTGTAGACAAATCGTAATGTTGCACATTTTCCAAAATTGTTGCGCTTCCTAGAGCTAAACTTAATCATTTTATTGCAAATTTTGCAAATTTAAGAAGTATAAAAAATTAAATAGAATAAAAGTTTTTGATTATAATTTATTGAAAAATTATTAATTAGGTTTGTGTGGCTTATTTGTTAACGAAGAGTGCGTGTTTGCCAAGCCGTTTGTGTTTGGCTCTTGAAGCAAAAAAAAAAAATCATTTTTTTTAATAAAAAACTTCAAAAATATTCAATGTTTGGAAAAACTGCAAAATGCAGATAAATCTGCACATTTGGCAACACTTGTGGATACAGCAGAACGTGTACTCTTACCATTAATTTTGGTCTCTCATTCGGTCGTAATAGTTGTTGCGATAAAACGTATTCTATGCAAACGCAAAGCGACTTTAAAGAATAAGCGATAAAAGTTGCAGCGACTAGAATTGCTTCAGGTAAACTGGCAGTAACGTAGTCAGTTTATGTATTTTCAATGAAAATTGGACATAAAATTCTGCAAATCCCATACCAGAAGGTAAATTTTTGTTTTTGCAAACTTTTGATTTCTCTGGACATTCTTTTTTCTGTAATTAAAAATCTAAAGAAATTTTCATTGAAAATATAAAAAAATTTATCAAATTAAAAATTTTTTTAAATTGTTTTCTTCAAATGTTCTAGATTTTACTTAAATTTAAAAAATGTCAAAGTTTTGTTACTAAAAGGAGGTACAATTATAATGCACGATGTTAATTGTGAGTCATACCTTAACGTCAAATTTTTTGGCCAACTTATATTGAAATTTTTTTGTTTTAGTTTTTGAAAAACACAAACATGGAGAGGTACTCAATTGAGCAGCGCGTTAAGATTGTTGAAGCCCTTAACAATAATGGGCTTTCAAATCAAAATGTATTTCGTGCACTTCGTGATTTTTTTGGTCTGCATAATGAGCAGATGATAATCCACGAGTGGTTGTTGGAAAGCCGAGATGCATCCACAAAGAGTGACTGTTTGGTGCGGCTTGTGGGCTGGCGGCGTCATCAGGCCGTACTTCTTCGAAAATTAGGTCGGCCATGCAGTTGGCGTGAATGGTATTCGCTATCGCGAGATGATAACGGCTTTCTTGTGGCCAGAAATTGAGGATATGGACCTAAGGGATATGTGGTTTCAACAGGATAGTGCCACTTTTGCGCGAGAAATTCAATGGCCGTGTTATCTAACGTCGTGGCGATTTTAATTGGCCGCAACGATTATGTGATTTTACACCATTGAACTTCTTGCTTTGGGGATATTTAAAAGAAAAAGTGTACGTCAATATGCCAAGAACAGGTCCAGAGCTAAAGGACATTAGCAACATTGAACCTCAATTATATCTCAGAGTCATTTAAAATATGGACTATTATTTAGAGGTATGCCACCGAAGCCGTGGCGGGCGTTTGTCCAATATTTTGTTTCATATATAATTGTCATGGATCCTCTATCATAATAAAAAATATTAAGATAATTGTCTAAAAATTTATTGTTTTATATATATATTATAAAAAAATATTAAAGACTTAAAACAATGAAAATATTGCATATAATTTAAGTTACAAATTTCTTTCTGTGTAAGAAAAAAGATATTTTTTTTTTTTATTTTTACCCATAGTGTATTTAAAAAATTGAAAATGAAAAGGAAAAAAAATTTTATTTTTTATTGTAACAAAAAGTACTTTTGCCCCTTCATTTTATTATAAAACATTATTTACTTAACCTTGATTGCCTAAATGTATGCTTTAGGTTGGCGTAATGCAAATCAAAGCCTCAGGGTATACTTTGGTTTTCTTGTCTACATTTTTAGAAATGTTAACATGTGGAAAAAAGAATATGCGTATGTTCAAATATTTGTATGTTCAAAGGAGTTTTTTAATTTTCTTGAAGATGTTTTTAAAGTAAAAAAAAAAAAAAAAAAATAAAACAAGGATTATTTTAAGCTATTTAAGTTCATATTTTACCGTCATTTCATTTTAGCAAAATATGTCAAATTTAATATTGAAAGATACAAAATTTCTTAAAGTTACTGCAAGTAGTTGAATAAGCACCAATTGATTTTAAAATTTTTTAAGATATACACCTTAACTACGAGGGCGGTCCGAAAATAAGACGACTTAGCAAACAAAACAGCACTCATTCGGAACACTTTTTTACTAACATAATCTCCGATAGCTCACTACATTTTGTCCAATGATATTAAGTATATTCGGTACGCTGCTTTGAGTAAGTTCCGTCCTTAAAATAGCCATCCAGAGCGGACCCCACCACCTCATTGTTGGCAACTATATTACCACCGAGGCATTTTTTAAAATTTCAAAATAGACAATATTCTAAGGGGTTCAGATCTGGCGAATAAAAGTCAACTAGAGCTTTAATGAATTAATTTTGACAATCGCAATAGTTGATGTTCGAACTGGTGTATGGTCCTGAAAAAATAGCAAACGCGCCACTGATCCTGCGAACATCTTTCTCAGCGGTATATTTTCTGACAATATGCGATATAAGCAGTTTTCGAAAAGCCTATCGTTTAAGCTTGCTCCCGCACCTTCAGTCGATGAATAGCCAATACCATTTTGTGGATTTTCTTATCCTTTTCTAGCGTAGACAGCGGAATTGATCAACCCCTATAGTGTAGGTCTTTGAAGCTCATGTCGCTCATTTGCTGCAACGCCGCCATAACTCAACAAATGAAATTTTGGAGTTAGTGATGCAGAATTGATCGTTATATTTTGCTTTATATTGTATATAAAATTCATCTTTATATCTTTTATACTTTTCCCGTTTGAAGAGAAAGTATCTTAGTGGTACAAGCAGGTTAAAAACTTAGAACACGTTTATTTCAAAATGTATTTCTTTGAGTTATTAAATAGTCGTAAACGAAAGAGTCTTCTCCCTCGCCCGGAGAAAAATCTACTTAGGACTTAATATTGGTTAGACTGAAACTTTTTAAATAAATAACTTCAATGAACCTAAAACGTTAAGCTCGAATAAATATCCTTAACTGGCGAATTTTATTCAAATCGGACTTACCATTAACAAAATCCAGAAATATTTCCATTTTTTTTTTCGAAAGTTTTCCACTGTGCGGCAGCTTTTATTTAACACATACAATTTTCAGCAAACAAGAAAACTTTGTGTTCTTAATAATTGTCAAAATAGCACAGAAGGGACTTCTTAATATTTAAATTCAGATTTTTTTGTGAAAACTTAGTAAAAAAAAAATAGTTAAAATTTCCATAAATCATGGAGTTGTAGTAGGGAAATTTATTTTTGACTTTTTAGGAAAGTTGCTATTAAATTTGTAGATGTCTTAACCCTGCGGGAAATTTGTGTCAACAGACTGGCTTTGAGATTTGTTAAAATACAAAAAGTTCAAAAAGAAAAAACTCATGACCAATAAAGGATAACAATCATTTAACTGGTGTTAACCAAAAGGTAGAAAAAGTATTAAATTACAGGACAGTATTCACCGGTGGTGTGACACATATTTTTGGGACTTTCTAAAATTTGGTTCTTAAATTTATTTCTAGGACTTGTTTTATTGAAAAAATACTACATTGTAGTAACTAACACTAAACACGTTCCTTGAGAATAGGGATGTCACTTGTCAAATGGTAGCTGTTAGGTGTCAATTGACCCCCTCCAAAGACAACACCATGTAAAAGTGATAGGTCCCATTCATAAAAAGCGTAAGAACTAGAACCGGTATCTAACTCCAAAGTCCTATCACGGGACTACTTTGGAGTCAGTTCGTTTTCCTCTAGGGAAAACATTAAAATTTTGTTTACTATAAACAGTAGTAAACAAAATTGCAATTAATTTATTTAAAAATAAATAAAAAAAATAATATTAAGGATTGCCAAAAATTTGTTCAACTTTAAATAAAATAACAAAATATGTATCCCGCTTAAGCTTAAAATTAAAAAATAAGAATTATATTAAAAATAAACACACTTTTGTACAATTGTATTTTCATCCTACGTAAATGCTTAAATATTTTTATTGCTACTAAAACTAAAATTTCCAAATCTCAGTCCTCTACAGTGATTTATGGAGGGAAATCAGTTAAAAACATCAAGTATGTCGTCAGTGTTGCCATGTTATATTTGGAGTATCTCCTCTTCCCACAAATTTCCATATCAAATTTTGTTTTTAATTTTAAGCTTAAAACTTAAAGTTAAAACTGTACATAAAATGTGAACTTCCCAGGAAAAACTTTTTGAATTCGGGTAATAGGTCGTAGTTATTCAATACGTTACCTAGTAAGTAGTTGTCATTACAACTGTCATTATTCTTAAAACCTCAATAAGTACTTGCTAGTAATGACCTCAGTAAGTACTTTTCACTACTATTATTTTCAGTTATGAATATTTGCTTACTAATAATCAGCTAAATAACTACTTATTAGTTGTCTTGTTTTCAGTACTGAATATTTACTGACTGGTAAGTAGCTCCATAACTACTTATTAGGTCTATTAACTAACGCCAATTAAATAAAAACTAATTATTCTTTGGCTTCTAGTAAGTATATTGTAAGTACTTACAATTCAACTTACTGGTAGTTAAATAATAACTAGATATTTTGGGACTTCTAGTAAGTGAATTGTAACTACTAAACTCTGTGGACAACTCGAACAAAAATAAGTAGTTATTCAGCCGAAAAATAAGTTATTCAGCCGAACATTACTTGCTAACTTACCAGGTAAGTAAAGTTTTTGCTGGGTTAATTCAACTTTTCGATACAAGTGTGTATTTTAAGCCTGATAAAACTTGAGAATAAATAAAAATGCAAATAAATAAAATAAATAAATTTTTATTCCAAAGAAATAAACATGACAATAAAAATTTATGTGAGAAACGCAGCTTCTTTTAACAAACGGCAGATTGGGCGTCCAATTATCATAATTTTTTTAAGGAGAAATCAGACCGGTGTTGCCTCCAGGGTGTAAACGGCACCAAATATTGCATTTTTCTTGAGTTAATAGATTCTATTGTGGATTGGTCTCACTCCATATTCGACAGTTATGTTTATTTACATACCCGTTATATCAAGAAATTTCGCAAATTCGCTATTGCGCATCAACGTCAATATAGAATGCACACGAGTGTTCTTTGTAAAAAATTCAAGACATACACAAATACACATACCCAAATTCTGCTTTTACATCACACAACACAATAACGGACTTGCGCAAGCTTGTTTTTTTTTGATTCATGACTGATTTTTGAGGTAAATTTGGATATTTTGGTAGCGTTGTTCAAGCGTGATTCTATTTACAATGCTTTGTCAGAGTATAATGAACATAGTTGTCAAAAATTCAGCTGTCATACTGCAGTTCATTTGACAGTTAACCCTTTCGTACGTTCTATGGGGCTTAAAAGCCGCCGTTTGCAATTTATATTTTTTGAGATAAATAAATGTTATAACAGATTCTTATTCCATCCGTTCTATAATATCTTGTTTTTTTTTTCAAAAAGAAATCAAACATCGGAAGAAATAAAAGGTCTTCTCTTATACTTCAATTTTTATTTACTGAATCTGCCTTATGGTAGTCCTAGAAACAAGTAGTAAAAATCGCAAAACTAAAAAATCAAAAAATATCAATCATATTTTAATCCTTTGGAGAAAGATAATACGTAATAAAAATTACTTAAAAATTTGAAAGCTTTGCATGAAACGGCCATTGTAATAATGGTTTAAAATCGTGTATATGTGTAAAGGTGTTATGATACTTGCTATTTTTTGTATTTAATTTTTTTAGGATTGATAGAATGAAACAACAAATGCGAGAAAGAACTAGAAATACATTCAGTCTTATTACGGTTCTTGATGTCGGTAACAACGTAAGTCGAAGTTTGTAGTAGATAAAAGAACACAGGTTGTGTGTTACATTAATCTATTACAGAGCCGTTTTCGACATCGAGAAACGTAATAAGGCTGATTATGGTTACAAACCAAACAATGTTAGCAAAACAAATAATATTGAACTCGTTTTGTTTCCACAAAAACTCGTCAAAGAAGCTAAAAATCGCAAAAAAAAATCAAAAACCGCTACATTCGATTTTATTTTTTTTTTGGAAATGTCAATTTTAAATTAAGAACTTGTTAATTTTTTTTTTACAGTCTCAGCAAAATTATCGATAACACACGTATATTTGTTTGACATTTATCATTTTTTTATGATATAGTCATTCTATTTACACTTGAATAGTTTTCCTATACAAATATATTTTCACTGTTCTCCAAAATAGAAAAAATACAAAAACTAGCAAGTGTCATAAAACCTTAATAAATATACCGTATTTTACCGCAAACCATAATTCTTTCTTTCTTTGTTTCTTTATTTATCTGTATTTCCATACAATAAGACATGTATCTTTTAATTATAGTATGGAACTAGAAGAAGTTATAGTAATACAATTTAAAAAGAAGTATAAAAAATTTTAAAATCAAAAAAATTTAAATCAATTTAAAAACAACAAAAATAACAAAATTTAACAAGAGAGCAAATTTATTATTAGTTATCAAAAATACTCTTAGTAAATACAATCAGTCAATTCACAAGGTATCCTAACATGTCATATTGTCAAAATGTCCTAATATTTCACAATGGTTTAAAAATATTGTTGTACGGCTCAGCCGCTCAGCGCTGGACTTTTCTGATTAATTACGACAGCACAATAAACACAGCAAGCAACGTTCTATTTATTTAAGACACTTTTTGTTAACAAACCAACAACAATATTTTTAAACCATTGAGAAATATTAGGACATTTTGACAATATGACATGTTTAGTTTAAAGAGTGAAGTTACGTTATATTATTGTTCAAATGTTTTGTCATTTCGGTTTTAAAAGTGTTTACGTTGCTGTTTGTTTGGGCTTTATTCGGAAGTCTGTTCCATAAATGGATTGCGTTATAAAAAAGTTGCCATTCCGTTATCTTACTTCTGTGTGCAATAGGTTTAACTTATTCCCCCTATTGGACCTTGCAAAAGTAATCCGATCGTTTAAATATGACGGCACTTTTGTGTATATGATTTTGTGCAGAAGCGTAAGTGTCCTGATGTTCACCAGAATACTAAAAGTCAAGTTGTAAAGTTTTTTTCTTAAGGTTGCAATTCCATCAAGAGTGGAAACACCAAATACATATCTAGCAATGTTGTTAAAAAGAGTATTCAACTTCTTCTTACTAGTGGAATCACAATAAGCATAAACTTCGCATCCATATAGAAGTACCGGCATCAAATAAGTTTTAGCAATTAGCATTCTAATGTTAATAGCAGCACCCAGAGAAAAAATATGTTTAAATTTGGTCGCCACCAACAAAACTATTTTTAAAGAAAATTGCAAACATATTATGTTTAAATTTAACCATATTATTGTCCCCGACAAACATATAATTGTTAAATTAGTCCTCTATCAAGAAGCCACAACCATATTATGGTTGCCTCCGAACATCTTTTGGTTAGTAATAACTAAAATATGTTTAACATTTATAATAGCATGGTTGATTTTCAACCAAAGCATGTTGCTCTTAGAAAAGAGGAAAATACTATTGTTAATTTAAAATCAAATTATTGTCATATTTAACCATAACATGTTTAGAGGCAACCATAATATGGTTGTGGCTTCTTGATAGAGGACTAATTTAACAATTATATGTTTGTCGGTGACAATAATATGGTTAAATTTAAACATAATATGTTTAAAATTTTCTTTAAAAATAGTTTTGTTGGAGGTGAACATTTTTAAACATATTTTTTTTCTGCGTGAGTGCAGAAGTGTGTTGCCCAGAGAGTGCGAAGCATTGAGTACGTTTTACCTACTACAATATTGACGTGATTATCCCAGCTGAGCGTACTGTCGAATGTAATGCCCATATTCTTTGCTAAAGTTACGATTTAAATTTTTTCATTGCTTATACAATTACAAAAAGAAAATCTTAAATATTTTCTCCCTCCTTTTTTTTATAAAGTTCCTTGGATTTCCCAAGGACAAAAAGCACTTCAAAATATAATTCCTTTTTAAAATAAATATTTTTATCAGTTGCAGTCAAAGTCAAAAATGTATCATCAAGTTTAACGATGCACAGTTTGCTTATTGTGAAACATTGCAGTTGCATTGCAGAATGCATTTGAAAAAGCAAGTGACGTTTTGGAATTCTCGTAACATTCCCTTATTTTGCAAAATTCCTAAATTTCCTCCGACCAAAATCCGTTTTCGAATTAACGTTGAATTTTCTAATGCGGCGAAGAATCACTTTATATGGCAACAGTCCATGGCATCATCATTTTCTAACGCTACATCAAATAATCGAAGTCAGCAACAACATTAATTGTTACAAGTGTTGGGTGCGTAAATTAATTGTTATATGACTCTGTTTATGGCTTATGCTCAAACAACAATAAATTCTGTAATATTCTCAACAGAGACAAAAAAAAAAAACTACTCAACAATATTCAGCTAATAGCGACAACAACAGTAATCAAAAGCAAACGAACACACATAAACCGAACTGTGCAGAAGGGAAGTTAAGCATAAAAAAAATTTTATATATTGTTGTTATTGCTGTCTTGATAATATCACTTAAATGGGGAGAGGCCATTAAAGAGTATTACCCCAATTGGGGACTCTCCTTCTCCAGCTTTTTGTAAATTTGTTTCATATTTTATGTATAAATACAAGTACATTTTGGCAAACATTTGCACACATTTATAACATCATTGTACCCTGCAAACAATTTCGATCGAAAAATAATCTAAATAGTCTCCCCATTTAGCAAAAATCTATCGCTTTTGCTATACAATTCTTATTGATTTAGTAACATCGTTCGGGAAGAAGTGTCCACTATGGTAATATTTACATTAAGATTCCACTTAGTGTCTATATTTTATGACGAACTAGAGCGCTATAGTAGTTTATTATCAATTTAATTTAGTAGTAACACTTTTGGCTCCAAAAATTTATAATGACTGCTTATCTTTGTTCGATTTTGTTAAGAAAGTCTGAGTAAAATAGAAAATAAAAAAATATTAAAAAATCTAAAGAACATTTCATCAAAATAGCTATTAATGATTTACATTTAAAAACCTAATGTGGACCAATTATTTTAAAGGAATTTACAGAAAATCACAAATTTTTTCAAACACTAACTTTGTAAACTTTTATCATATTACAACTAGCATATTTTTTACCGCTTTACAAAACTTATTTTATTCAACATTTTTTATTTTTCGAATTTATTCTATGAGCAAAATTTCAGTTATGTATTTTATAAAGCTTTTTGTAATAGTTCTATTCCTTAATTTTTTTTTTAGGAATGATTTTATACACTACCAGACTATTATCGTAGTGTATAAAGTCATTCCTAAAAAAAAAAAAAAAATTAAGTATTATAACTATTACAGAAAGCTTTATAAAATACATAACTGAAATTTGGCTCATAGAATAAATATAAAAAATTTTGAATATAATAAAGTAGCTTATAAAAAGAAATAATTTCCAGATTCTATTTGTTACAACTTATTTTACAAATTTTCTTCACTGATAGATAACGTTTATCTTCACTAGAATAATTAAATAAAAACACTAATTTTCCTCAAAACTCATTAAATAAACAAACAGTTGCACAAAATCAATAAATTTCTTTAAAAAAAGACAATTATTAATTTATTTTTTTTTAGTTTCACTTTCATTGGCTTTAAAAAAAATTAATTGTATGAGAAATTATTAAAAATTTACCCAATCTAACCGAAGAATACGTTTGGGCTGTTTTGTACGCTCATTTATACAACTTTCGAGTACTACACGCAGGAAAAAAATATGGTTGGGCATGGTAACGGCAACTACACTATGTTTATTGTAACAATATATTGTTGTTGTACACAAAATATTGTTATTTTTATTTAATATCTACAATGTTATAGTAACGGTTAAAATGTCGATGTTTATCGCAATTATAAATTTAAGTTTGGTTCACTGAAAAATAATAATTTTTATAACAACAACTTTGAAAACATATAATAATTCTCACAACCATTTAATGATATTTAATAACCATAACATGATAACTTTCTATACGTCATTTCTATACGCCATTTGTAAAATAATTTTGCATCAGTTGTGTCGTTTGTTTTACATATGGGGGATTTTATGTTTAGTGACCCAACTTTTGAAATCGATGTCTTCCGATTTGGATGAAATTTGACCGCAACAAGATCGGTCAAAAAGTTTCTGAGTAAGATGGGGTCAAAATTTGACATTTTGGACAAACAGGTGTTCTTCATCCATGTAACTTATTATCTATTGGTGTTAGAAAGGTTTGTCCCAAACAAATTAGATAGCTATTCTTCAGTCTTTCGAAAAATTTTTTTTGTTTTTTTTTACTGCCAATATCGACAAGAACATTTCTTTCGCATTTTTATATTAAAAACAATAATAAAAAACTTAACTTTGTTTTTGTTTTCAGTTTAAATGTACGAAAGAAATGTTCTTGTCGACATTGTGGGCCAGGGAGTTAATTTTTAAAAAAAATTTTTTTTTAAATTTAAAACTTTTTTTAATTTTTTTTAAGCGGGTACTTTTTTTTTGCTCAAAAGAAGGCTTAGGTCTTTTCCTTTAAGGTAGTCGCTTTTTGGGCCGCGAGTGGGTTATGTATAAAAAATAATAATTTCTAAGTCAAGACGAGGATTTTTCAATTTTTAGCATTTGCACTATTTTGAATTTGTTCCTATTTGTGTGTAAGTGTTTCTAAAATCTTAAAAATAAAACTTATTATGAGAAACTAGACAAATTAACCTCTCCGACGATATATAACATACCTAAGTAGCATTTTATACCCTCAATACTCTAATACCCACAATATGTTAATCCCAGGAATAAAATCACTTTTTTTCTATAGAGATGTTGATAAATAAAATTTTTTTATTTATTTGAAATAATAATTAAATAAATATAAAATAATAATAGTAAAAACAAAAAGATAAATCATCTAAAAAAAATTTAATCGTAATCACATAAGATCCTTTTATATCATAACTATTTTTACACTTAATTAATTGAAGGTAATGCAGTGTTTAAGTTTTGCAAATTTTCAAATACCAAGTCCTCTCTATTTATTGCCTTTATTTTCTGCTTTTTTGCCAATCGTTTCTTGGCGTTACTAGGTTCAGCTGCCGATTTCGCTGCTGGTTTTTTTTTGGCTTTGGAAAAAAATCGTATTGCGTGGAGGCAGACAACTTTTTCAACTTGAGTCTACATCGACAAGCGGTATAAAAACATGGTATTGAGCGGGACCATCGATTGTTTCCGCAGCATCGAATCTGCTCTTCAGTATTTTTAATGTTTCCTCATCATCCTCTTTGTAACTAAAAACCTCATGATATTTAAAAATAAATAAATTGTAGGTACATTAAAGACAATTGTAAGGTGTAACAAAATACAAAAAAAAAACTTTAATATTGTTTGAAAATGGTGTAAAAATATTGACCATTGTTTTCTGGAGGCTTATTTTGAATTGCGATGCGAAAATCAATGCGATGCGCAAATGAAATGCGATGCGAAAGAAAATTGGTATTCTGTTAGACTTTCGCAATCGCATTCGCAATTTATTTCAAATCGTGGCAACGCTGCTCAAATAAACGTCAGTGTTAACAAACGTCAAATTAAAAATAAATAAATTGTTTGTGTTTGGCTGTGAAAATTGTTTATAAAATTTATTTAGGACATTCTGTAAAAAAAAATAATAATAAAAATGGATTCTGTGGCACTGTGGTTCGACGACGCCAATATCAGTTTTATTTCGTCTAAGCTTCTGTTTGGTGTGTACTTTAAAATCGGTTCAAACCTATTAACATTTAAGCTTAAATCAAATATTTTTGAACTGGTTTATATATTTCATACTTTTTTCCATCCTGCAGCTTCTCTAATAGGTGGCCCATTGATATTTAGTTCTTCAGCTAACGTTTGCCACAAAGTTTTTGCCGTCTGACGTGCAATTGGTGTTTTCAAATGGCCTCTTGCTAATTGGCTGTGCTTATTCATAAATTCTATCATTATTTCAAATAGGCGCGGTTTGGTGGTCTTATTGCTTGCTTCCCTAAATTAAATAATAACTATATGATGAATAAATAAATAAAATATTATCTTTCACTTACAAGCACAAACAGTACTTTGCGAATGCTATTTTGTTGTCGAATAAATTTTGCGAATTTGACATTTGTTTTCGCAATGTAGAATACCGACTTCCCACCTTTTCGCATTTGAAATGCGATTAAAAAAGAACTTTGCGAATATCGCAATACAGAATAGCAATTGTTCTCATTTATGTATTTTCGCATCGCATTGATTTTCGCATCGCAATTCAGAATAAGCCTCCTGTTATTTTAGAGAAAAAGAATGACAATTCTATAAAATATTTTACAAATAATTGCGACCTACGACATATTATTGTTAAAAATATTATGTTTAAAGTTGCATCATATTATGATGTGAAATACTTGTGAAGGTTTTACGTTAAGGTTGTCAGTAAGTAAATAAGCATAAATGTATATTACAAATATTTTTCGGTTTTAGATTCAATCTATATATTATTATGATTACCATGATAATAATATGATTACTTCATACCTTATTATGATTACCATGATAATAATATGATTACTTCATAAATTATTATGATTGACATGATAATAAAATGATTACTTGTTAACTTATTATGATTAACATGATAATAATATGATTACTTTAAATTATAGTAGGATGTAATTAAAACAAATAAGGATTAAGGGAAAAATATTATGATGTAGTATTACGAATATATCTGGTCATAATATTATTCAATAATAATCGTAATATGTTGACTACAATCATGAATCTTATCATAGTATGTTGCTCTTAGAATATATTTACCACAACCATGTTTTTTCTTTGCTTCTAGAACACTTTTCGGTAACATTTGGATTTCGCGGGGTCCTAATTTTAAGTACAATATTATAACTATTACATTTTTCAAATATATAAAATTTCACTTTATTTTACGCATTTTACTTTTGTAGTATTCACCATTTAACAGCAAATCGTTGCAAAGAAGTCAATATTATAAGGGAAATGTTCAATAGTGCTAATGTTGTAATTATATAACTGCTACAACTATCTGAGCAACTCTTTAAAGTGACGAAAAAGTATAACATAAGAACACATAATTCGATTTTAGCATATTTTGTTGTTGTTAAATTCCGAAAAATCTACTGTTCAACTACCAAATGTGCCGAAGTAGTTCAAATTCGTAGACAATCGAAAAAAAATTCTACCAATTGCTTAGAGGGTTGCAGCCTTCTATTACAAAGTACTAAAAAAGAAGGGAATAAATTGAAAATGGTAATAAATAAAGGAATTTTTTTACCCAAAATTTCTTAAGAGTCGTAAAAATGTTGAGAATTTCTTTTTATTTTTATATTATTAAATGTTTTTTTTTTTATTTTTTCCTCTTTTGTATTCGTCTATAAGAAAAGGCAGCTAAAGGAAAATAAACGGAAAAAATCTTTAATTAAATAAAATACCCACTGCAAATATCTATATATTAGGGTATTCATTTGGTTAACCGTTAATCGGTTAATCGATTAATTGCTACCCGATTAACTGATCGGTTAATTTAAAATTGGCTTTAAAAAAGCCGGTTAATTTGAGTCGATTAACCGACGTTAGTATTATAAAATATTTTTTTGAGTTTTTAATAACATATTTGTTTAGAAAATATTTTTCCATACAAACAAAAAAGGTGTTCTTGATTTTAAACAGGTGTTTGCTATCAACAGCTGTTTGTTTCACGTAATTTTTATATGTATGTGTTTCTTCTCATATTTTCTTATACCAATCTTTTAACAGAATCAACCGAAATAATTAGAAGAGTTAAAAATTTTAAAAAATTAATACAGCATGACATAATGAAAGATTTTATACGCTTAGAGAAATTCAGGAAAAGGAACTAGAAATTAGATATTAATTAGGATTAAGAGCAAGCATGACAGAAGCACAATGTAATAAATATTATAATTGATCCAGCAATACAACAACAAAAAATTTGTAATGAATTGTTATGTTTGAATTGTTATGTTATTGTTTTATTATACTTAAAAACTCCAACTAATAAATAATTTTTGCCTTTTTATTTATTGAAATTACTTAATTGAAAAATAAAACTTTATTAATCGGTTAACCGACCAATTACAAAATTAACCGATTATTAAGCATTTAAACCAAAACCTCGGTTAATTAATCGAGCGATTAGCTGATTAAAGCCAAGGCCCGATTAAATGAATACCCAAACAAACAAATATTTCGTGACCCATCAAATTTTCTTAAAAGTTGTTGTTGTTACTGAACCCCAACCCCAAAGAAAAAAATTAAAAAAACTCAGTTTTTAGTGTTTAAATTGAAATGGGCTGCTTAACCCATTAGCGCCCAATGACTTCATTTGGGAATATGTACAATTTTGAGCATTTTTATTTAATATTAAATTGAATAAATAAAATTATATTTTTCGAAAATAACTAAAGATCTTTAAAATAAAAATTGGGCGTTAATGGATATGGATGGGAAAGGGGTTAAAACCCAATTGGTCAAAACCCGGTAAAATATGTAAATTGGGTAAGAACTGGTAAATATCCTAGTATATGTCCAAAGGGTGGGAATAAACCTTGCGCAGCAAACTTTTATAAATTTTATAATTTACTTGCATTATTGCCAATCAACCAAATGAGAACATGTTCGCCATATTCTGTCATGACGCTTATAATTTCTTTACCGGGATAAGCAGAAGTGTGGCTATTGTATCCCGTTGTAAAACTGCTAACAGAAATAATCTCAAGCTTAGAAACTAATAAATTTAAAACACCTTCATTGCGAATGTTGCTCGCTCCATCACACAGTGCTCTGTCCCCATATAGTGAATCGGCAAAACTAGAGTTTTTTAGCGTAGAACGACAAAATTAAGTATACTGATACTTAATGGGTAAGTTAAGAAAAATTTAAAGTTTGAGAAAAATAGCTGCAAGGATATGCCTACCTCCCATACATCCTGAATTAAAAAATTGGATTTTAGCCACAATTTATATCAGAATGTAGCAAAAACTGGTATCGGTTTGTAAACTTTCACATTCTAGCATTGTTGCAAATTTTGTTGCTTTCGGGGCAAGGACATGCCTACCTCCCATATATCCTTTTTTAAAAAAACTATGTTTTATGTGTAGTAGTTTTTTAGATATTAAAAAAATAAACTCAACACATTCGGCTTATTCGGCGAAATTATGACATTTTGAATATGACGTAACTTTTGCAAAACAATTTTTAAAATGTTTTTCGTTAATATATGTTCCTTATAGGATGAAACCTTCACGCCAAATTTCATTCAAAACGACGGGGGTCGGGTCCCACTCTTGGTCGATTTGACATGGAATTACCCATAAAAAGTTTGACTAATATAATAGATTAATATACAATAAGGCAAAATACAGTGGGCAACAAATAAATATGAATAAATAAATGATTGAATGATAATACTAAATACATAATGGGGGGATTCACAAGGTGTGCTATCAAGTCATATCGTCATAATGTCCTAAATAATATTTTACAATTGTTTAAAAAAAAAATATTGTTGTGTTTCAAACAACATAAAAAATATTTTTTTTTAAACAATTGTAAAATATTATTTTGGACATTATGACGATATGACTTAATAGCACACCTTGTGAATCCCCCCAATATGTATTTAGTATTATCATTCAATCATTTATTTATTCATATTTATTTGTTGCCCACTGTATTTTGCCTTATTGTATATTAATCTATTATATTAGTCAAACTTTTTATGGGTAATTCCATGTCAAATCGACCAAGAGTGGGACCCGACCCCCGTCGTTTTGAATGAAATTTGGCGTGAAGGTTTCATCCTATAAGGAACATATATTAACGAAAAACATTTTAAAAATTGTTTTGCAAAAGTTACGTCATATTCAAAATGTCATAATTTCGCCGAATAAGCCGAATGTGTTGAGTTTATTTTTTTAATATCTAAAAAACTACTACACATACGAAGATGATTTTTATGTCATTTTAAAGAGAATGCTTGGGGCTACAAACAAATATTAAATTTTTTTTTTTTTTTAAAAAAATGTAATATCTACAAAATATTAAATTTTAAAAATGGACTAAGTCAAAAACCTTATTTTTTTGGCTGATTTTTTTTATGTAATTCCTCAGACTGTTCTTTAAAAATCCTGAAATTTTGAAGTAGGTGTTTTTTTTTTCTTTTTTAAGATATGATTTTTTTTGTTAATGCAACCTGTAAAAAATAATACTGTTAAGTTTTTACTTAATAAAACGCGTTAAGGTTGATTCGCTTTATAATAAATCTTTGAGTGCTTTTAATTGCAAATCAAAATAAATACACACACGAATTCAACTTAACAAACTTTTTGAAATTCACAAAATTTAACCACTATTGTAAGTATCGATTTGAACCGTTTAATGTCTCCAATCAAACTAAACTAAATTTTCATGAGTTAGCCTGTATTTATAGTTCAAAACTATTCCTCGTTGATTGAAGAACCGTCTTGTATTTTCTAGAAGGTTGTGTTCGAATTATTTTAAAATAAGCTATACTTCTAAATCTAAAGTCTACAATAACAATTGCTAGAAAATTTAGTACAGTGGCATTCATAAAAATAGTAACTTATATGACATAAAACTATAATTTACAAGATAACTTATAACTAAAACCATAAATAATTTTTAGACAAATTGATTTTCGTAACAATACTAAAATAAAATTTTGATATTGTAATTTTGAAAAAAAAAGTAAAGAAATTAAATGAGTTTTATACATTATCTTAGCGAAGTCGATTTTTCTTTGGCTCTACTCCTACCGATTGTGTCATGCAGCCGTCCCTATCTTGAATGAATATATTAAAATAAAAGCTTCATATTCTTCAAGCGAAGGAAAGAATTTTAAATTGAAAAATACTCATATCGACAAGTTTCTGAACGAAGTATGCGTTAAAAATAGGTACAAAATAACTCTGATCTGGAGATGTAAAGACAGACTAGTTTTTGTTAAACTCAGAAAATTTAAGTTTTTATATATTGCTTACTATTCACTTTCTCTTAATATTTTTCTAAGTATGAAAGACGTTCATTTAATTTCTTGGTGACGTAACGTGACAAAAAGTGTACTTTTCTTTGAAGGTGCCCACGTTGAGCTCCAAAAAAAATGCAACAAATAAACATAAAACACTGTTTCAATGTCGTTACTTTTTTTTAACACCTAAAATCACACAAATCCGATTTAAAAAATACTTATTTCTCAAAATTACAATATTAAAATTTTATTTTAGTATTAATTTTTACAGGTTGCAGAAGAAAAAAAAATCATATATTAAAAAAAACACCTCCTTCAAAAATTCAGGATTTTTAAAGAACAGAAATTAGGTTTTTGACTTAGTCCATTTTAAAATGTAATATTTTGTAGATATTACATTTTCATCAACTACATATGGGATTGACAAATCTCGAATCCCGGGATTTATCAATATGAGTCCCGGGATTTTTAACATACCAACTATTATGTAAAAAACTGTTCGTTTTTATTGAATTTTTATACTATATACAAAAAAATTATTAAAAATTATATTTGAGTTATATTTTTTTATTGCAAATAATTCTTATTTTTGAGTTTAATTTTTGTTTTTGGCACACAGCGAGTATTTTAAATTTTTAATTTTTGCTTGATATATGACGACTATTTCTGGATTTTTGTATTTTGCTTAATAAAAACCATTATTTTAAGTAGAAACGATATTTGAAGATTCACATCTCAAGCCTTTTTTACAATTACGTTTAGCAAGTTCAGCATTGGCTTAAGACATAATACTAAAATAAAAATGATTTTTTTTATGCAAAATATAGACATCAAGAAATAATTGTTATATATCAAGCAAAAAATAAAAATTATTCAAGATCCAATTAAAGTTTTATTCAGAAACAAAAGAATAAAAGTTGATATAATTATAACAATTAAGTCGTAATATTGATGAAATAGCTCATATTCCTTCCGGTCCAATAATAATAAAAAATTTGCTTAAAAAACATACGGCAAATAAAATAATTTTTTTTATAAATAAACACTATCTGACGTATTCATAAATAAATTATTTAAACTTGAAATCTGTTTTAAGAAACATTTGTATAAACATTTTGTTTTAAAATAAATTTCAAACGTACTTAAATTATTGATTATGAATCTCGCCCTCAACCTGGAGGTGTACTGCACTGCAGTCGACGATAACTCAAATATCGATCTCGATGAGGGAATACACTTTGCCGTGTATTTATGTCGTCACAACTTAATTTACATTAAAAATTGAATTGCTGTCAAAAAACCGAAATGAATTGATCTAGAAAAACTAAGAGATACGTATGTATTTTTTTTAAGCTTTTTTCAGATTTTGATCAGTTATTAAGTTGTCCCGCCTATGTCTGCAATACTACAGTAGGCCTTTTACATATATTGTTCATTTATAACCAATATATTTGTTACAAATTTGTAAAGTGTAGATGTGGCCATTCTCTACAGAAATCTAGTTTGATCCACGCCCAATTCTCCAAACCCGAACATTTCTTACATATGCTGTCTGTATATTGATAATCATTCTAGTTGTACTAAATATGGACAATTTTACACTTACCGTTCTTCAAATATACGGGATTCTATTTTATGTCACGCCCACTTATCTAATACCGTTCTCTAGTTATACAGAAATCTCGTTTGCCTTTGTATGTGTGGTACCACGCCCAGTTATCCACTCCCACCTTCTTTTTTACAGATGTTGCGCAGCGATAACCCAGCTATGTGTTCCAAGTTTTCACGATTGTATTCTAATCGTTCTTTAGATATAAATTAATCTATGTTATTCCACGCCCACATCTTGTCGGATATTGTGTATTGCCTACCAAGATGCTTTTACCCAACCATCTTGGCTCTTGCCGTTCTCCAGAAATAAAGATATCTACAATCTCCTTGTATCCCTCTTTCCAAGGCCGCCCGCAGTTTCCAGAATGTGGTGTATTGATAATTAGAATGCTCTTACCTAATTTTGTTCACGCCCACTTTTCCAGTTCCGTCCATTTTTTTAGAGCTGTTGTGTATTGATAACCAAGCTATGTGTATCAAATTTGGACAACTTTTCTCTTAACGTTCTTTAGATATAAATAAATCTATTTTATGCCACGCCCACTTCTCCAGCCCTGCCCAGATTTCGTCAGATGTTGCGTATTACCAACCAAAATTGTACCTAATTTGGAAACTTAAGCTTTTGCCGTTCTCCAGAATACAGAAATCTATAATGTCTTTTTATGGGAGATGCCACGCCCACCATTACAATCCCGCCCAGTTTTTAGGGAGGTTGTGTATTGATAATTTTGTTACCGTTCTTTTGATATAAATAAATCTATTTTGTGCCAGGCCCACTTATCCAATCCCGCCCAAGATGTTGTCAGATGTTGTTTATTGATAACCAAAATGATAGTACTAAATTTGGCAAATTTAGGTCTTGTCGTTCTCCAGATATACCGAAATTTATTGTGTCTTTGTATGGGAGGTACCACGTCAACTCACAATTTCAAAAAATATATATATATATCCTTCCAGACCATCAGTAATATACTATAAAAGTTTCATGAAGATCGCTTCAGCGGCTTAGGCGGCTATAAGGTACAAACAAACAAACAAATAAACATACATTAGAGCGACTCACCAAAAATGAGACCCGTATTAAATTAAATCGACTAAAGATTAAAATATGTTAATTTGGCATTTTTATTACAAACAAAAAATTCAAAAACCGTTCTTTTTTACAGAATATCCTTAAAAAAAGGAAATGGGTGATCGTTCTAGGACAAATTGTATATACAGTTGGACGGGCCCTAAAAACCCTTTCTTACGATACCCATATTGTATATGTTGGTAAGGAAACGGATTCTCAGATTAACAAAACATGCAAAAATAGAACCTTTTTCAAAATGGTCCAGCTCACGAGAGGTCAAAGCTGGAGCCGAAATATTTTAAATGTCATCTTAAAAAAGTCCAAGGTTCATTTTGGGGGGGGGGGGGTACACCTTGCACGAATTTCGCCTCTATACAACTTGAGTCGCTCTTACATACATACATTCATTTTTATATATATATCGATTTCCTGCAGTAAATCAAAGAATGTTTTAAAACTTTTTGTCAAACATTTTTACACAAAAGTGTGTACTCTAATGAAAAAAAGTTTTTCTTACGAGTAAGCAATGTGTCTTAAGAAGAGTACAAATATAAGTTTTATTTAATTTTTATCTAAAGCCTAGTACTCTGTTTCTAAAAAAGTTTCAGCAACATCTAATATTTCATGGAAAAAATTTGACATGTATCAATGTTACCTATCTCGCGAGCTTGCACAATTTGACGTTTTTTATCTTTCAAAGTAAGCGACATTATTTTGCGTATGTAAACAAAACCCGCATGCATTCTACTAAAAAGTATTTTTTTTTAGCTAAAAAATTAAAATCCGGGAAATTTTTCTTTTTCATAAGTTACTTTATTACTTTCAACATTTTTTTCGAATTGATTCTATGAGCTCGTATTTTATAAAGCTTTTTGTAATAGTTCTATTCCTTAAATTTTTAGGAATGAATTTATACACTACCAGACTTTTTGGTTTTATCTTCTAGTTACAGTTTACCTTAGCTATCCGTTAGATAGCAATGAAGTATATTGTATGTACAGAAAAATTTAAAATTATTAGACACCAGCAGACTGAAATGCTGGTGTCACACTGCATAGTGATACTTTATAAATTAAATGTGTTTAGCATTTTTGCAAGTGCACGTGCATATAAAAACGGAACTGGCAAATTGTTTTAATTTTGATTTCTTGCGAAAACAATAAAAGCAATTGGTTTCTGTTCTTAATATGTTTTTTCTTTACCCACTTACAACTACATTTAATGTTGGGAGAATTCCAATTAATTATAGTGGGGAATGTAAGAAAAGATAAACAAAATGTTTTATTGTTGGTATTTTGTTTAAGCTTTGATATCGTTGCAAATAAGACATTTTGAGTGTATGTAGGTAATTCTCATTCCCTCTGTAGTCTTGTTTGCTGATAGATTGGCTTTTCTAAAATAATTTAGGAGAACGTTTCCTGATGATCTGGCCTAAGCAACCAGTGAAATGCGCATAGGAAGAGCTTATCCTCCAACAATAAATTTCAGTATTTTTTTTATCAATTATTAAAAAAAGGGAATTAAGCAAAATCTTTTAATAAGGGTTAAACTTTTTTCATTTGCTTAAAATTCCACGTGAAATAAGTGCAGCTTATATTATTTCGCAGTTATAAAAAATGTTGCCAGTAACATTTCGTAACTTCTGCATAAATAGAACAGAGTATAACTCTATTAACATAAATTCATACGAGTTTTGACATTATTTCACGTGAAATGTGGAACCAGATTATTTCCGATTAGTGAGTACTTTTTAGAGATCATTGGATTTATTATTTTAAAAAAAATATTATCGTATTTTTAGTAAAATATATAAACAGATTGTATGCAAAGAACATATATGCGACGGATTCTATTCCTAAATAAATAATAAGTATCATTCCAATACAAAGACAGCGTTTTGCTTTAACTCGTTTTCACACAATTTTGATAACATTTTCCTTTCTTAACACTCCTGTCTCGTTAATGCTCACTTATTCGGAACGTGGTTTGCCTGGAAGCTATCACAAATAACAGAATGATTTGTTGATTCTTCAGTATCCAGCAGTCTTTGTACTTGGCACAATAACCAAAAAATATTTGTTTGGAAGCGAAGGAAAATAGTAAAGGCCCATTTTCCATATCATCACTTTTGCCTTTAAAAGTAGGCGCCGACTCTGGATTTTACAATTTGAGATTTTGAAATTCGCGGTTTTCGAATTCGGTATTTTAAGTTTCGGGTGTATGACCCCAACCGAAATAAGTATGTTTGTATGTTTAAAGTTGCCTTGTAAGAATTATTAAATAAAAATTTTAAAATACAATTTTTCAAGCCTTTTTCATCATTTTTGGTTATTATTTCTATTTTGTCTGGGATACCTTAATTTGTTTAGGCCTTATTTCATTTCTATTCGATGGAATGTTTTTGGAAGCTATTTCATCAATTTCTTTGAAAGGTGTTTATGGAACACCTGTTATGAAATATCGCCCAAAAATTCGGATTTGTTTAATTTTTGATATGGGTATTATATAATTTTTTTTCGGATATATCTCTTTTTTCCAGTTTGGGACTTATTACATTTATTTTAGGAACTATCCTATTCAAAAGCACTCAATTCTTTTTTATTTTTATTTAATTTAATGTATATTTAGGTCTATGGATAAATCCACAGAAAAAATTATTAAATTTCTCCAATCACCAAATCTATTCCAAATTCATAATATCAAGCAAACAAGTTGTTGACTTTGCACCTATTACTAAAAATGATTATATTGATTACTAAAAATTTTAAAATTTTGGAAAAATATTTTCAATAAATGATATTTTTAATATTAATTAAAAAAGTGATCAAAAAAAATTTGCCATTTCAAACAATGTGTTAATTTATTTTTTTAAATAAATATTGACAATTCCCAACAACAATTCTACATGTTTAAATTATTTTATTTTAAACGAAAAAGATCAATTAATATTTTTTGATATTTAATGAATATTTGAATTGAAAATTTATTTCAAAACAAATAAATTATTAATTAAATCCAAATTATATTTTTAATTTTCTTTCAACTAAAAAATTCAATTATCACATTAATAAAATTTAAATACTTTTTAAACAAATGGTTTAATTGATAAAAAACTTTTTTCTGTGTCCTTACATCCTAATACACATGAGTATTTAACTTAAGTATAATATTACGTTTAACAATATTTACATCTTGAAAAAAATCAACAAATTCAAACATTTCATTAAAGCAAAAACACAGTTTTCTAAATGGGTATGCCTAGATAGCATAGATAGTTCGGAAAGTTTTTATAAATAAGGGATTATAGTACCGTACCGTACGTCGTGGAATGTTAAATGATAAACTACCTAATAAAAAATTGGAGCATACATTTCCAGAGATTATCATATCCTCGATATGTATCTATGAAGCAATAATTGTTTTTGAATGGATTCAATATGATCATTATGAACCATATAATGTGGATCCCATATAACCGAACCGTATTCCATGATTGGTCTAACGAGAGATGTGTAAAGTTGTTTAGTGACGAAAGGATCATTGAATTCTTTTGTCAAACGTTTAATAAAAGCGAGAGTACAACGAGCCCTGTTGACAGTCATTGTTATGTGTTGAATAAAATTCAATTTTACATCCAATAAGATGCCAAGATCCATAATTCTGTCCACTATCTCGATTTTATAGTCACCGAGTTTAGAGTTATTCATAATACTACGTTTTCTAGAAAAGCGCATATGCTTACATGTCATTAGGTTTAATTCCATTTGGTTATGTTTACACCAATTATAAAAGGTATTTAAGTCTTCTTAAAGATACATGTAGTGTAAAGAATTCGTAAAGTTTAAAAATATTTTTACATCGTCTGCGAACATTTGTATATGTGAATGGTTAATAGTTTCAGGCAAGTCGTTGATAAAGAGCAGAAACAAAACAGGGCCAAGGTGACTACCTTGCGGGACCCCGGATTTGACCAATATTGGCTTACAAGTTGAAACCCCAAATTTTACGCATTGTATTCTGCCGAGAAGATATGACTTTGGCCAGCTTACATAAATTTTGTCGAAACCCATAATATCAATTTTTTTCAGAAGAAGGTTATGATTTACCTTATTAAATGCCTTACTGAAGTCGGTATAAATAACGTCGGTATGTTGGTTGTTGATAAATCCTTTATTTACCAAAGATGTTAGTTCTAAAATATTTGTCACAGTTGATGATTCTTTACGAAATCCGTGTTGAAAAGGTGTTAATAAAATGCATTTTTCAGAAAGTTTTGGAATTGCGCTAAGGTTTGCTATACCTCTGTAATTAATCATATTAGATTTATTTCCAGATTTGAACAGCGGAATTAAATATGACTCTTTCCATATTTTTGGGAAATAACCATTTTTCATTGAAATATTAAAAATAATTGACAACGGCATTGCTAAAGCTTCCATACATTTGATTAAAATTCTGCTTGGTATACCATCCGGACCCATTGCGTTTGAATATTTAAAAGATTTTAAGCAATTGGTAATATTGACTGTGGTTATTGGTGGAAATTATATAGTTTGACCAGTAACTATATTAAATGGATAATTGACGTTTTAAGCACAATGTGCATTAGAATATGTGAAAGAAAAAAAGTCTGCGAATAAATCACTGATTTCCCTTTACATCATGTTTTTCATGACTTTCGGTGCGCCAGAGATCTTTCTTTTCGAATTTACAAATTTATAGAATGATCTCGGGTTTTTTATTTAATCAAATAATCGTTGTATAATTTAGCCCTTAGTAAATTATATTTTGCACGAAGGACGAAATACTTGCTGTAATCGAAGTGGGATCTAGGTTTCTTATATTTTTTGTAAGTCTTTTTTTTTTGAGTTTTTTACATTAAGAAAACCCATAAGATACCAATAGTTGTGTTCAAAACTTTTCATTGGTTGGTAAATTGGTAGTTTGTTATAGTTTGTTATCAAAGACCCTTTACAAAATATTTTTTCTTTTTAATTTTGTTTTCGTCATTTTGTCATGCTAACTACAAGTACCTTTCCTGAATACAACTTTATAGACTTTTATGTTTTGGAGTTTTATTGTACTCATTAAAGGCAATAAATGATAAAAAAAATTATTAGTACATAAAAACGTTCTGCCATTTATTTCTTCCTCACATTACTCCAACTGTCTTTAGTATTTTTTATATTCTCAAGTGACATTTTAGAAACAAATTTATGTCCTTCTTTGTAAGTATTAAGGCAAGTACTTACAAATGAATATGTATATGTGAAAATGTCGTTAACGGCGCCTATTTAAAGATATGGCCGAAAAATCATAAATACCCATGTATTTCTATTAAAACAGTTACATCTGTATGCCGGTATTTACACACATGATCGCAAATAAGTAAATAAACATCAACACGATTTTCATAAATATCCCTTAAGTATAAAGTCCTTCTTGACAGTGAGTTTTAATGACTGCCTGGTTCTTTTGGGATACTTTAATATTTTCGTAAATAAAATCTATAAATATTGCTGAAGGAGTTCTTGATTGGATTTTTTTATATGAATTTATGTTCGTTTATAGATTATTTTCACTTTTTCTTAAGAATTGAAAAAGGCAAAGTTGTATAGACAATGTTTGGGTAATTTCTAAAGGTTTTTTTCGTGTGCATTTTAAAAGCCTAATCTTGGTTTTCTTGTAATCAACCACAATTTTGCCTTTACCAACTGGCGAAATTATTTAAGAAATTAATTTATTTTAGAGTCAATTAAGCAAAAGTAAATTTTCATGTTTTTCTTGCCCTAATGAAGGCGTATACTTGATACTGTTGAGGATGGTATGTCATAAATATTAATCATACGCCTGTTGTCTATTAGTAAATAAGTGGGATGAAAAATTGTTTGCTTTTAGTGTCAAAGACTGGGTGTTTCTTAATTGTTCTAATGAATTTGGTATTTTCTTTGAAGCTTAAAAATATTCTCGAACAGGGAAATAATATTTCTAATGGAATATATTTTTGAAAAAAACTAAATTAATTTTTTTCCGAATACTATTTCACGTGTGGAGCATTTTTTAAATACATATTTAATTTAAAATTTTGCATATTTAATTTAAAGTTATTGTTAGCGTGATCAATTTAAGTTTTGATTTTCTTTTTATTAATTTAAGATTTCCCCCAAACCATGAAAATGCATAATACATTAATAATTATTTTTAATATTTTAGGCTTGAGGTCTTTTTATTTATAAAAAATATTATATTTATTTATTTTTTCAATATTTCGCTAACCTTTGGTTAGCATCTTCAGGAAATTAACAAAGTTTTTTCGTTTTATATATAAAATTCGTTATATATATAAAACAATTGTTAACTAAAATGTAACTGAAGATTAAAAATAATTGAGTCTTGGTGTACTGTAGCAACAATTTGTATGAAACTGTAAACGACAGTTATAATAACTTTTACAAGATTTGAATGAAAATGTTAACAATATGTTTTGAAAAAATTGTTGCTTTCAATGGGAACATCTAGTGAAAATGTCGCTTTCATTGTGAACTTGGCTTATATATAAAAAAAAATATTTTGTTTGAATTTTAATAATATGAAAACTTTTATACAATTTAAGAAACTATTTGTAAATATTATGAATTAGAGCCAATGAGGGCAATACATACCATTTATGTTCTTTGTGTTATTTTCTTGCCCTCATTAAGGTGTACAATTGATATTGTGCAAAAGTTTATATAGTAAACAGGGCAAGTTGAAATACATATGCACAAAAATTATAAAAATATGCATGCAAATAATCCAAAAAAAAAAAAAAAAAAAAACTTAAGCATTTGCACACGAAAAAACACAAACTAATAACACACATTTAGACAATATAAAACATTTTAAAAAGTTTCTAAAACATTCCAACTGAACAAAAATTGCAATTTTTTTTTTCTGAATCTAATGTTTGTTTTTGGATATGCTAATGTCGAGTATGAACTCAGTTTTCTCCCATTGACTTTATTACGTAACTTTTAATTTGTGTTTTCCGCTTTAAGCTTCACTTTCATCCGTCTCGCAGATTCAAAGTCAGGTTGAATTAAAATCGGGCTTGAAAGGCTGCTAGATAACGCGTCGAATAGTGGATAATTTACTTTGATCAGATAAAAAAGGACTGAGTTATAGTGAACTAAAGCTTTGATTTTATGAACGTGTCTTTCAGCAATTATTGTCATTTTGGAAGATGTTTTGTAACACAATTAATCCACAGTGACAAAACTTTGTAAAGCCATTTGATTAAATAAAATATTAAGCAAGAACTTACCGAAATAGGATAAAACAAAAAATCCTATAATGGGAAAACCTCCAGCGCTTTTGGAAATATGCTAGCAGCTTCTGCTGCGTAGCAACAATACCTAGGGAAGATTTGCAGGCTGCACTTTCCCACTTTGAACCTTCTGAGTAGTAAGCCCTTGACGTAATCCCCAAAAGTTGCTGTCAGGGGATAGGACAAACTTCCGCTCACAATCTCCATCAAAAAAATGGAAGCATTTCCTGAAAGAACCATACAAGGTCCTTCCTTGGATAGCCATCGATACACAGCTCACTTGGGTCCTTTAATTGTCCTTTTATGGTACCGAGCGACAATACTCAACCTACAGAGCAATTAGTCAGTAGGCATTACTACAAAATTCAACCAATTCGTCCTTTTAATGAAGAGAAGAAGCGACCTTACACCGTTTTTTCCAGGTTTTTGCCCTACTGCGCCGAACTCTAGGACATTGACATAGAAAATTAAACACAGTTTCCTCTTCCTCCTCGTCATGACAACTTTTGCAGTAGTCATTGAATTCCAGACCCATTCTCCTCGTAACTCAATAAGTCTTGCGCTGGATTTTTTTCCTATGCTAATCCCGCAAAGATCTACGCGTGTCTGCAGGACACCAGAGTCTCTGGCTGGAATCGAAGCTTCAGCCCCTGCGCTGATAGACTAGCTCACTACCAACTAGCCTACCGGGGCACTCAAATGACTTACATTGAGCCACTGGAACACCAACAAATAGATTAATGATTGTGTCATCCATACGACCGCCTCGGCAAGCTCATCTGCTATCTGGTTGTCTGGGCAGTCCGCATGCCCAGCTAGCCACACAAGCGTTACCTCCAAGTGCGTCGCAATATAACTCAAGTACATACGACATTTTACAGTCAGTCTAGATAGACACCCGCTAGGGCAGCAAAGGCAGCCTTGCTATTAGTAAATATACATAGATCCCTCGATATGCGGTAATGCCTAGGCCAGTTAGCCGAAGGCCTTATAGCCGAGATTTCCGCCTGCAGCACACTACAGTCGTCCGGCAGATGAAAAGACTCTTCTATATCCTGTTCCTTTATGAAGAATCCCCAACAAGTCTTCTTCCTTCCCTCAAATAATTAGTATAGACCCTTAGGGACGGTCCACAGAAAGTCCTTTCACCTCAGAATACACTACCGTGTATCGTTTGTGCTTCGTACCTCCACCAAATTGAATGAGTCTTGATTAAGAGTCTTTCCTTAACACTTTTTCAGTTTTCTTTGCCTTTTTTTTATTTTAAACGTTTTTATTAAGTTGTTAAGAAGGGATCAAATATTCATTTATTTTTTTCTATAAAAACTTCCACTCAGATTAAATAAATTACTTTTCCTTTTAATTAAAAAATTAATGCAAATTCCTTTTACTTTTAAATTCGTTCTACTTCAGCACGAATTGTTTGAAAGTTTTTTCTAAAAAGCTTAATCAGGCATTTTGTTTTTAATATCCTGCAAATATTTGAAAAACTTGAAATTGCTATGCAGGAAAAACCTTCTTCTTTAAGTCATTAATACAATTGGATTTTTAAGAAAACTCATACAAATACAAATACTATCACTAGCACTCACACTCACGCTTGAAACTAGTATTTAAAATCATTTTTTTCTTTCTCTTTTGCTTTTAGTCTGCTTTGTTGCCTTCGTCGTAATTGTTGCCTTTTGTTATTGAAGTATATTTTCAGAAAAATGCTTAATATTGTTAAAGACTCAACAAGAGTTTATTTAAAAGATGAAAATGAATTGAAGGGAAATAAATATTTTTACTATAATAAAAAAAATGTTTTTTTTAAATATTTTAAAATAAAAATTTGTGTTATTTTTGCTAAATCATATAAATTCAAGAAAATTGTTGTAATTTGAATGCCACACTCTGTAGTTCCTGCCACTTCCTCAATTTATAAACATTTATTATGAACAGTTTTGGGAAATGTTTTGTTTGTTTGTTGATTTTTTTGTTTCTCGGAAGTAACAGTTCTTGACTCTTGACTCTTGAGCATTTGTTATCTTTGTGCAACAAATAAAAAAAACTCTAAAATTTTTGTAATAAACTAAAAAAAAGTTGTTAACTAACACCAGTTTTGCATATTTAGGAAGGTTGTGGAATCTGATCAACAGAAAATTTGTGTTAAGAAAATTAAGCTTAAAAAAATTTAATGCCAGAATAAATTAAAAAAGTTCAACTCAGGTTTTCATATACTGGAGATTAACAATAAAAGCAAAAAAATTCTTTTCACAAATACACAGATTTTTAGTCAAAAAAAAAAAAAAAAAAAAAAAAAAAAAAAAAAAAAATTATAACAAATTTTGCCTTAAACAATTTAAAGAAAAAAAACTTTTTTGCAAATTTTGCCTCGAACAATTTTACGTATAAATTATTATTTCCAATACAATATGTAACAAATTTTTGTTCAAAACTTATAATAATTATTACAAACACCATTTTCAATTTTCCACAAATTGATGCTGAAGTGGTTTAACTCAATTAAAGACCCTACGGGTTCTTTGACCAAGCCATTTGGGTTGCTGAAGTAGAAGTAGAATTAATTTTTTTAAAAAATTCAACTTCGTTTTTGTCAAAAAATAAAAGGAAAAAATGTGACATACTTTAGGAAAAAAGAGTCAGAGGAAAAACAAAGTTGTTGCTCACATTGTTAATGAAGCTTTAAATTTTTAAAACTTTTTTAAATGATATACTTGCAACACATTCCTCGTACTCTTTCACTCAAAACGTTGTAACTGCTGTTGTTGTTGTATGTAACGGATGTGTTACTTATTGTCTGATTACAGACTTAATTAATTGGCAGCAAAAGAAAAAAAAAGAAAAGAAAAACGTAAAAAATCAACTGCAGAAATAAAACAAAAAAAAATCCCAGTCATCAAAAATAAACAGAGAAAAAAAAGAACATCGTTATCTTCACTCGTTAAGGAGCTAAGTGCAATTAAATAAATCTTACAGGAGAAGGAAAGATCTTGCTAAAATCTTTAGTTTCCAATATTCTTTAAACCTGCAAATGCCTCCTGGATAAGGGGCACGGTTGCAGGGTATACCTTGAGACAATAAATATAAATATAAATATATATATATATATATGTTCCCATCGATCCTATAAGGAGCATAGGGCCTTAATGTTATTTGAGGTTTCGTTAATCATGATATCTCGGATGTGCAAATGATTAGTCTACTGCATCCTATTCTGACGATGGGGCTGCCATCTTAGCCATCAGACTGTCTGTACATATTTCATGTTTGTATAAGTACAGACGTCCGCTTACAGCCGCGCCAATTAGGTGAACAGACGCTGCGATGTTCGGGGAGTACAAATTCAAAGGTGGTACTCACTCACCTTGTCAATGCTGCCAACATGGCATATATCCGCTGGCTGTCCGGACTGCTTATTTGTGAAAAAACACTTATTCGCAGCTAACCTTTATATCTAAAGGCCGTTCACTATCCGCAACCTGTGACCCGTGCGGTTACCAACAGCTCAGCACATGATTTGCAGAAGGTCACACAAGTCCTCCGAGATATATAAGAAGGTCGTAAATGCTTCCTGGCGACTGCAGTGTATTTTTGGCGGATGTTCTAGGCATTATATATATAGTATATAGCACAAAGTAGTTTTAAACATACATACTTATTTTGGTTGCGGTTATTTACCTGATGCGTAAAATCATAAAATTAATAATCCCGAATTTCAAAATCGCAAATTTTAAAGTCCAGAATCGCTAACTAAAGCTTCTCTGCAAATACAGCCTTCAGCCGTGCTCAATGCCAGATTTAGAAGCTTAAATTGCAAAGCCGGTCTTCGTTATTCCATAGAGGAAAAATCATTGCGCTCGGCCGAAGTCCGGCTAAGCAGAGAAGTTTCTTCTGCTTTTTAAAATTTGAGATCTATTTTATTTAAAGTTTCGGGTATATGATCGGGTATATGTATAAATGTTTAAAACTACTTTGTAAGAATTTTTATATACAAATTTGAAAATAAATAAAATTCACATCAACAAATTTCGATCCACCAAGTGGGAAATACTATTTAATTTATATAATGATGTTTGACTATTGACCGCAAGTCATCGTCAATGGCGGTGAGGCTGAATCGGCAAAGATTTCTGTAGATACTCGTATATTGTGGTTACTATCGAAACATGTCAAATCGACCTGTCTGTGAGTTCAATCATCACAGAAAAAATTTTGCCCCAATCAAAGCGTTAATCATAAATAAAATCAGTTTTAATTAAAAATTTAATCAAGTGAATTAAACGTTTAATCAAGTGAATTAAAGATTAAATTGTAACTTTTAATTTGTTTACTGGTGCAAATTAATAGTATCAATTAAACATTTAATTCACATGATTAAACGTTTAATTCACATGATTAAATTTTTACTTAAAACTGATTTTATTTTTGATTAATGCTTTAATTGGGACAAGATTTTTTTTCTGTGCTGGATCAGTCAATAACGAAAAATTATCGATAAATTTTAATTCATTTCATATCGTAAGATTGAATGAAAATTAAATTTGATGAACGTAAGCCTGATTAAAACATGAATATTTGGAAACAATTCGGGTATTTTTTTTTTTATCATTTTTGGATATAATATCTATCTATTTTGTCTGGGAGCTCTTTAAATTTTTTGGTCCTTATTTCAGACTTTTTCGATAAACTGTTTTTTAAACTTATTTCATTCATTTCTTTGGAAGTTATTTCATTATGAAATACCGCCCAATAGTTGCGATTTATTTCATTTTTGATTTGGGATTTATTAACTGCCTGGCCCACTATGTCGACAAGAACATTTGTTTCTTATATTTATATTGAAAACAAAAACAAATTTAAATTTGTTATTATTGTTTTCAATATAAAAATGCGAAAGAAATGATCTTGTCGACATTGTGGGCCTGGCAGTAAATTTTTTTGGAATATATTTCTTTTTCCCAGTTTGGAATTTATTTAATTTATTTTGAGATTTATTTCATTGGGAGTTATTGCAGTGGGACTAATTGCACCTGAGATTTATTACGCGGTGCCATTAATTGTTTTGTGCTTCATGGCCCTTTAATTTACGTTTGACAAATTTCAAGAATGTTGGACTACACATTCAGCAAAGCACTTTTTATCAAACACCGCTATAAGATAAGATATGGAATTTAAAGATGTGTTATTATCCGAATGGTTTTTTTCGATAACGTAAGCCCATATGCGAATACGTCAGCTCTTAATTAAAAAAAAAAAGGTTTATCAAATACACAAACTAATTAAAGTAGAGATACTTTTTTTCAATTCCCTTTTTTGACAGATCACGTGTGAGTCGTGTCATGCTGTCATGTTATTTTTGTTCAGAATTGTTTGGCATTTCATAATGGAAAGACTAACGGCTGAACAACGTTTACAAATCGTTCAACTTTATTACGAAAATTCACGTTCTGTGAGGAATGTGTTTCGTGCACTTCGCTCAACTTATGGTCAACATAATCGGCCTACTGAGCGTACTATTCGCAACACCATCATCCATTTTGAAACCCAGCATTCATTATTGGATAATGAATGCTTGGTCGGTTTAGCGGCCGTAGCTGAGAGTGTACATGAAGACCGTGGAGAGTCAATTCAGCGACGTTCGCAGCAACTCGAACTGACGCATGGAACGACTTGGCGCATTTTACGTCGAGATCTTAAATTAAAAGCGTCCAAAATACAGCTTCTGCAAACAACTGAAGCCGCTCGACCTTCCCAAGCGACGTCGATTCGCTCTATGGGCTCTTGAAAAATTCCAAGAAGATCCGACGTTTTCGAGGCAAATTTTGTTCATCGCTGAGGTCCATTTCTGGCTCAATGGGTATGTAAACAAACAAAATTGCCGCAATTTGGGACGAAGAGCAACCTGTAGAGATTCAAGAACTGCCACTTCATCTAGAGAAAACAACAGTTTGGTGTGGTTTGTGGGCCGGTGGAATCATCGGTCCATATTTCTTTAAAAATAATGCCGGCGTGAACGTAACTGTCAATGGCGACCGTAATCGTGCCACGATAACCGCCCATTTGATGCCTGAAATTGAAGCTCTTGATTTCGGCGATTTTTGGTTTGAGCAAGACGGCGCCCTTCCCACACATCGCTCCAATCAATGAATTTATTGAGAGAACACTTCGGAGAGTACATAAGTTCTCGTCTTGGGCCGGTCGATTGGCCAAAAACATCGTGTGATATTACACCGTTAGACTTATGCCAGTTACCAGTCAAAATGCTCGAACGAGTCATCGAAAATTGGACTCAACGAATGGACCATCTGCGGCGTAGCAACGGCCAACATTTGATAGACACAATCTTCAAAAAATAAATGCCAAAGAATGTTCTTTCAAATGATAATAAACATTCCCCATTAAATTTTAACTTTCTGTGGGTTTTTCTTTTAAAATGATAGAACCTCGAAATGGATCACGCTATATAAAAAAAGATTTTTGAATTTGTATGATTTTCTTCAAAGATCCGAACAAAAACCGCAAAAGTTAAAAATGAAGTTTGATAAATTGAAAAAAAAAATATACAAGATAAGTCTTATATTACATATTTAAAAGTTTACCACCAACAATCTCAATATTTGTTTTTTATAAAAATTAATAAAAGAAAAAATTAAATAAGGGGACTTAGTACTTTTTCCTATATATTATCTTAGCACTTTTATGTTCCATTGCAAAACAAAAACAAAAATAAATTCTATTTTTTTTCTGCAAACTCTGAATTTTTGTGTACTCTATTGAACTGCAACAAAAACAGAATTAAAAAAAATGTGGACTTAGCTCCTTTACGAGTGAAGGTAACGATACGGACAATATCATGGCAAAAGGCAAAAATCTAAATACTATAGATAAGAAACTGAGAAAAAAGCATTTAATAAAAGAAACTTGTAATAGTGTTCATGATTTAATTACCAGGAAATCTGTGAGAGAAAAAAATCTAATTACATTTTTTTAAGTGCTCAAAACACAATCCATTCACAAAATTAATAAAAACTCCATGGAAAGGTGACAACTTTAATAAAAAAACTAATAGATTTTTGAAATTGTAAAGTCCCCGTCGTCATATTATGAAACATTTGTTGCGAAACATTTGTGCTTAAATGTGAAAGGGGAAAGAGGAAGGGGAAAGTGTATAAGCATTTTTTGTGAGTTTGTTGTTAAGAGGAAGAAGAAAAAGAGAAGGCATACAAAATACTTAAATGCAGCAAAACAAAAGTTTTATTGTATGGATACGAGTGCAGTTTCAAAAGAGAATTGAAAAAAGTTTCTGAGGCAAGTATTTCATTATATAGACAACATTTTAAATATTTTTTCTATTAAATATCTGCTATTATATAAATCTGCTTTCCATTACCGTAGCAAAAGTTTTGTTAGACGACTGGTTAGAATTTGTAATTGTCTCTTTGCTGTCTTGCACCAACTCTGTAAAATTTTTAGAATTAACTTTTTTGTTTTAGCTGCGGTTGGACGATTTAATCGATTGAAAATATTAAGCTTTTTATAACATTTTGCTTTTTACTTGACATCTGTTAAACAATAATGCAAAATCTATTAAAATAAATAAAGAAGTAAGTACTAAAATAACACTCGAATTTAAAAATCTTTATAAAGCATGATCCATTTCGAGGTTCCCTACTTTTTTAAAGAAAAAAAAAAAAAAAAAACAGAAAATTCAAATTTAATGGGGAATGCTTATTATCATTTGAAAGAACATTCTTTGGCATTTATTTTTTGAAGATTGTGTCTATCAAATGTTGGCCGTTGCTACGTCGCAGATGGTCCATATGTTGAGTTCAATTTTCGATGACTCGTTCGTGTATTTTGACTGGTAACTGGCGAATGACACGCGTGATGTTTTCCTCCAAGGCCTGAATCGAAGCGGGCTTGTCCGCATAAACTTTAGACTTTACATATCCCCACAGGAAAAAGTCTAACGGTGTGATATCACACGATCTTGGTGGTCAATCGACCGGAACAAAACTTGAAATTATGTGTTCACCGAAGTGTTCTGTCAATAAATTCATTGATTGATGCGGTGTGTGGGAAGTGGCGCCGTCTTGCTGAAACCAAATGTCGCCGAGATCACGAGCTTCAACTTCAGGCATCAAATAGTCGGTTTTCTTGGCACGATAATGGTCCGAGTTGCTGCGAACGGCGCCGAATCGACTCTCCACAGTCTTCGTGTACACTCTCAGCTACGGCCGCTATATTTTCTTAACAGCGTGCTGGACGTGGTCTATTCGGTCGAATGTTATCCAATAATGAATGCTGGGTCTCAAAATGGGTGATGGTGTTGCGAATAGTACGCTCAGTACGCCGATTATGTTGACCATAAGTTGAGCGAAGTGCACGAAACACATTCCTCACAGAACGTGAATTTTCGTAATAAAGTTGAACGAATTGTAAACGTTGTTCAGGCGTAACTCTTTCCATTATGAAATGCCAAACAATACTAAACAAAAATAACAAAACAGCATGACACGACTCACATGCGATCTGTCAAAAAAAGGCTATTGTAAAAAGTTTCTCTACTTGAATCACACAGTAAGATTTTTCAAAAGAGTAAAATAAATCTTTAGTTTTCTAATACAAGGGAGCACAAAAGGAGAAGTATCTTTAATTTTTTTTTAACTTATTTTGCTATTATTTTTTCCTTGACCTTCTTCAGCATTGTTTAAAGAAGTTTTGAGCAATGGATAAGAACATAATCGAACAATGCACCAAAAAAATTGAATTAACTTTTCAAATAAACAGTCATTTAAGATATTCACAATTTGATTATGAGCGATCGTTTCCTATTAAACGGTTACGCCAATAAGCAAAACTGCACGACTTAGACTATTGGGAATCAAAATGCAGTTCATTTGCAACATTAACATCCGAAAAAATTTGGCCCATATCTATATATAAATCGGCAAAGGCAAAACAGTTAAGAACATATTCCTCCTCTGGTTGTCAACCGATTTGAACAAAAAATTCGCCATTTTAAAGGTATTTATTTACAGAAATGCACAATATATATATTTTATTAAAATCTGAGGGGGTAAAAAGGATAATTACGGGTATATTCGGTAACCCAATATCTCCAAAACTGAAATCCAAAAAAAAAAAAAATTTAATACTTATCATTGTTCATTAGAAAAATAAGCGGACAGGCATCAGGTACTTCTTTGAAATTCGGCCCATATGGGGAGTAAACGGATATAACCTGTATTTAAGAACTTCCTATTTAACCTATTTAACTTTTTAACCAATAAACACAGAAATTAAGATTATAGCTAATTCGAATATTAGCTAAAAAATATAAATTCGAACGTTTAAGGGGTGAAAATCGTATCTATTTTGAGTACATTTTTACAACACATTTTTTCTATGTATTGACATATACGTATTAAATTATAGCCTTCAATGCGGAAAAAATATTCAAAAAGGGTAAAAATGGAAAATAAATTTCTTTCTTTTACTTGTCCGTGCTTCATGTGGCAATTTTTTAATTTTTTATAATATTGAACTTAGAAACATACAATTATAGGAATAAATGAGAACATAAAAGATGAAAAATGTAGGCACTTTTTTGCTCTTCAACTGATCCTTTTTCGTTAAAATTGGGCCGATAAACATAAAATTAAACATGCATGGTTCTGAGTGAATAAGAATTTGTAAAGGGGAGCTTTTTCGTACCTTTTTCATGCTACAACTGGTACTTTTTGAAGTGATATAAATACTGACACTAGAATCATAAAATTCAAAAGAGTCCTGAGTGATTGAGAAACTATATCTAAGAGGGGCGTGCAAACTACCTTTGTACAGTTAAAATCAACTTTAAATTTACTATATTATTATTATGAATTAGAGCTTGAAGTACTTTAATTTTCTAGTTTCCGTTAAAATTTAAATTTTCATGAATTATACTCACCTCGAATAATATCGTAAATTTGACGTAAGTTGGCCGCACTGCAATTTTAATACTCGTCGCAATTTTTCCAATTGTCAATTGAAGCGAACTTTCGTTAACTTAACGCTGGCGCAACTTGCCTTCGGGTTTGTAACCAGTAATTTTGCTATTCCTTTTTTTTTTGCATCAACCACTACCCAGCAGTGCGGATAACTTACGTCAACCTTGCGATTCTCTGGAAATTACATTTTGTACCCAACCGTATGTACATAACTTAAGTGAAGATTGAATTGTAATAAACCCCATATTTGGAAAAAATTACTAAAACTTCTATTTTCACTTTCTACCATTAAATCAATCTATTATAATTACACCTCTGGAGCAATAATAATAATAATCTTCTTTTACACAACTCACCGTTTAAGTCTCAGCGGCAACGCCCCCCCCCCCCCTTTTTGCTCTATCTGGAAGAAGATTATTTAACACTGGTGTCAACCCACACGCCAGTACAAGAGGACTTTTTGGTCCTTTTTTGTTTTTTAGCTGGTACTTTCTGATTTTCTTTATATTATTGAAATTACAATACTAAATTAAATATTCACGGACTTGAGTGAAAGAAATCATATGAACTGAAGGTTGGTCGCTCACCTAATCGATCCACTAAGACGAATAAAAAACAAATGCTTTTCTATTATATATTTTATACTTTGAATGTACTACTAACATGCAAAAATAGAATATACTATAAAAATATTTTATTTATTTCAATGTTGACTATTAACAAATATTAACAAATTTTTTTTTTTTTAAATTTTCACATTTCCCTAGCGCTTTTTCTTTAGCATTTTTGAACTTAGAACTTTTACATATCGTTGCAAAACAAGAACTAGAAAAAAATATTTGTATTTTTTCTGCAAACGATGTATTTTTGTTTACACTATTGAACTGCATCAAAAACTTAATTTTCAAAAATTATGGCATTAGCTCATTCACGACATATGTACGTACGTATGTATGTGCAGCCAAAATTATTTTTGTCTTTCCACTGTTAAAAGCTTTAAAATTCCTTTCTAAATAAAAATAATTTTTATAATTATATATGTATCTTTAGATTAAAACCCAAAAAATTCGACTAAAATTCATAACTTAATTTTAAAATTAGTGAAGCATATCGTCGGTCACAGGTTGACATCTCTTAACTCTTAAAAAAATCGAATCGGGGGTATTATTTATTTTAATTTCTTTTAATCTGAAATTATTTCAATACCTTTGTTTTCTTTACACCATCTTACAATTAATATCTCCTACTAATTTTGGTTTTTTTTTTATTTACTTCCAACACGGTTTAGTAACGGAGTAATAACGTTTTTTTTTGTCTCCTGAAAAGTACAAAGAAACATGTTAAGAGTTGTCAATCTGTGACCGACGATATTCCTTCTTTCAAAATTTTGTTAACAATTGCATATTTTTTTTTTTGTCGAAAAATTGGTCAAACAATTTAGTATGATGTAGTCAAATAAATTGTTTCAAATAAAAAAAACCATTAAAAATAAATAAAATTATTTTTATAGCCAAAACGTTATTTAAAAAGATATTTTATTTTACCTCTTTGTTGAGTTTTTTTTTTAAATATAATATAATGTGCTGTTTTCACAACACAAGTGCTTGAACGTGTAGTAAAATTTATATGAAAAGCACTCAGTTTTTCGAGTGTTTTTTACTACTCGTCTAAGTACTCGTGTTGTGAAAACAGCACATAAATATATCGTTTTTAATAAACTTTTAAAAACAAATTTTTTAATTGTTTTGTATCATAAAAAATTCCCCCCCCCTAAGGCTCAAGCTGGATCCGCGTCTGACAGGGTTAATGTACCTTTGGAATCAAAGTTGTAATTTAACTTAATTTTTTAAATCGTTTCACGTTCATTAGCCATCCTTTAATTGAAAGTGAGCATACAACAATACAAACAATACTTAAATTATGAAAATATTAAATCTCACTTTTTCTTTAAAACAAAAGAAAAAACAATTAATGACATTGAAAGCAGTGCTCTAAATTTACTCAAAGAAAATGGACATTAGTGCGTAAAATGTTCTTGGGTTGCCCTGTGTTATGTTTGTAGCTAAATTGTATTCAAACGTTATATTGTTAAATTCAACCATATTTGAAATAAGAATGAAGGTAAACATTTTATGATAACAAAAAAACTAAATTTAATCAATCGTGGCAATAGAAATGTTAAACGCAACAATTGTCTATTTGTGGCGATAGCGTGGACTGTAATATATATGGGTTTTTTTTTGTTGTAATCATGCAACCCTATTTTTTCTGTATGTAGAAATAGTTGTTTTAGGAGTATTTCCAGCATTTTTAATCATCTGGGAATCTACTGGGAATCTCATGAAGAGTGCTTTTGATCGTCGACGAGCTCATTTTTTAATTGTTGACGATTCCTTGCTCGGGAGAAACTGTTACACGTGCTGATTCGTATAAGAGATTCTTCCATAACGCAGCGAAAGACGCTTATATTAATCATAAAGGGAATCGCTTATGATGTATGCAGAGATTATCTAGCGAGTCTTTTAAAAATCATGCCAAGAGTCGTATGAGGCTCATCTAGGGATTATTTTACAATTCGTTAAATGCTCAGCCTGAGCTACCTAAATAAGGATATCAAGGGTTATTTTTCGTGTCAAAACTTCTAATTTTCATACAAACCTTAAGGTCGCGAAATCAACACCATCCTTTCGGAAAATTTTACAAATCCATAGGTCGATTTGTTTTATTGAAATTGAATTGACAATAGAATTTTCATGTTTAAAAAACGCTTTTATTTAGGTAGCTGAGTAATTGTTATATGACCCTTACAGAGAATCGCAAAAGGTTCATTCCAAGATTAACAGACGAGTGTCTCAGAAAATTTATAAAAAAGTAATAAATAAAAAAAAATTATATGTTATTGTTTTTGTTACTCGTCAGATAATCATCAGAGGGATGATTGTATATAAAACATAATCGTCTAACAAACAGCCTACGCTCACTGGGTTGTTGATATTGGTTTGAGGGTAATAACATTTTACTAGTTTTAAAATTATATATCTTTAAACTAGGAAAATTTCCATTTTATTATAAAAATTATTAAAAATAACAAAACCGAAAAATGTTTAATTCTGCTGTTTTAGAATATTCTACAAATGTTTAAATCTGTTTTAGCCGATTATGGTACTTTTGTTATTGTTGCCTAAGCAAAACGAAACATGCTGCCCCTGGTGATATTTGTGATATTGTGGTAAAACTTATTTGAACTCCAAATTTTGCCAATTAAATCTAACAGTTATAAAATGTTAACAGTAATAAATAAAAATCAATTTAATACTAAAACAAAAACATAAATTATCGTAAATGAATAATTTTGCTACGCTCTTCATGGAGAAGTAAAATAGTCCTATTAAATTTATTCTACGTAAAGCGTTTGGCATTTGTGGCATTTCTTCTTTTGTCAATACACCGTGAGGCACACTATGCTTCCTAATAGATAAACCGATTGACTTAAAGTTGATTTGGAACTCTAAAAACAGATTTTAGAAATAAGTTCACTTTTTCGATGATAATGATAAACAATAGGGATTTTTTCATTATTCTATATCAACTTTGAAACCAACCAAACAATTCTGTTTTTTTGAGCTGCTATTGTGTCGACACAAACATTGAATCCTTGTTTACCTACTTTTGTTGTTGCTTTAATAACAATCTTCGCCACGCTATTTTATCATCTGTCTTATTGTTATACTTTTTTAATGCCTCCACAAATAGACTGTTTGTGTTTTTTGTTGTTGGTAATTTTTTTCACTTAAGGTAGTGATGCTTACGATCAAAAAAAAAATTAAAAAAAAAACGAAAACTTTAAAGAGCGATAAATATTTCATACAAAATTATTAAAAGTTGAAACCAATAGCGCGTATATCATATTTTTGTATAGTTGTCAACATTTTTGTTGCTAAAATAAAAATCAAACAAAAATATTAATGGAAACATTAAAAAAAATTGTTGATTTTTAAAAAATATTCAAAAAAGTGTTTGCTTGAAATTATTTTAGAAATATTTTTGTCTCTCGATAATATCTTTTAAAGCTTCTACTTCCTTATTAATGTTAGTTTTTACATAAAAATTGGCAAAGATTACTTTTACGATAGCTACTATTTCATGAGAAAATGTTGTGCTAGTGGATCCATAAGTAACTATTGGTCCCATATAAGCCCCCTTCCTAAAATCACTTAAAGGCAAATAAATTTCATAAAGATGATGATAACTAAATAATATTAGGCACAAAGAACTTTTATATGAATCTTAAACTCAATTACATAATTTGGTTATGGAGGTCCATAATTGCCCATGGGTCCCAAATAAGGTACACTTGGAAAAAAAATTTCTTAATTACTGTGTTGTAGGGTATTAAGCCTGCCATAACCGACTATACTTTCTTGTTTTTTTTTTACCTAATGTTAGGGGGGGGGGGGGGGGGTGAGTTTTTGGTATAAACTATTTTAACGCTTATTATGTATGTATTAGGGTGATCGATTATTCGAAATTTTTTAGAAACCGGCTTTCGAATAGTTCGACTTTTTTAAATTTAAAAAAAACCGGGTGCGGGTTTTAAAATTCAGAAAAAACCGGCCAGCCTGTTTTTTAAGAGAAAATTGTTATACAAAAGTTTTGATTTTAATTTTCTTTATTAAAAAAAAAGAGATACTAGTTCATGTAAATACCATAAAAAAATAAAAAAAATCAAATTTGAAACATAAAAGTTTAATAATATGGATATACTTATAAGCCCATTAAATCCAAATATAATGAGATCCGCCTATAATATTTTTAATTAAAAAAATTATCTTCCAAAAATGTCTAATTATTTTGCTTAAAATATTTTTTCAAAAACAATATACAGCTTAAACGCTTTGGACATAGTATAGAACTAGTATGCCAACTCGAGAGAGTGTTCTCAGTTTTTTAGTTCACCCCTCACACATATAGGTTCTGTGTGAATTCAACACACATAAGAACAACAAAAACAAAACAAAATTTGAAATTTTTCAATTTACAATTTTTCACAATATAACACTTTATGTTTAATTTTATGACATAAACACATAATTAATAATTTTTTCCAATACATTTTGCTCATTTGCTTTTGCAAAATGTTCTTATTTTTCACAAACTAAAAATTTTTAAATAAATTTATTTGACTTTAATTTTTTTCTGTGGTTGCATTTTGTGGTATGAAAATAATATTTGAAATCATAAATTATTTAAATATTTTCCGATATTGCAGAATAAAAATTTTACAAACACTGTTTTTAAAAGTTTATAAATGCAGCAGAATATTAAATAAATTGTTCACTTTTTGCTTTACCTTTGCCACAACGCTCAAAGAACTGCCACGCTCCTGATGTCATCTAAAAAACAAAATTTTATTTTGAAAATAAATAGTATGTATGTTTTAGGTACAAATGTATCATGTTTGTACTTACGATTTAGATTTAAAAATGTATATAATATTTTCTATGTAGCGAATTTCTTTTCAACTGCAATCTTTTTGGCGGCAAATGTTTTCCAAAGTGCGTTTTAATCACAATTATATTTTTCTTCTTCTTGACAATTTCTTGATATTCACGCAAATTTATATTTTTTTTCTTTTTGTTGATTAAATCGTCAAATCTGAAAGCCGTGCACACACCTAATATAAAATCAGTGTGACCTGATCTTATAATTTGTTCCAGCTAAATCAGGCAAAAAACAGTAAAGGTTCCTCTCAGTTTTAATATATCATTACTTATTTAGTTGGCAAAATATACAAATCGAAAAGTATTCGAATGAGCCGGTTATTTCACTTAAAAAAGCGGACTATTCAACATTCGAAAACTCGACATTTTGGAAAAATTGACAACTGTAATCCGTAAAACCCCGGTTTAAACCCCGGCTGAAAAACCGAGTTGATCACCCTAGTATATATGCATTAGTGATGTTACATATTTTCGTATTCGAAATGCCGAATATTCGCCTATTTTACGACATTCGTATTCGTATTCGCCAAGTTCAAGCGAATATTTCACGAACATTTTGTTAATATATTCCAAAAGAAAAAAATACAAAAGTGTAAAAAATACATAAAATTATTAAAAAAAAACCTTTTGTCTTTAACGCAAAATAAAATCTTCTTTTATTAAAGTAAAAAACGAACACACATTGTGCCGCCAAAAAAGAAAATTCCTCAAGTTGATTTTAATGATTCCTAGATAAACTATCATTTGCAGCAATTGTTTAATAATCGTACGATAATTATAGACAACTGGAATAGGTCCATGAAATTTCAAGATTATTCCGATCCCATTACATATTTTAGAATTGAAATTTAACATTTCAAGAAACTCGGAGAGATATTTTCGTTCTGCTTATTATACAATAATTAGGAGTGGAAAGCTAAATAGTTTGATATCCATTGCTAAACACTGTGAGAAATTTTTTTTAGCAAAATGAATTAAATATGTGAAAACCCATCGAAATAACAATTTTTTCATTTTTGTAATTAAATTTAACATTCAAAATTTTGATTTAGCTGCATTTCGGTATTTTATCTAGGATTTTATAATAAGGAATTGTGGACAATAAGTTTCTCCATCGTTGGCTATAATTAGGATTTTTAACAGAGTGAGTTGAAGCGACTTATTGACAATTTAAACTTTAGAATTCTCGGGGGGATGAGTCCAGATTTCTGAAAAAGTAGTCAACGTGGGCGAACAAAAATAATAAGGAATTGTGGACAATAAGTTTCTCCATCGTTGGCTATAATTAGGATTTTTAACAGAGTGAGTTGAAGCGACTTATTGATAATTTAAACTTTAGAATTCTCGGGGGGATGAGTCCAGATTTCTGGAAAAGTAGTCAACGTGGGCGAACAAAAATAATAAGGAATTGTGGACAATAAGTTTCTCCATCGTTGGCTATAATTAGGATTTTTAACAGAGTGAGTTGAAGCGACTTATTGATAATTTAAACTTTAGAATTCTCGGGGGGATGAGTCCAGATTTCTGGAAAAGTAGTCAACGTGGGCGAACAAAAATAATAAGGAATTGTGGACAATAAGTTTCTCCATCGTTGGCTATAATTAGGATTTTTAACAGAGTGAGTTGAAGCGACTTATTGATAATTTAAACTTTAGAATTCTCGGGGGGATGAGTCCAGATTTCTGGAAAAGTAGTCAACGTGGGCGAACAAAAATAATAAGGAATTGTGGACAATAAGTTTCTCCATCGTTGGCTATAATTAGGATTTTTAACAGAGTGAGTTGAAGCGACTTATTGATAATTTAAACTTTAGAATTCTCGGGGGGATGAGTCCAGATTTCTGGAAAAGTAGTCAACGTGGGCGAACAAAAATAATAAGGAATTGTGGACAATAAGTTTCTCCATCGTTGGCTATAATTAGGATTTTTAACAGAGTGAGTTGAAGCGACTTATTGACAATTTAAACTTTAGAATTCTCGGGGGGATGAGTCCAGATTTCTGAAAAAGTAGTCAACGTGGGCGAACAAAAATAATAAGGAATTGTGGACAATAAGTTTCTCCATCGTTGGCTATAATTAGGATTTTTAACAGAGTGAGTTGAAGCGACTTATTGATAATTTAAACTTTAGAATTCTCGGGGGGATGAGTCCAGATTTCTGGAAAAGTAGTCAACGTGGGCGAACAAAAATAATAAGGAATTGTGGACAATAAGTTTCTCCATCGTTGGCTATAATTAGGATTTTTAACAGAGTGAGTTGAAGCGACTTATTGACAATTTAAACTTTAGAATTCTCGGGGGGATGAGTCCAGATTTCTGGAAAAGTAGTCAACGTGGGCGAACAAAAATAATAAGGAATTGTGGACAATAAGTTTCTCCATCGTTGGCTATAATTAGGATTTTTAACAGAGTGAGTTGAAGCGACTTATTGACAATTTAAACTTTAGAATTCTCGGGGGGATGAGTCCAGATTTCTGGAAAAGTAGTCAACGTGGGCGAACAAAAATAATAAGGAATTGTGGACAATAAGTTTCTCCATCGTTGGCTATAATTAGGATTTTTAACAGAGTGAGTTGAAGCGACTTATTGATAATTTAAACTTTAGAATTCTCGGGGGGATGAGTCCAGATTTCTGGAAAAGTAGTCAACGTGGGCGAACAAAAATAATAAGGAATTGTGGACAATAAGTTTCTCCATCGTTGGCTATAATTAGGATTTTTAACAGAGTGAGTTGAAGCGACTTATTGACAATTTAAACTTTAGAATTCTCGGGGGGATGAGTCCAGATTTCTGGAAAAGTAGTCAACGTGGGCGAACAAAAATAATAAGGAATTGTGGACAATAAGTTTCTCCATCGTTGGCTATAATTAGGATTTTTAACAGAGTGAGTTGAAGCGACTTATTGACAATTTAAACTTTAGAATTCTCGGGGGGATGAGTCCAGATTTCTGGAAAAGTAGTCAACGTGGGCGAACAAAAATAATAAGGAATTGTGGACAATAAGTTTCTCCATCGTTGGCTATAATTAGGATTTTTAACAGAGTGAGTTGAAGCGACTTATTGACAATTTAAACTTTAGAATTCTCGGGGGGATGAGTCCAGATTTCTGGAAAAGTAGTCAACGTGGGCGAACAAAAATAATAAGGAATTGTGGACAATAAGTTTCTCCATCGTTGGCTATAATTAGGATTTTTAACAGAGTGAGTTGAAGCGACTTATTGACAATTTAAACTTTAGAATTCTCGGGGGGATGAGTCCAGATTTCTGGAAAAGTAGTCAACGTGGGCGAACAAAAATAATAAGGAATTGTGGACAATAAGTTTCTCCATCGTTGGCTATAATTAGGATTTTTAACAGAGTGAGTTGAAGCGACTTATTGACAATTTAAACTTTAGAATTCTCGGGGGGATGAGTCCAGATTTCTGGAAAAGTAGTCAACGTGGGCGAACAAAAATAATAAGGAATTGTGGACAATAAGTTTCTCCATCGTTGGCTATAATTAGGATTTTTAACAGAGTGAGTTGAAGCGACTTATTGACAATTTAAACTTTAGAATTCTCGGGGGGATGAGTCCAGATTTCTGGAAAAGTAGTCAACGTGGGCGAACAAAAATAATAAGGAATTGTGGACAATAAGTTTCTCCATCGTTGGCTATAATTAGGATTTTTAACAGAGTGAGTTGAAGCGACTTATTGACAATTTAAACTTTAGAATTCTCGGGGGGATGAGTCCAGATTTCTGGAAAAGTAGTCAACGTGGGCGAACAAAAATAATAAGGAATTGTGGACAATAAGTTTCTCCATCGTTGGCTATAATTAGGATTTTTAACAGAGTGAGTTGAAGCGACTTATTGACAATTTAAACTTTAGAATTCTCGGGGGGATGAGTCCAGATTTCTGGAAAAGTAGTCAACGTGGGCGAACCAAAATAATAAGGAATTGTGGACAATAAGTTTCTCCATCGTTGGCTATAATTAGGATTTTTAACAGAGTGAGTTGAAGCGACTTATTGACAATTTAAACTTTAGAATTCTCGGGGGGATGAGTCCAGATTTCTGGAAAAGTAGTCAACGTGGGCGAACAAAAATAATAAGGAATTGTGGACAATAAGTTTCTCCATCGTTGGCTATAATTAGGATTTTTAACAGAGTGAGTTGAAGCGACTTATTGACAATTTAAACTTTAGAATTCTCGGGGGGATGAGTCCAGATTTCTGGAAAAGTAGTCAACGTGGGCGAACAAAAATAATAAGGAATTGTGGACAATAAGTTTCTCCATCGTTGGCTATAATTAGGATTTTTAACAGAGTGAGTTGAAGCGACTTATTGACAATTTAAACTTTAGAATTCTCGGGGGGATGAGTCCAGATTTCTGGAAAAGTAGTCAACGTGGGCGAACAAAAATAATAAGGAATTGTGGACAATAAGTTTCTCCATCGTTGGCTATAATTAGGATTTTTAACAGAGTGAGTTGAAGCGACTTATTGACAATTTAAACTTTAGAATTCTCGGGGGGATGAGTCCAGATTTCTGGAAAAGTAGTCAACGTGGGCGAACAAAAATAATAAGGAATTGTGGACAATAAGTTTCTCCATCGTTGGCTATAATTAGGATTTTTAACAGAGTGAGTTGAAGCGACTTATTGACAATTTAAACTTTAGAATTCTCGGGGGGATGAGTCCAGATTTCTGGAAAAGTAGTCAACGTGGGCGAACAAAAATAATAAGGAATTGTGGACAATAAGTTTCTCCATCGTTGGCTATAATTAGGATTTTTAACAGAGTGAGTTGAAGCGACTTATTGACAATTTAAACTTTAGAATTCTCGGGGGGATGAGTCCAGATTTCTGGAAAAGTAGTCAACGTGGGCGAACAAAAATAATAAGGAATTGTGGACAATAAGTTTCTCCATCGTTGGCTATAATTAGGATTTTTAACAGAGTGAGTTGAAGCGACTTATTGACAATTTAAACTTTAGAATTCTCGGGGGGATGAGTCCAGATTTCTGGAAAAGTAGTCAACGTGGGCGAACAAAAATAATAAGGAATTGTGGACAATAAGTTTCTCCATCGTTGGCTATAATTAGGATTTTTAACAGAGTGAGTTGAAGCGACTTATTGACAATTTAAACTTTAGAATTCTCGGGGGGATGAGTCCAGATTTCTGGAAAAGTAGTCAACGTGGGCGAACAAAAATAATAAGGAATTGTGGACAATAAGTTTCTCCATCGTTGGCTATAATTAGGATTTTTAACAGAGTGAGTTGAAGCGACTTATTGACAATTTAAACTTTAGAATTCTCGGGGGGATGAGTCCAGATTTCTGGAAAAGTAGTCAACGTGGGCGAACAAAAATAATAAGGAATTGTGGACAATAAGTTTCTCCATCGTTGGCTATAATTAGGATTTTTAACAGAGTGAGTTGAAGCGACTTATTGACAATTTAAACTTTAGAATTCTCGGGGGGATGAGTCCAGATTTCTGGAAAAGTAGTCAACGTGGGCGAACAAAAATAATAAGGAATTGTGGACAATAAGTTTCTCCATCGTTGGCTATAATTAGGATTTTTAACAGAGTGAGTTGAAGCGACTTATTGACAATTTAAACTTTAGAATTCTCGGGGGGATGAGTCCAGATTTCTGGAAAAGTAGTCAACGTGGGCGAACAAAAATAATAAGGAATTGTGGACAATAAGTTTCTCCATCGTTGGCTATAATTAGGATTTTTAACAGAGTGAGTTGAAGCGACTTATTGACAATTTAAACTTTAGAATTCTCGGGGGGATGAGTCCAGATTTCTGGAAAAGTAGTCAACGTGGGCGAACAAAAATAATAAGGAATTGTGGACAATAAGTTTCTCCATCGTTGGCTATAATTAGGATTTTTAACAGAGTGAGTTGAAGCGACTTATTGACAATTTAAACTTTAGAATTCTCGGGGGGATGAGTCCAGATTTCTGGAAAAGTAGTCAACGTGGGCGAACAAAAATAATAAGGAATTGTGGACAATAAGTTTCTCCATCGTTGGCTATAATTAGGATTTTTAGCAGAGTGAGTTGAAGCGACTTATTGACAATTTAAACTTTAGAATTCTCGGGGGGATGAGTCCAGATTTCTGGAAAAGTAGTCAACGTGGGCGAACAAAAATAATAAGGAATTGTGGACAATAAGTTTCTCCATCTTTGGCTATAATTAGGATTTTTAACAGAGTGAGTTGAAGCGACTTATTGACAATTTAAACTTTAGAATTCTCGGGGGGATGAGTCCAGATTTCTGGAAAAGTAGTCAACGTGGGCGAACAAAAATAATAAGGAATTGTGGACAATAAGTTTCTCCATCGTTGGCTATAATTAGGATTTTTAGCAGAGTGAGTTGAAGCGACTTATTGACAATTTAAACTTTAGAATTCTCGGGGGGATGAGTCCAGATTTCTGGAAAAGTAGTCAACGTGGGCGAACAAAAATAATAAGGAATTGTGGACAATAAGTTTCTCCATCGTTGGCTATAATTAGGATTTTTAACAGAGTGAGTTGAAGCGACTTATTGACAATTTAAACTTTAGAATTCTCGGGGGGATGAGTCCAGATTTCTGGAAAAGTAGTCAACGTGGGCGAACAAAAATAATAAGGAATTGTGGACAATAAGTTTCTCCATCGTTGGCTATAATTAGGATTTTTAACAGAGTGAGTTGAAGCGACTTATTGACAATTTAAACTTTAGAATTCTCGGGGGGATGAGTCCAGATTTCTGGAAAAGTAGTCAACGTGGGCGAACAAAAATAATAAGGAATTGTGGACAATAAGTTTCTCCATCGTTGGCTATAATTAGGATTTTTAACAGAGTGAGTTGAAGCGACTTATTGACAATTTAAACTTTAGAATTCTCGGGGGGATGAGTCCAGATTTCTGGAAAAGTAGTCAACGTGGGCGAACAAAAATAATAAGGAATTGTGGACAATAAGTTTCTCCATCGTTGGCTATAATTAGGATTTTTAACAGAGTGAGTTGAAGCGACTTATTGACAATTTAAACTTTAGAATTCTCGGGGGGATGAGTCCAGATTTCTGGAAAAGTAGTCAACGTGGGCGAACAAAAATAATAAGGAATTGTGGACAATAAGTTTCTCCATCGTTGGCTATAATTAGGATTTTTAACAGAGTGAGTTGAAGCGACTTATTGACAATTTAAACTTTAGAATTCTCGGGGGGATGAGTCCAGATTTCTGGAAAAGTAGTCAACGTGGGCGAACAAAAATAATAAGGAATTGTGGACAATAAGTTTCTCCATCGTTGGCTATAATTAGGATTTTTAACAGAGTGAGTTGAAGCGACTTATTGACAATTTAAACTTTAGAATTCTCGGGGGGATGAGTCCAGATTTCTGGAAAAGTAGTCAACGTGGGCGAACAAAAATAATAAGGAATTGTGGACAATAAGTTTCTCCATCGTTGGCTATAATTAGGATTTTTAACAGAGTGAGTTGAAGCGACTTATTGACAATTTAAACTTTAGAATTCTCGGGGGGATGAGTCCAGATTTCTGGAAAAGTAGTCAACGTGGGCGAACAAAAATAATAAGGAATTGTGGACAATAAATTTCTCCATCGTTGGCTATAATTAGGTTTTTTAACAGAGTGAGTTGAAGCGACTTATTGACAATTTAAACTTTAGAATTCTCGGGGGGATGAGTCCAGATTTCTGGAAAAGTAGTCAACGTGGGCGAACAAAAATAATAAGGAATTGTGGACAATAAGTTTCTCCATCGTTGGCTATAATTAGGATTTTTAACAGAGTGAGTTGAAGCGACTTATTGACAATTTAAACTTTAGAATTCTCGGGGGGATGAGTCCAGATTTCTGGAAAAGTAGTCAACGTGGGCGAACAAAAATAATAAGGAATTGTGGACAATAAGTTTCTCCATCGTTGGCTATAATTAGGATTTTTAACAGAGTGAGTTGAAGCGACTTATTGACAATTTAAACTTTAGAATTCTCGGGGGGATGAGTCCAGATTTCTGGAAAAGTAGTCAACGTGGGCGAACAAAAATAATAAGGAATTGTGGACAATAAGTTTCTCCATCGTTGGCTATAATTAGGATTTTTAACAGAGTGAGTTGAAGCGACTTTTTGACAATTTAAACTTTAGAATTCTCGGGGGGATGAGTCCAGATTTCTGGAAAAGTAGTCAACGTGGGCGAACAAAAATAATAAGGAATTGTGGACAATAAGTTTCTCCATCGTTGGCTATAATTAGGATTTTTTAACAGAGTGAGTTGAAGCGACTTATTGACAATTTAAACTTTAGAATTCTCGGGGGGATGAGTCCAGATTTCTGGAAAAGTAGTCAACGTGGGCGAACAAAAAATAATAAGGAATTGTGGACAATAAGTTTCTCCATCGTTGGCTATAATTAGAATTTTTAACAGAGTGAGTTGAAGCGACTTATTGACAATTTAAACTTTAGAATTCTCGGGGGGATGAGTCCAGATTTCTGGAAAAGTAGTCAGCGTGGGCGAACAAAAATAATAAGGAATTGTGGACAATAAGTTTCTCCATCGTTGGCTATAATTAGAATTTTTAACAGAGTGAGTTGAAGCGACTTATTGACAATTTAAACTTTAGAATTCTCGGGGGGATGAGTCCAGATTTCTGGAAAAGTAGTCAACGTGGGCGAACAAAAATAATAAGGAATTGTGGACAATAAGTTTCTCCATCGTTGGCTATAATTAGGATTTTTAACAGAGTGAGTTGAAGCGACTTATTGACAATTTAAACTTTAGAATTCTCGGGGGGATGAGTCCAGATTTCTGGAAAAGTAGTCAACGTGGGCGAACAAAAATAATAAGGAATTGTGGACACTAAGTTTCTCCATCGTTGGCTATAATTAGGATTTTTAACAGAGTGAGTTGAAGCGACTTATTGACAATTTAAACTTTAGAATTCTCGGGGGGATGAGTCCAGATTTCTGGAAAAGTAGTCAACGTGGGCGAACAAAAATAATAAGGAATTGTGGACAATAAGTTTCTCCATCGTTGGCTATAATTAGGATTTTTAACAGAGTGAGTTGAAGCGACTTATTGACAATTTAAACTTTAGAATACTCGGGGGATGAGTCCAGATTTCTGGAAAAGTAGTCAACGTGGGCGAACAAAAATAATAAGGAATTGTGGACAATAAGTTTCTCCATCGTTGGCTATAATTAGGATTTTTAACAGAGTGAGTTGAAGCGACTTATTGACAATTTAAACTTTAGAATTCTCGGGGGGATGAGTCCAGATTTCTGGAAAAGTAGTCAACGTGGGCGAACAAAAATAATAAGGAATTGTGGACAATAAGTTTCTCCATCGTTGGCTATAATTAGGATTTTTAACAGAGTGAGTTGAAGCGACTTATTGACAATTTAAACTTTAGAATTCTCGGGGGATGAGTCCAGATTTCTGGAAAAGTAGTCAACGTGGGCGAACAAAAATAATAAGGAATTGTGGACAATAAGTTTCTCCATCGTTTGCTATAATTAGGATTTTTAACAGAGTGAGTTGAAGCGACTTATTGACAATTTAAACTTTAGAATTCTCGGGGGGATGAGTCCAGATTTCTGGAAAAGTAGTCAACGTGGGCGAACAAAAATAATAAGGAATTGTGGACAATAAGTTTCTCCATCGCTGGCTATAATTAGGATTTTTAACAGAGTGAGTTGAAGCGACTTATTGACAATTTAAACTTTAGAATTCTCGGGGGGATGAGTCCAGATTTCTGGAAAAGTAGTCAACGTGGGCGAACAAAAATAATAAGGAATTGTGGACAATAAGTTTCTCCATCGTTGGCTATAATTAGGATTTTTAACAGAGTGAGTTGAAGCGACTTATTGACAATTTAAACTTTAGAATTCTCGGGGGGATGAGTCCAGATTTCTGGAAAAGTAGTCAACGTGGGCGAACAAAAATAATAAGGAATTGTGGACAATAAGTTTCTCCATCGTTGGCTATAATTAGGATTTTTAACAGAGTGAGTTGAAGCGACTTATTGACAATTTAAACTTTAGAATTCTCGGGGGGATGAGTCCAGATTTCTGGAAAAGTAGTCAACGTGGGCGAACAAAAATAATAAGGAATTGTGGACAATAAGTTTCTCCATCGTTGGCTATAATTAGGATTTTTAACAAAGTGAGTTGAAGCGACTTATTGACAATTTAAACTTTAGAATTCTCGGGGGCATGAGTCCAGATTTCTGGAAAAGTAGTCAACGTGGGCGAACAAAAATAATAAGGAATTGTGGACAATAAGTTTCTCCATCGTTGGCTATAATTAGGATTTTTAACAGAGTGAGTTGAAGCGACTTATTGACAATTTAAACTTTAGAATTCTCGGGGGGATGAGTCCAGATTTCTGGAAAAGTAGTCAACGTGGGCGAACAAAAATAATAAGGAATTGTGGACAATAAGTTTCTCCATCGTTGGCTATAATTAGGATTTTTAACAGAGTGAGTTGAAGCGACTTATTGACAATTTAAACTTTAGAATTCTCGGGGGCATGAGTCCAGATTTCTGGAAAAGTAGTCAACGTGGGCGAACAAAAATAATAAGGAATTGTGGACAATAAGTTTCTCCATCGTTGGCTATAATTAGGATTTTTAACAGAGTGAGTTGAAGCGACTTATTGACAATTTAAACTTTAGAATTCTCGGGGGGATGAGTCCAGATTTCTGGAAAAGTAGTCAACGTGGGCGAACAAAAATAATAAGGAATTGTGGACAATAAGTTTCTCCATCGTTGGCTATAATTAGGATTTTTAACAGAGTGAGTTGAAGCGACTTATTGACAATTTAAACTTTAGAATTCTCGGGGGGATGAGTCCAGATTTCTGGAAAAGTAGTCAACGTGGGCGAACAAAAATAATAAGGGATTGTGGACAATAAGTTTCTCCATCGTTGGCTATAATTAGGATTTTTAACAGAGTGAGTTGAAGCGACTTATTGACAATTTAAACTTTAGAATTCTCGGGGGGATGAGTCCAGATTTCTGGAAAAGTAGTCAACGTGGGCGAACAAAAATAATAAGGAATTGTGGACAATAAGTTTCTCCATCGTTGGCTATAATTAGGATTTTTAACAGAGTGAGTTGAAGCGACTTATTGACAATTTAAACTTTAGAATTCTCGGGGGCATGAGTCCAGATTTCTGGAAAAGTAGTCAACGTGGGCGAACAAAAATAATAAGGAATTGTGGACAATAAGTTTCTCCATCGTTGGCTATAATTAGGATTTTTAACAGAGTGAGTTGAAGCGACTTATTGACAATTTAAACTTTAGAATTCTCGGGGGGATGAGTCCAGATTTCTGGAAAAGTAGTCAACGTGGGCGAACAAAAATAATAAGGAATTGTGGACAATAAGTTTCTCCATCGTTGGCTATAATTAGGATTTTTAACAGAGTGAGTTGAAGCGACTTATTGACAATTTAAACTTTAGAATTCTCGGGGGCATGAGTCCAGATTTCTGGAAAAGTAGTCAACGTGGGCGAACAAAAATAATAAGGAATTGTGGACAATAAGTTTCTCCATCGTTGGCTATAATTAGGATTTTTAACAGAGTGAGTTGAAGCGACTTATTGACAATTTAAACTTTAGAATTCTCGGGGGCATGAGTCCAGATTTCTGGAAAAGTAGTCAACGTGGGCGAACAAAAATAATAAGGAATTGTGGACAATAAGTTTCTCCATCGTTGGCTATAATTAGGATTTTTAACAGAGTGAGTTGAAGCGACTTATTGACAATTTAAACTTTAGAATTCTCGGGGGGATGAGTCCAGATTTCTGGAAAAGTAGTCAACGTGGGCGAACAAAAATAATAAGGAATTGTGGACAATAAGTTTCTCCATCGTTGGCTATAATTAGGATTTTTAACAGAGTGAGTTGAAGCGACTTATTGACAATTTAAACTTAAGAATTCTCGGGGGGATGAGTCCAGATTTCTGGAAAAGTAGTCAACGTGGCGAACAAAAATAATAAGGAATTGTGGACAATAAGTTTCTCCATCGTTGGCTATAATTAGGATTTTTAACAGAGTGAGTTGAAGCGACTTATTGACAATTTAAACTTTAGAATTCTCGGGGGCATGAGTCCAGATTTCTGGAAAAGTAGTCAACGTGGGCGAACAAAAATAATAAGGAATTGTGGACAATAAGTTTCTCCATCGTTGGCTATAATTAGGATTTTTAACAGAGTGAGTTGAAGCGACTTATTGACAATTTAAACTTTAGAATTCTCGGGGGCATGAGTCCAGATTTCTGGAAAAGTAGTCAACGTGGGCGAACAAAAATAATAAGGAATTGTGGACAATAAGTTTCTCCATCGTTGGCTATAATTAGGATTTTTAACAGAGTGAGTTGAAGCGACTTATTGACAATTTAAACTTAGAATTCTCGGGGGGATGAGTCCAGATTTCTGGAAAAGTAGTCAACGTGGGCGAACAAAAATAATAAGGAATTGTGGACAATAAGTTTCTCCATCGTTGGCTATAATTAGGATTTTTAACAGAGTGAGTTGAAGCGACTTATTGACAATTTAAACTTTAGAATTCTCGGGGGCATGAGTCCAGATTTCTGGAAAAGTAGTCAACGTGGGCGAACAAAATAATAAGGAATTGTGGACAATAAGTTTCTCCATCGTTGGCTATAATTAGGATTTTTAACAGAGTGAGTTGAAGCGACTTATTGACAATTTAAACTTTAGAATTCTCGGGGGCATGAGTCCAGATTTCTGGAAAAGTAGTCAACGTGGGCGAACAAAAATAATAAGGAATTGTGGACAATAAGTTTCTCCATCGTTGGCTATAATTAGGATTTTTAACAGAGTGAGTTGAAGCGACTTATTGACAATTTAAACTTTAGAATTCTCGGGGGGATGAGTCCAGATTTCTGGAAAAGTAGTCAACGTGGGCGAACAAAAATAATAAGGAATTGTGGACAATAAGTTTCTCCATCGTTGGCTATAATTAGGATTTTTAACAGAGTGAGTTGAAGCGACTTATTGACAATTTAAACTTTAGAATTCTCGGGGGCATGAGTCCAGATTTCTGGAAAAGTAGTCAACGTGGGCGAACAAAAATAATAAGGAATTGTGGACAATAAGTTTCTCCATCGTTGGCTATAATTAGGATTTTTAACAGAGTGAGTTGAAGCGACTTATTGACAATTTAAACTTTAGAATTCTCGGGGGATGAGTCCAGATTTCTGGAAAAGTAGTCAACGTGGGCGAACAAAAATAATAAGGAATTGTGGACAATAAGTTTCTCCATCGTTGGCTATAATTAGGATTTTTAACAGAGTGAGTTGAAGCGACTTATTGACAATTTAAACTTTAGAATTCTCGGGGCATGAGTCCAGATTTCTGGAAAAGTAGTCAACGTGGGCGAACAAAAATAATAAGGAATTGTGGACAATAAGTTTCTCCATCGTTGGCTATAATTAGGATTTTTAACAGAGTGAGTTGAAGCGACTTATTGACAATTTAAACTTTAGAATTCTCGGGGGCATGAGTCCAGATTTCTGGAAAAGTAGTCAACGTGGGCGAACAAAAATAATAAGGAATTGTGGACAATAAGTTTCTCCATCGTTGGCTATAATTAGGATTTTTAACAGAGTGAGTTGAAGCGACTTATTGACAATTTAAACTTTAGAATTCTCGGGGGGATGAGTCCAGATTTCTGGAAAAGTAGTCAACGTGGGCGAACAAAAATAATAAGGAATTGTGGACAATAAGTTTCTCCATCGTTTGCTATAATTAGGATTTTTAACAGAGTGAGTTGAAGCGACTTATTGACAATTTAAACTTTAGAATTCTCGGGGGGATGAGTCCAGATTTCTGGAAAAGTAGTCAACGTGGGCGAACAAAAATAATAAGGAATTGTGGACAATAAGTTTCTCCATCGTTGGCTATAATTAGGATTTTTAACAGAGTGAGTTGAAGCGACTTATTGACAATTTAAACTTTAGAATTCTCGGGGGGATGAGTCCAGATTTCTGGAAAAGTAGTCAACGTGGGCGAACAAAAATAATAAGGAATTGTGGACAATAAGTTTCTCCATCGTTGGCTATAATTAGGATTTTTAACAGAGTGAGTTGAAGCGACTTATTGACAATTTAAACTTTAGAATTCTCGGGGGCATGAGTCCAGATTTCTGGAAAAGTAGTCAACGTGGGCGAACAAAAATAATAAGGAATTGTGGACAATAAGTTTCTCCATCGTTGGCTATAATTAGGATTTTTAACAGAGTGAGTTGAAGCGACTTATTGACAATTTAAACTTTAGAATTCTCGGGGGGATGAGTCCAGATTTCTGGAAAAGTAGTCAACGTGGGCGAACAAAAATAATAAGGAATTGTGGACAATAAGTTTCTCCATCGTTGGCTATAATTAGGATTTTTAACAGAGTGAGTTGAAGCGACTTATTGACAATTTAAACTTTAGAATTCTCGGGGGCATGAGTCCAGATTTCTGGAAAAGTAGTCAACGTGGGCGAACAAAAATAATAAGGAATTGTGGACAATAAGTTTCTCCATCGTTGGCTATAATTAGGATTTTTAACAGAGTGAGTTGAAGCGACTTATTGACAATTTAAACTTTAGAATTCTCGGGGGGATGAGTCCAGATTTCTGGAAAAGTAGTCAACGTGGGCGAACAAAAATAATAAGGAATTGTGGACAATAAGTTTCTCCATCGTTGGCTATAATTAGGATTTTTAACAGAGTGAGTTGAAGCGACTTATTGACAATTTAAACTTTAGAATTCTCGGGGGGATGAGTCCAGATTTCTGGAAAAGTAGTCAACGTGGGCGAACAAAAATAATAAGGAATTGTGGACAATAAGTTTCTCCATCGTTGGCTATAATTAGGATTTTTAACAGAGTGAGTTGAAGCGACTTATTGACAATTTAAACTTTAGAATTCTCGGGGGCATGAGTCCAGATTTCTGGAAAAGTAGTCAACGTGGGCGAACAAAAATAATAAGGAATTGTGGACAATAAGTTTCTCCATCGTTGGCTATAATTAGGATTTTTAACAGAGTGAGTTGAAGCGACTTATTGACAATTTAAACTTTAGAATTCTCGGGGGCATGAGTCCAGATTTCTGGAAAAGTAGTCAACGTGGGCGAACAAAAATAATAAGGAATTGTGGACAATAAGTTTCTCCATCGTTGGCTATAATTAGGATTTTTAACAGAGTGAGTTGAAGCGACTTATTGACAATTTAAACTTTAGAATTCTCGGGGGGATGAGTCCAGATTTCTGGAAAAGTAGTCAACGTGGGCGAACAAAAATAATAAGGAATTGTGGACAATAAGTTTCTCCATCGTTGGCTATAATTAGGATTTTTAACAGAGTGAGTTGAAGCGACTTATTGACAATTTAAACTTTAGAATTCTCGGGGGGATGAGTCCAGATTTCTGGAAAAGTAGTCAACGTGGGCGAACAAAAATAATAAGGAATTGTGGACAATAAGTTTCTCCATCGTTGGCTATAATTAGGATTTTTAACAGAGTGAGTTGAAGCGACTTATTGACAATTTAAACTTTAGAATTCTCGGGGGGATGAGTCCAGATTTCTGGAAAAGTAGTCAACGTGGGCGAACAAAAATAATAAGGAATTGTGGACAATAAGTTTCTCCATCGTTTGCTATAATTAGGATTTTTAACAGAGTGAGTTGAAGCGACTTATTGACAATTTAAACTTTAGAATTCTCGGGGGCATGAGTCCAGATTTCTGGAAAAGTAGTCAACGTGGGCGAACAAAAATAATAAGGAATTGTGGACAATAAGTTTCTCCATCGTTGGCTATAATTAGGATTTTTAACAGAGTGAGTTGAAGCGACTTATTGACAATTTAAACTTTAGAATTCTCGGGGGGATGAGTCCAGATTTCTGGAAAAGTAGTCAACGTGGGCGAACAAAAATAATAAGGAATTGTGGACAATAAGTTTCTCCATCGTTGGCTATAATTAGGATTTTTAACAGAGTGAGTTGAAGCGACTTATTGACAATTTAAACTTTAGAATTCTCGGGGGCATGAGTCCAGATTTCTGGAAAAGTAGTCAACGTGGGCGAACAAAAATAATAAGGAATTGTGGACAATAAGTTTCTCCATCGTTGGCTATAATTAGGATTTTTAACAGAGTGAGTTGAAGCGACTTATTGACAATTTAAACTTTAGAATTCTCGGGGGCATGAGTCCAGATTTCTGGAAAAGTAGTCAACGTGGGCGAACAAAAATAATAAGGAATTGTGGACAATAAGTTTCTCCATCGTTGGCTATAATTAGGATTTTTAACAGAGTGAGTTGAAGCGACTTATTGACAATTTAAACTTTAGAATTCTCGGGGGCATGAGTCCAGATTTCTGGAAAAGTAGTCAACGTGGGCGAACAAAAATAATAAGGAATTGTGGACAATAAGTTTCTCCATCGTTGGCTATAATTAGGATTTTTAACAGAGTGAGTTGAAGCGACTTATTGACAATTTAAACTTTAGAATTCTCGGGGGCATGAGTCCAGATTTCTGGAAAAGTAGTCAACGTGGGCGAACAAAAATAATAAGGAATTGTGGACAATAAGTTTCTCCATCGTTGGCTATAATTAGGATTTTTAACAGAGTGAGTTGAAGCGACTTATTGACAATTTAAACTTTAGAATTCTCGGGGGCATGAGTCCAGATTTCTGGAAAAGTAGTCAACGTGGGCGAACAAAAATAATAAGGAATTGTGGACAATAAGTTTCTCCATCGTTGGCTATAATTAGGATTTTTAACAGAGTGAGTTGAAGCGACTTATTGACAATTTAAACTTTAGAATTCTCGGGGGCATGAGTCCAGATTTCTGGAAAAGTAGTCAACGTGGGCGAACAAAAATAATAAGGAATTGTGGACAATAAGTTTCTCCATCGTTGGCTATAATTAGGATTTTTAACAGAGTGAGTTGAAGCGACTTATTGACAATTTAAACTTTAGAATTCTCGGGGGCATGAGTCCAGATTTCTGGAAAAGTAGTCAACGTGGGCGAACAAAAATAATAAGGAATTGTGGACAATAAGTTTCTCCATCGTTGGCTATAATTAGGATTTTTAACAGAGTGAGTTGAAGCGACTTATTGACAATTTAAACTTAGAATTCTCGGGGGCATGAGTCCAGATTTCTGGAAAAGTAGTCAACGTGGGCGAACAAAAATAATAAGGAATTGTGGACAATAAGTTTCTCCATCGTTGGCTATAATTAGGATTTTTAACAGAGTGAGTTGAAGCGACTTATTGACAATTTAAACTTTAGAATTCTCGGGGGGATGAGTCCAGATTTCTGGAAAAGTAGTCAACGTGGGCGAACAAAAATAATAAGGAATTGTGGACAATAAGTTTCTCCATCGTTGGCTATAATTAGGATTTTAACAGAGTGAGTTGAAGCGACTTATTGACAATTTAAACTTTAGAATTCTCGGGGGCATGAGTCCAGATTTCTGGAAAAGTAGTCAACGTGGGCGAACAAAAATAATAAGGAATTGTGGACAATAAGTTTCTCCATCGTTGGCTATAATTAGGATTTTTAACAGAGTGAGTTGAAGCGACTTATTGACAATTTAAACTTTAGAATTCTCGGGGGGATGAGTCCAGATTTCTGGAAAAGTAGTCAACGTGGGCGAACAAAAATAATAAGGAATTGTGGACAATAAGTTTCTCCATCGTTGGCTATAATTAGGATTTTTAACAGAGTGAGTTGAAGCGACTTATTGACAATTTAAACTTTAGAATTCTCGGGGCATGAGTCCAGATTTCTGGAAAAGTAGTCAACGTGGGCGAACAAAAATAATAAGGAATTGTGGACAATAAGTTTCTCCATCGTTGGCTATAATTAGGATTTTTAACAGAGTGAGTTGAAGCGACTTATTGACAACTTAAACTTTAGAATTCTCGGGGGCATGAGTCCAGATTTCTGGAAAAGTAGTCAACGTGGGCGAACAAAAATAATAAGGAATTGTGGACAATAAGTTTCTCCATCGTTGGCTATAATTAGGATTTTTAACAGAGTGAGTTGAAGCGACTTATTGACAATTTTAAATTTAGAATTCTCGGGGGCATGAGTCCAGATTTCTGGAAAAGTAGTCAACGTGGGCGAACAAAAATAATAAGGAATTGTGGACAATAAGTTTCTCCATCGTTGGCTATAATTAGGATTTTTAACAGAGTGAGTTGAAGCGACTTATTGACAATTTAAACTTTAGAATTCTCGGGGGCATGAGTCCAGATTTCTGGAAAAGTAGTCAACGTGGGCGAACAAAAATAATAAGGAATTGTGGACAATAAGTTTCTCCATCGTTGGCTATAATTAGGATTTTTAACAGAGTGAGTTGAAGCGACTTATTGACAATTTAAACTTTAGAATTCTCGGGGCATGAGTCCAGATTTCTGGAAAAGTAGTCAACGTGGGCGAACAAAAATAATAAGGAATTGTGGACAATAAGTTTCTCCATCGTTGGCTATAATTAGGATTTTT